>CM071608.1:25199175-25536675 GCA_036365135.1 Miichthys miiuy
GACGAGAAGAACTGGACACCCGAACTCCTCAAATACCTCAACTTTGACCCCAAGACAGCACAGAAGTTTGACAACGGTGTGACCTTTATTTTATCTCAAAACAAAAGCAAAGATGCAAATATTACTAGTCTTAGTCTTAAACTTTCTACTGCATAGACTGCACAGTTTCATGAAAAGTCCGTCTTTCCAGTGGTGAAATCAACCTTTAATAGATTGACAATTAAACTTCTACCCGTAAGTCTTCCATTATGTGTTGTATTTTATTGCTGTTGCTTGTTGTGACACACATTTTCCCGCTTGTTGCTCTCCAGGTGTTTTCTGGATCGCATGGGAGGACCTTTGTCAGTACTATGATGTCATCTACCTGAGCTGGAACCCCGCCCTGTTCAGAGAGTCCTCCTGTATTCACAGGTGTGTGTGTGTCTGTGTGTGTGTTTTTAAGTGTTGATTCGCCACATTTTGTGAAAAGTTTGATGGAAGTCTGATGTGCCCTCTTTCTGGTTTTCTGACTGGAGAATTGGCGCCACCTACTGCTTACCACACTAATACTAATGATGGGACGTGAACAGGCATTTATTCACATTTTCTTTGACTGAATTACCCAGAATTCAGTTAAAATTTATGATGCATTTGGATGTAAACACGGCGAAAATTCCCTTTAACTGAAGACTAAAACACTACTGCTATCAGAGTACATAGACTCAGTCTGAAGCGCGTGCTCTGGTTTGTGTGCCGTCTGCAGTAGCTGGGATGGGAAGCAGGGCCCAGTGAAGGACGTCTACAGCCTGGCCAACAACCCCCAGTACAAGCTGGAGGTCCAGTGTCCAGCAGGGGGAGCTGCTGTGTGGGTGCTGCTCACCAGACACATCACTGACAAGGTGAAGGGAGATATCTCAGTACCAGTAATGTCATGATGTGATGTCGTGAGGCTTCACTTTTGTCTAACGACTGTTACCTGTTCGTTTGTTCAGGATGATTTTGCACAAAACAGGGAGTTTATCACCCTCGTCGTTTACAAGACGGACGGGAAGAAGGTGTACTACCCAGGTGAGGTTTGATCAATGCCTTAGAAAGAGGCAACACAACTTTATGTCTGCATTTCACAGTCACAAAGAAAGATTAATCCATCACAAACGTCTCTGATACATTACTCTATTCACAAAAACGGCTGCAGACTTTAGAGTTAAACATCAACCAAACAAACGTTTTACTTTGTCCACCTTAACTGTCAGCTGCCTGCTGGTTATTCACTATAAATAAACTCCCTCCGCAGCGGACCCCCCTCCTTACATCGACGGCATCCGCATCAACAGCCCGCATTACCTGACCAAGATGAGGCTGACCAGCGCAGGGACACACACCTTCACGCTGGTGGTCTCCCAGTACGAGAAACAGAACACCATCAACTACACACTGCGGGTGAGAGAGACTTCTGTGTAAACTGTGTGTGTCAACATTAAAACAGTGATATATGTGAGTATCTGCAGGTTGTTGAAAGGCAGTAGATGATATTAAAAAGTTATAAAAGTATACTGTGATAAAAGATTTCGCTGCAAGAGGCTGTTTAATCCTTTTTTGTGGCGTTACACTCAGCACCATCAGACCTGCAGAGAACACTATCACTGCTGCTGCAGTTTCTGGGAATTCATCAACTCATAGAAGTGTCAATCTTAGCAAAAAATGAAATTAATTAATCATTTTCAATCGGTAAATAAATCAATTTTCTGCTGCTTGTCCGGGCCACATGAATTTAATTAATTACTATTGTTCCTGCTGGGTTAGCCGGTGCTTTCTATGTCGTATTGAAAAGCTCTTAAATTTAACTTGGTGGACCCTGCAGAGACTCTGCATTTCAATTTGGTAGTGTTGAGTCAGTTCTCCTTGTTTGTGGGTCCATTGAATAAAAGATACAAGCAGATTTAGAGTTTTTAATCTGAATCTGGCTGTTTGACGTGTTATGGGAAATGCAGTAGAGGACAGCGACTGCTCTCCCGTCCTGTTTGTGACGCCCTTCCCGTTGTCTTAGAGGCTGTCCTCTCTCTGACATGGGAGGGCCGTCAGCTGATCTAGTTCACCTGGACCTTTTTGGAGGTTATAAAGAAACTTGCCCGTGTTCTTGCTTCATTTCTCTCTTCCTGACAGCTGACATCCACCTAACATCCTCTACTTTTGGTGCTTCAGTCCCTCCACAGCACGACACATGATTTCTGCTGATTTCATTTTGTTATGATATGTATGTTATGTCTTTGTGTGTGTGTGTGTGTGTGTGTGTGTGTGTGTGTGTGTGTGTGTGACCCAAATATATTTTTTATCATTTATAATTCATGGACTCTTGCTAACCACAGCGAGCTGTTTATACTGAAATCACTGAAAAACATGCAGCCTGTACACGTGTCTGCTGTATGTTTTATGTGTGTGTGTGTGTGTGTGTGTGTGTGTGTGTGTGTGTGTGTGTGTGTGTGTGCGTGCAGCGGTCTCTCTCGCTCACTCTCAGCTCAGATCAGCGTTTCTCTTTGAAAATCGTCTTGAGAATCACTGATTGAACTCTCTCTCGTTCGCCGAGTTCTCACCAGAGATCAAAGCAGGAAACGCGATGTCTCTCTCTCTGATATCAAAGCTTCATTTTGTGTGCAGATAATCATGAATAAATTAGAAGTGTGATATCTACCGTTTGGAAACATGATACACTTCTCTGTCGTACAAAATTGTTGATAACGTAGAAGCAGTGTGAGGTTGTCTCTTTGTTTCTCGCTCTCTTCTGTTCTTTAATTCACCAGCTTTTGCCACAGAACATTGACGCATGACTTATACTCAATATTTAGCTTAAGCTACGTCTGCCAAGCAGATTTCTTCCGTCACATCAGCTCACGTTCAGTTTAAAACACCTGATTTTGTTTCTTTCCGCAGGTGTACTCCGGATGCAAATTCACCTTCTCCAAGATCCCGAATCCTTTCACTCATACCAAACGGGTAAGTTAGCCACACGCATGCAGTACGTACGAGTAAATGTACAAACACTGTGTGTTTTTTAGTCATTGTGTTTGTGTCTCTGCTTCTGTCGTCAGATCAACGGTCAGTGGAAAGGGGTCAGCGCTGGAGGTTGTGGGAACTATAAGGATTCCTACAAACACAACCCGATCTACCAGATTAACCTGGAGCGGTCGGGACCGCTGCTTGTCGAGCTCCGAGGATCCAGGTCAGGCTGATGATACGAGGGACAGATTAACTGATATTTGCCAGGTTTTATCTCTCAGGCTCTACACAGGTAGCATTAATAATCCAGTTATACTACATTTATTATTTGCTACATTTCTATAGAAATACAGGAATTTCTCCGTCTCCGTCTGACTTCAGAAACTTGTTCCTTCAGTAGCTGACCATGTTATATATATATATTTTTAGAAGCTTCAATGACACCACTGATAGACTAGGAACTTAAGGTGGAGCACGAGGTGAAGCTGACACCAAAACCAGTCAAAGTTTTAGATGACTGAATTATTTCCCGCTGAGTTTCTAAATGCTCTTTCAGAAATTTATCATCAACAAAATGATTCTGGTGAAAGTGAATGTTTAAATTTTGGTCATAATAATGTGGTAAATGGTCTTTGCTATGCTACCCAACCACTTGATTACTGTGACGCCCTCCTGACCTCTCAGCCTGCACGGTGAAACCTCTTCAGATGGTCCAGAACGCGGCGGCGCGTCTGGTCTTCAAACAACCCAAAAGGTCACATGTTACCCCGCTGCTCATCGAGCTCCACTGGCTACCTGTAGCAGCCCACGTTAAATTAAAATCTCTAATGCTGACTACAGGGTAGTCTCCGGTTCTGCACCCACTTACCTGGATTCCCTTATACAGGCATGTGTTACCTCCTCCAATGAACGACGTCTGGCTCTGCCACCCGAGCTCGAGGAAACTGGACTGGGGAAATCAGGAATTGAACCAGAGACCCAAGGCACAAACAAATGTTAAATGCTGCTATCAGCCTTAACAAACACACATCAGCCATGTCAGTATCAGAATGGTGATATTTAAACACTGATCAACAACAGCATCTTCTTTTTAATATTAAACGGATGTAAAAATCAGAGCAGTCATGGAAATGGTGCAGACGCTGGTTTAAATAAATCTGACCTGTTAAATGACTCATTAACAGGATGACTCAGTGACTTTTCCACACTGTGACATTAACACTTAATGATGTTCCAGATTGTTCTCTCGGTCTGTCTCTCACCTCACACACTCACACACACACACACACACACACACACACACACACACAGCAGGATGAGTCAGTGTATTGCAGCGTGTTTAATTTCCCTTCGAACTGGGCCGTGACTTGACAAATACTCAGTTGTACATTGCATTTTACACTCTTACATTATGTTTACATGACATATTTACGTGACTCGAGTCACTCACTTAAGTCAATGACGAATGTGACTGTACAGTGAACTCACCAGACAGTGAAGAGGTCGGGAATGTGTGAACGATTGTGATAGATATATTTACTTATTGTACTTGAAGGACTCAGAGATGGATGTTAACGTACAAGAGTCAGACCAGAGTGTCTCGACCTTGGGACTGGGATGCCACACATCTTCATCTGCACATAAATCTCCTCTTCTTATCGGTGATGGCATTTTCACAAGGGGCCTGCTAGCACCGAGTATGCCCAATAGTAGGCAGTTAGTACACTTGACGTTGCTCCACAGGACTGCTGCATCATTTGGGAGGCGAGTCTGCAGGGTTGTTGTCATTTTAGATTGTTATTGCGTGATGTTCGTCGGAGCGTTATCAGCCTGTGTTGGAGCTGGTAGTTATTCTCTTGGTTTTCTGTCTGTGTGTGTCCGCAGGCAGTACAGCGTTGGTTTCGAGATGGTGACGGTGTCGACGGTGGGGGATCCGGGCGCGGCTGCCTTCCAGAAAAAGAGCAGCGGAGATTACAGGTACCGACATAAACATGACTGTGGATCTGAAGACCCGTAGCCTTGTTACATGTGGTATATACAAGTCGACTGTCCTCATCAGGCCCATGGCGGGGTCTGCTGGAGCAGTGAGACAAATTGAACTTCACACTCGGGTCGTTTACAATCATTACAGTACAATAACGTGTCATTAATTTCTCACATTACAGACACGATAATGTTACAGCGCTTGTAGTGGAAGCTAAACGAGGGAATTTATATAACCCAATAATTTAAATAACATTATTATGAAACAAAGACGGAGTCATGCTATCATAAAGTCATTTTCCAGATATTTACTGGTCAGTATTAATCTTCTGTGACAGATAGAATTACATGTCAGTGTGTCGCTAGGTTAATGATACATGTATTTTACAGCTGATTTAAAAGTATAAAAGTATTTGTATGACTGATGGGCCTCTGTGTCACAAGACTAAATGCTAAGGCCACCCCAGACTGTCTCAGATCAGTGTTCCCCTTTGTTTAGTGTGTTGAACCAGACGAAACTGCTGAGCTCGTTTCATTTGCTCTGGTAGACGCGTCTAGACGAGTCCTACCGGTCCAGTCATGATTGTTTATTTTATGTGGGCAAGTTGTCTTCACACGTTTCGCTGGTTGGTTACATCCAGCCTGCAGGTCTGCTCAGTGCAACGCAGCAGGCTCGTGAAGTACAGATCAGTCTGATCAAATGTGAATCAAGATTCTGTAACTGCGCTGACGATTTCCCGCCTCAACATTTTCATGCAATGTTTTGCTTTAAATTAAGGAAGATTGTGTTTGGCCGCCAAGCACCAACCAAACTTGCATGTGTTTCCATTCAAAAGTATCGCAGATTTTCAAGCAATTCGGCAAAAACAATGGGAATGAACACTTGTTCTCACCCACTTCTGTGAATATTTGAACTTAGTTCACATATTAAGCAGTAGGTGGCGCCAATTCTCCTGTCAGAAAACCAGAAGAAGAGGGCACAAAAATAGACATATTTGAAAGGGCGGCAGTCAAACTCATGGATGTATGAGTTTGACTCATACTGGAGGCGTTCACTCTGATAGAAACTGCTCGGTGGCACATGAAGCCAAAAAAAGTTCCATTTCCAGGTCGACCACGAGTGAGCTGTCTTTATTTGAATGTTCTCCACTGTATAATTTTAGATTTATTGAAAGTATTCAGAGTTAGAAATGAGTCAGTTTCTCTGCAAATTAGTGTCGTTGTTTAAATTTCCGTACAACCTGAAAGTCTCTCTCTCTTTCCAGATGTGGTTTCTGCTACATGGAGGCGGACTACGTCCCAGCAGGCATCTACAACGTCATCCCCACCACCTTCTTGCCCAAACAGGAAGGACCCTTCTTCTTGGACTTTGCCAGCACTGCGCCCCTCAAGGTCTCTCAGCTCCAATGAAGATGGAGCTGGAGAGAGGATGGGGGGCAGGGGGTTGGGAGAGAGGTACTTTTAGAGAGGGGTATCATGAGATATCCCTGAAACTGAAACTTTGGATGTGATGAGGCCTCAATACAACACAAAGAGTCCGAAATGTGACCTCGACAACCCTCGCTGCAACCTTCGCTGAGGTACTCTAAATGGACGGATTGTGGACTCGAACTTCAACGTTGACTCGACGATATCAGTCAGATATCAGACAGTTATGGTGAAGGAATAAATTATTACTAAAGAATCATCAAAAGGAACTTCAATACGGAATGAAACCCATCAACAGTCAATAAAATGCACTTTCACCGAAATATAAACAAAGAAATAGTGATGAGAGCAGCTGTACCTCCTTTTGCCATAATACGATAGATACAGTATCTGTAGAGCTGAGCTCACAGCTGCAGCTGCCACGTGAATAATAATTAGCATCGATATCGTTGGATCTTGTGAGAGTGAAGAAGTTAACAGGGTTGAAATGAACACCGGCCGTCAGCCATGAGCTGCAGCGAATTCTTTTCAGGTTCTGTTTTGCTGCGATGAGCGCCTCAAGAGTCCCGAAAGTGGAAATGTTTTAGCAGTTTGAGAGAGAGCTAAGAGGACACCTGTGAACACACCTGTCCACACACTTTAGTGGGAGTCTTTCGTGGTTTGATGTCTTGGATAATAGCGAGCTTCCAATTTTCGTTTTTGCCCCTTTCCTGTTTCAACATGATGATACCCCCGTGCACAAAGAAGCACCCTAACCCTGCACAGAGTCCTGACATCAATCCCATCCAAACCCACCCTGAGAATGACAAGCCAGACCTGATCACCACCCAACATCAGTGAAATTGGACAATGTTCCTGGAACAACCACCTTGTTCTTCTGTTAGAAATGACAGCCCAGCAAGTGATACACCCATTCAGGCAGGTGTAGGAAAGGTTCACGATGATGTCTCAATAAAATAGATATGAAAGGACAGCTGAGTCCACTAAATTCATACATGACCGTGCCAGGCAAAAGATGGTAGGGTTATGTCTATACGTCATATTATTGCCTCTCCACACAAAGCAAAAACAACAACACAATAAACTAGTCAGCAGAAAGGAATAAAATGTCAAGTTCAGGCTCAACAGGATAAGAGAAGAAGAAACCAGCTCAGGCTTGAGATGCTCTCTACTGCAAAACAGCTGGAATAAGAAGTTGTTTCATGCTGGCAGCCATGATACGCGAAAAATTAACGAGTTATTGGTTTTCCCCATCAGACTTGGTGACTTCTTGTCATTCAGTTTGTCTCCCAGGTGGAAAGGACAGTCGGTTTCCTTAAATGACCACGAGGGTTCATTTTATTCTCAGGAGCAGTGCAGCAGAGCAGCACCACAGGGAATCCAGTCATGGCAGCATTTGAATGATGTCTCTTCATGTTGTCTGCGTTAGCCCGAGTTCACTGACAGGTATCACACACTGTATGTGTGTGTAAATGTTTGATTGTCACTATCGACCTTCTACAGGTTGAAATGTAAATGTTTTGCCAAGTACACATCCTCTGTTTACCTTTTAGTTGACATACAGCACTTTTTTTCTCCTCATTTTATTTGGACGTGAATATGTCGCTTTGTTTCTTCATCGCGGTTTTCAGAAGGCCGATCATCGCCCGGGCGATGTGCTGCTGTGTTCTGTGTTGCTCACCTCTGCAACATTAGCAAAGCTTTGGCAACAGCATCTGTTGCAGTCACGGTGGATTTGCTGAATGATGCGTCTGGATGTTGCGGGGTGAGCACATCCAGAAAGTTAACGTAGAGGTCATGTTGCATCATGTGGAAGCAGTCAGCCAATCTCACACTTGCACATGCAGACAAGCACCGAAAGACTTTCGGACACTTAAAAACAAGAAACAATGATGGCGTTGCCTTTGAATTGACTTGCAACTTGCTGCTAGTAAAGGTTGCTTTTCTTTTCAGTTGCAGAGATTAGACTGACTCTAAAAAAATCTTTTGAGATTGAAAGTTCACTCTGTAAAGAGGGAACAAAGTTTGATTAATAGTATTAACTCAAAGTCCACTTCCATGATTTTTTTCGGACCTTTTTAACCACATCAGTGAATAGAGGTCGCTCTGCAGACTTGAACATGATGCGACTGAAAAGCCCTGGAAAAGGCTTGTAAGTGGACTTGAGTTCAGATTCTGTATTTTTGTCAAACTTACTTTCAGTCACTGACAGACTTTTGAAACTTTTGCGATGCCCTTTAGGTGCAGATGTTTGCGTGCTGAGTTAATAGTGAATCTGACTGCAGTGAACTACAGAGGGTTGTGTTGCTGTTGAGGCTGCTGTGCATGTCGTCACACACAAGTCTCTGAGCACAACGCACAGCTTTAAGCTGCTGTAGTAAATGTTAAGCATGCTTAATGCACAAACAGTCTGCAACCAGTGATTATTTTAATTTCATTATTTCCTCGTTTAGTTTATAAAGTGTCTCCACGTTGCTTGTTTTTGTCCGACTGACAATGCAAAACCAAAAAAATATTCAAGTTTACTGTACAGCCATATAAAACAGAGAAAAGCAGCAAATCATCATGTCTGAAGCTGGATGTTTTTAAATTCATTTTTCTTGCTGTTTGGTTGTTCGATTTAATCGACTAATTTGTTTTCGCTCCGCTGTGACCCGTGTAATTCATTTATTTTCACATTATTCCATTTGCAACTTCTTTAGTCCAGCTGGAGCTGTGATAAACTGGTTCATAGTAACGCTTCTGGGGAGCATGGTTTTAATTTTCACCCATAATAACAACAATAATTCATAGTAAAACCAGTGTTGATTGGTTGTTGACTGTCGATGAAGTAATAATGCTGGTGTGCTAAAAGGTTTTCAGAGTTGAATATAGCTTTAAATATCCATCGCCAAGCACTTCTGTCAAATATTTGTTGATAATGATAATTCATTGTTATGAATGCCATGTCTTTCTGTTACCATATTCATGTCTTTTCAATTGCCAAGAAGCCGAGTCATTTAAATATGCAGCAGGACAATCTTGCAGCAACCTGTTGTATGAATGTTGATGAAATGTTTGCAGAACTTGCACTAAATGTTGGGGTAGACTGATGTGTTCAGACTTTGAATACAAAAAAATGATATCTGCTTCTGTCTGCGCTCTTTGATTTATTTATTTGGGAGTGGAGGGGCTTTTATTTTGATAGAGCAACATACATCCTGTCTCTGAGCATGTTTTTTGTCAGTTTTTCAATCAAGGATCTCAACATGCTAACTGGCTAACAAAAGCTAATATTAATTTCAGCTGTAGTTGGCATCTTGTGATGTTTAATCAGAAAACTGTCATCTGGAAACATGTTGTATGCAGACGATACACTATTGTACATTAAAACATAAAAAAGTTTGTGCTAAAACACAAACATTTGAAGACATTATGGAAAGGTTAAACTTATTCAAGGTAACTAAAGGGTCTTTGAGGGATCCAAAGGATACAGCTAAACCTTAATTTCTCCTACAGAACTATCTTTGTTGAGCTGTGATGGCCTGTAACTGACGTTAAACTCAATATTTTGCACATACGCAAGCAGAAATGGAAAATGAAGAGGTAAAACAACCACAATTATGATCTATAATATGTTTGAATAAATGCACAAAGCAGAAGCATCAGTTTGTGACAGCAGGTGGTGTGAAGTTTGAAAATCTGATGGAACTAATGCAGCCGTGGTTTCTTCAGCTTCTCTTGATTTTGCTGCCATGAAATCTATTCTAGTGTGGTAAGTTGGGGATTTTTCTTTTTTTCCCTGTTATGTTATTATGTTGGTATCCTTTATCCTGTGTTTATTCACTAGTATGAATCCTCTAACCGTCAAACCTTTTTGATGTCCTTCAGATAGCACACAAGATGGTGGCTGGCGTCAACTTCTCTGATCGAAGACTGAAGCTACAAACGGAAAGGTAAGACAAATGTCGCTAATGTCTTCTTTCACAACCGATAAAAAGAAAATTGGTGGATTTTTTTTAAAATAAACTTTATGTCAAGTACATAAGTACATGAAAGAAATTAAATTCAGATACGCCGTCAAAGATAATAGCAGTGAAACATACGGTAAACACATGGCTTTTCTTGAAACAATGTGTTTTATAATGAGCAACAAAACCACCACCAAAAATAAATAAAAACTATATTAAGATCTAAAATCTGAATTGTCTGTTAACAAAGAAAAATCTAAGAATCTGTAATTGTAAATTTAAATTTACAAAACTGATTTCTCAAAATTCTGATACTGACTCAAAAATTAGAATCACAGCTCCTCAGGCTAAATAATGCTCCGTTAACGTTTCTATTTATAGATTTACTCTGTGTTAATATGCAATAATCTGATTTCTAACCTCAGCAGAGTTACAGAGGTCAAGCTTCAGAGATGAACTGTCTCAGCCTCAAAGCTATTTACTAATTAGTCATTAGAAATGCGGATTATATTAAGTTTTTCAAATAGGATAAAATGATCTGCCTGATAGAGGCGACACAGTGACGTGACATGAAGGTTAATCCGATGTTGGTATCCCTCTCAGTCAACAACACCGACAACATGAAGGCTGAAAGGTCGATTAAAGTGTGTAAAGAGGAAGGCGGTCATGGGAAAAACACTGAAAGGAAGAGTTGTGCAAGCGTATGTGAGAAGTGACCGGACTGTTGGAAGCATGCGTCTGAGAAACAACATGCAGCTGCTGCTAATCTGCTGTCATGAGGCATGAGTCATCGAGTTTAATTTGCAGGTGGTCTCTGCACGGAAAGCAGAAGCAGTCCTTAATAATACGTTTGGAAGCTTCCTTCTATAGATGTTTCATATGATACAAATTCCATCCACAGTTTCTTTACAAGCTAATAGGTTATCAAATATGTTGTTATACTTTGAAATATGATCAGGTTTCCCTCCAGATTGTCACTATCCATCGTCTTTCCAGTTGCCGATCAATCAGAGGAAAATTGCCAGCATGTGAATATGGTTGATGCGTTTTTAATCAGTTTTTTGGACAACAACGGAGCTCTACCTCAGAGGAACAATATGATACACAAACAGTGCTTATTAGTTGGATTAATTCATTGTTGTTGTTTTTTTTTAATGGATTTGTTAATTATAAGAATAATATGTAACATATCCAAACTTCACAGCGTCTCTGCTTCAAAGTTCATCAGATTGATTCAACTTTTGAGGACTCTGTAACCTCAATCCAAAGAGGAAAATAAAAATGAGTCTTAACATGCCAACATTTAGAGCGATGTAGCGATTTATCACCTTTTCAGGACGAGATCATGTCGCGTTACTGAGAAGGTCTCTTTGTGTTGGCGCTCTCTTCTTTATTGGTAAAATGTGACGAGCGTTTAGACAGTTAAAGCCTCTCTAAAGATGTGCCAGATGCTCGTTGATGTTAAGGCAATTTTCGACAGATTGTCGATTGAAGTCAGATTGCCTCATAACCCCTTCAAATGCTCCAAATCACTGAGCAAAACACCACGCTTTTAATTTGTATTTCTTGGAGTGAGTTCCCCTTCTGTCACAGTGAAGCTCTCTAAACTAATCAGATTACAATTATGACCTCGGCCTGTGAACATAAAGCTAATTTATGAGCATGTGCGACATCTTTCCAATTCAGGCCGAACTTCAAATGAACCAGGGTGACGGTGAAGTGAACATCTGTTTATTTAAATCTGAAAAAAAAAAAAAACAGGCACATAAGCTGCTGAGAGACGATGCAGAGGACTAAACACCCACTGCACACACACAGAGCTGAGAGAGGGAGGCTGCTCGGAGGTTTATATCCTTAATTCCACATCAAAAAGTGACACAGATATACTGAAATATACAGATATCACATTTTGTTCACATATATAATACACAGACTGAAGAAAGAAAGCCAAAGGCTGAATACACTTGTTTACCACCTTTTCTTTCCTGACAGTTGTAGCTACAGTGCTGATGAGACAGCAGAGAAGTTTATGGTGAAATGTTCCCTCAATCTAGTCGTTCCTACTTAATTTGTTCCCTCAAATGCAAAATCTGTGGCTAAAAAAAATACAAAATTGTGCTCTCAAATTACTTAATTTGTCTGTATTTCACACCAAAATCAGAATAAAACCAATCGATCCAGAGGCGTCGTCAAGGGAAGATAAACAAATGGAGTGAAAAGGTTCTATTAAAGGATGCGTCGAATTATATTTTTGTTTTTGTTATTGGCAATGCAGTTTATTATGACTCAATCCCACGTACATCATCGTGCTGCCACAAATACTCTCTAGAGTACCAAATGTGGATTAATCCACTGCTGAAAGTAGTCCCCAACAAATGCACTATTTGCTCCTCGTTTGAGTCAAGTTTGATTATTTGTAACTCAGCGGAGAGCCACAAACACGGTAGTGAAGTCAAAAAGTAACGAAAGACGGACTTTGTTGGTTCACGTCTTTCGAACAAATATATAGAGTATTCCCAGCCGCATCCTTTAATCTGAGGGAATAAAACAAGTTTTCAGAGTTTAAGTGACGACTTTCTAACGAGTGCATAAATTACCACCCTGATGTTTACACTGCAAGAATATTTAGTTCCTTTGGCTCCTCAAAGAAACCTTCATCCTAAAAAAAAAGCCAGTAATTATCGCCAGTGATAACCAGCTATTTCTTCCATAATATGGCACCTGAACAGGCAAGAAAAACAATGGTTACATTTTTAAAAAGTCAAATTATTTCTTTAACAAGCCCTCAAACTTTTAACCCCAAACTTGATGTTATAAATCATTGTTAGCCTGTAAAAATCTTCAACACTTTCCATCATTGGTTTTAGAAACAATCTGTTTTTCTCTCCACATTCACAAAAATGTTCTTTTTTTCTTCTTTAATATCCATAAACAGTTTTTTAGTGTAAGCGTCCATCTGAAGATGTAGCGTCAAGTTCCAGAGTCGAGTCCTCGTATTGCTTTGTCTTTCAAAAATGGCCGATGGTTTTTAGGTGGAGTGCAGTTTGTAGGAAAGCGTAGAGACTCCAGTACGGAGCCCTGAGGGACGCATCACGACGAGGAGAGGCTGAACACACAGTTTTAATGTCTGAAGGCTCGATTTTTTTTTTTTTTTGGATGCCACATAAAAGCAGAACTCATAAAATGGAGAACAGAGAAGGAAATTAAATCCTCAGTCGTTCAGTTTTACACCTCAGTTCTCGCCTTGTGATCCACCTCTAGTTGTGCAGCTAAGTCATGATTTGGACAATGGAGCTGTGGGCAATATACTCAAAGATAATATCATTTTCAACCTTCACCTTGTTCACATCTTTGCCAAAATGATGATTGTTTCAACATGTCAAAGGAGTAAATAAGTAAATCAAACACAAAATTGTACTGATTTAGAAGTATAGCAGCAGCTTCTTTACATCCATGAAAGAAAATATCAGTTTTCCAATGAGGAAAAACATAAATTAATTATATTTTATATTATATAATTAATTATTAAACTAGCAACCAAAGTCAGCCTTTGTTTTTCTAAAATAATGTCACTACTACAACTTAAAAGATCAACACTGCTGTAGCTGAGAATCTTGTTTTCGCTGACCTCCAGTGGTTTAACCTGTCAACTTAATGCAGTGATGTAGTCGTGTACTTTAAAAGTGTTTCAGTACACTGTGACATCACTGCTGGGTGTGGTTGCAGGTGCAACATACTCAAAACTTTAAAGCGAGACTATGTAACTTTTGCTGAACAGCGGCCACTGTGGCCACACGTGGTAATTACTCCGATTTTTTTAAACATTTTCTCATAAAAACACTGAAATCTGTATATGTGAGGTGAATTGTTGGATCTAAAGTTTGCTAACTCTGAAACATTAGCCAACATAAAGTACTGGTCATACCAGATTGAACTTCTCATTTTATGTATTGAACTTCTTTTTTGTCTTCTACAGTCCTCGCTAAAACCACAGAGAGTAGTGAAACACTCTTTAAATAGTAATCACGTGCAGCTATTTAAAATCTGCAGTGTGATGTTATTTTGTTTAAATATCAGTAACATTTCTGTATGTGCACCAGAAAGACAGAAATTTAAAACAATCATCATGGTGGCAAAAAAACAAAACAGGTGTGAAAAGTTGAAGCTTAAATTAACCAGAAATAAACTTTAAGTAGCTTATGTGGAAGATAAAATAAAGAGTTCAACATAGTCATTATATCAAAACACGGGCGTGTATAGCAGGAGATTGAGAGACCTGTTATTTATTGAGCATTTCCACGTGTGGATTAAATTAATTTACTTGCTGAACATCACCTCTGCAGCATGCCCAGTGCCAATAAACAGTAATAAATTCACATTTTTAAATATTTATTCATGAGATAAAAGTCATTTTAAGACGACCTCCCCCAAGTCAAAGGTTGTACGCAGGCAGCTGATGTACTTTTGCTTTTAGTGGAAAAATAACAAACATAAAATAACATGAATAATTTCATCTTTTTCCTCCTCCCATCACCCTCAAACCAACACAACAGTGCTCTCTATGTCCTAAGGTGCAACGTCCTTCATAAGAGAAATGGGAGTAACAATGCTGCTGTGATGTACAGGACACTTTAATATACACCGACTGTGACATTCAAAGTCTCTCGCTGACCGTGGAGGAGTGGAGTGCAGTTGTGGCAGGTAGCTTATAAACAGCTCAGAACAGTTTGTGTCAGAATCCTTCCAACGAGTTCTCGTTTTTTGTTTGTTTTTTTCAGACTCCTTTGACCAAGACCACAGTCTGCCCGGCCTCGGCCTTCTGGGAACAGTTGTTCGTGTTTTTGGCGTTGTCGGCTCGCGGGCGCCGCAGGTTCAGAAAGCTGAAGCGCGCCTCCAGGCTGAAGCTCTTCTTGATGCTGGAAGCGGAGCTGCTGCTGCTGCTGCTGCTGCTGCTGTTGTTGTTGGTGGTGGTAGCCGGAGCGTTGTCCAGATCCCCCTCTGCACCTTCTGCCCGGTCACCTGCGGCACAGGAAGAAGGTCAGTGAATGGTTAATGAGACGTTGAGTAAGATGGACATGAATTATTCAAGACAAAGTTTTCCAGCCTTTGATGGGCTCAGATCCAGTTTGAAATCAGGAGCACCTCAAAAAATGATGGAGGTAACAAACTGAGAACTTCTACGACCCAATCAGCAATGATTTAATGATTTAGACTTTTTTCCCCTAAAAATTCTGACTTTATCTCATAATTATGACTTAATGTGATTTTTTTTTACTGGTGGAAATGGGCTTCCATATGTTTCTCCTCTGAGCTAAATTCAGAGTTAAACCACGTCTGTAAAACAAAGACATCCCTGCAACAACAAACAAACAAACAACAAGTACAGTGAAGAATCTCATTCACATGGACTAACAGGTGGACACACACACACACACACAGAGCTTTATTAAGGCCGACAGCAGTGTGGCGAACTGTTGCAGAAGTGTTGCATCTGCAGGTGAAACACTCGGCTCGCTGTCACTTTGACTAATACTCCCCCTGTGGCGAAGCAGGTGTGAGTGGAGCAGGTAGCGCGATATCGTACGTCTTACCCAGAATAGATTCTCAGACATCGTCCATCTCACTTCCCTGTTTCTTTTTTTTGTTTTGTTTGGCTTCCTCCTGTGTAACAGCACGAGCTGCACGCAAACACTGTTACACCGGAGCACATTAATAAACCTAAATATATCTTTGCTTTAGTTTGTGGTTATTATTCCATCTCCAGGCCTCCTTACCGTCACTTTCATTATAGATTAAGCTGCAGATAATTAATCGACAAATTGTTTACTCTATAAAATATTTGAAAAATAGTGAAATAAATGATTTATATGATGAAGAACAACTGATGTCTTAAAATAGTTTACAGCGACTGATCTTCACATTTGAGAAGCTGGAAGCAGATTCGTTTGTTTTGTGTTAAATGGTCAAAGATTCGTTTGAACTGGTTGAAACTGAATATTTCTGGACAAAATAATACATTTGAAGAAGTCACTTTAGGCTCTGGGAAACATTTTTCACCATTTTCTGACATTTTATGGACCAAATAACTCATCGCTACATCAATAAAATGATCGACAGTTTGTTAGTTGGAAAGTAAAGAAAACTAAAAGTATGAAAAGAGCTTTGAGTATTTCATATAAATTACAACAAAAAGCAAACACACAGAAGTCACCCACCTCTCTCCAGGTCGCATTCTGGTGACGACGCTCCACTGCACTCGCTTCGAGGCCCGAGCACCGGCGAGATGAGGCCGAAGTCGGACAGCGACACGGTGCTGGGAAGGTCCAGGCTGCAGGGCCTGGACAGAGGAGACAGGGGGGAGGAGGAGGAGGTGGAGGAAGGTGTGGGCGATGGAGAGGCAGGAGGAGGAGGAGAAAGGGCAGGGCGACATGAGCTCCTGAGGGCTGCTGGGAGACGACCCCAGGCTGCAGGTGGAGCGCGTCTCCGAGTCCTCCTCCGACATGATGCTGCTGCCACCGCAGGCCTCGTCGTCGAAGCACACCGACGCCACTGCAGGAAGAGGAAGTGGAGAGGAAAGGAGGATGTTAAGAGACAGTGAAAAAGTAAAGGAGAAGATGTAGTGATGAGAGAAGAAAGAGGGAGGGTAAAGGACAAAGGAAGACATGGACGGAAAGTGCAGATAAGGAAAAAGGGTTGAGGGAACAGAGGACAGAAAGGAGACAAGGAAGAGAGGAGTGAGAGGAGGGATCAAGGAATAAAGCACAGGAGACAAAGAAGGTGTGAGTGTGAGCAAACAGGGATATAAAAAGAACAGCGAGGACGTCACATCACTCCCAGCGGGGGCGTTTCATTTTCTCCGACATAAATCAAAGCACACGAACGCACCGCGGCCATCACTTGTTACATACTCAGACACGGCTTTCTTCTTTTTACAGGTTAACTTGTAATCACAGAGTCTGCTTATCGGATCGGACGCCCCCGCTGCTCTGCGGTAACCACGGTAACGCCAGCCTATTTGTTGCAAAGTCAAGGCCGATGTGATGCAGAGGGGTATTTCCATTTTATTTCCTTTAGCCGTTTCTTTCTGCAATTGTCTTTTTTTTTTTTTGATTTGCACATTTTCAAAAGGTCTGGATTTGTTGTCTAACGTGTCCACATTTCAAACTATTTTTGGAAATCATGGACGACGTGTCCTCCAGGCTGAAAAGGAAAAGAACCATTCAAATTATTGCAGCGTCTATAAAAAGGTATGAGAGTGTGTTAGTGCCCGTAGCATGATGGAGAACTTACACATCTGTGAAGGCACCATTAATGCTGATGTTGGATCTGGCAACAACATTTGCTTCCACCCAGAAGCGAGGTCTTTTTCAGGGACGCCTCTGCTTATTTTAACAACACAATGCCAGGACACATTCTTGGGATTCGTTAAATAGAGTTTTAAGCAATTTAACTCTGACATTTAGACAGTCAGCAGCCGTTAGTGGAGGTCGACAGCAGAGCAGCGAGATGGGAGGGTTTAACATTTACTAACCGGCCTTTTGTCTCAATCGAGACTCTGAGAAGACAGAAGGAAAGAGCCGTTCTGTACTCACTGGATATTCCGTCTGACTCCATCTTGAAGTTGGAGATGTCGTCTCCGGAAACGCTATCGCCCTCTGCGCCGACGCCTCGCCCGCGGGGGCCCATGGCGGAGTTTCGCCGCCGCTCGTGGATCTCGTCGGAGATCATCTCCAGGTTCCTGAGGGCCGTCTTGTACTCGCCTTTGGCCTGAGACAGTTTGGCCTGCCGCTCGTCCACGTTCTTCTTCAGGTTCTAGACGGGAGAGAGGGAGGGTGATGATGAAGGTCGTGGACAACAGAAAGCAATCTGTCTTATTATATCTGTATTATACTTTATGGATTCAATTCAAAGGCGCATTTAACCGTAATTTTCAACATTATTTTCCTGTTAATTATCTTTTTTTTTTGATAACAGTTTACATTTTCATAGTCAACATATTTAAACCTTCGAGCTCTAGTGCGGCTACATAAACAGCGTCCTCAGAGGGGGTCGGCGGGGTCGACGTCACCTACCTCCAGCTGCAGATAGTACTTGGCCTTCATCTCAAAGTAGGGCCTGAGGAGGAGGAGGAAGAGAGAGGGAAGAGATTAGATCAGAGAGGGGGGAAAAAAAATCCAGAGTAACCCAGAAAAAAAAAAGAGCAGTACCAACATCATCACCATGGCAACCTGGAGGAAGAGGAGATAACGGGGTTGTGATGTTGGACGAGTGAGCGATGCAGAGCGGATTAACGTCCTGCTGAGGCATGTTACTTTATGTTTTTTGAGCTAGTTTCACCTTCAACAAAATATTGTATTTTATTAACTGATCAGGATGTTTTGTATGTAAACCATGAATCTGCCAAGTAACTACGATCTTCAGAAGTGAAAAGTAAAAGTATTGTTGGAGTATGAAGGTGTGACACGTGTGAGTAAATGTGCTTTGTTCTGTCACTGCTCTGTATTTCCTCTAAAAAAATGTGTAACTTCCTTTCTGAAATTTGCTTAATTTCCTGTCAGTGCTTCAGTTTAAACCTTTTAACCGTCCCGATCAGTTATCTCTTTTGGTCCTCAAACTGTACTGCATCAATAAAAATATAACAATTCTTATTTTCAGGTGATTTTACACTAATAAAAACAAAGTTATGAATATTATATTCCATTTCACCCTTTAGCTTTTGACGAGTATCATTTTTGGACTTGGTCTCGTCAAGATGAACAAGCCTAAAGGTGATCTCTGGCTGCTTTTCTAACTGGTTTGAAGTGGGTGGGGCTAAGCTGAGAAAAGGCGATGTCATGTTCTTTCCATGCGCCCATCAGGATTCAGCAACAATTGGCTCAGAGTCACTGTCAATCAAGTCCTAAAGAGATTAGCTTAAAAGTTTTTCCTTGCCACTGTCACCAAGTGCTTGCTCATCGTTGGGTCTCTGTGAATACTATTATAAAGACTACGGTCCAGATGTGAAAAATGTCCAGAGAGTCACATTTCCAGGAGCTTTAAGGGTGTTTAAGACCATTTTAATGCTGTTGAAGACTGATTTTGAAAAATTAAGTTGCTTAACTGCTTTCCAGACCGTCCATGTATCAGTGCCAACAAATCATCTTCACACTGACTGCAGTTTTGCCTCTGGAGAGCGTTAGCAAACAGCAGAAGGCTGACACGGCCTTCCACAGGCTCGGAGCGATAAAATATAGACATCGGGGGATTGAGGGAGGGTCTTATATAACTTCTGAGCACTTGAACTAAAGTTTTACTGGAGGTTCAGTTCAGAATCGTACCCCCTGAGCTCCAAACGTATTCTTAATCAACGAGGGAATGAACTTTGAAGGTCTAGACAGCCCGTTAATGAAAAAGATGTCAGAAGGACATTGAGGTGTCGTCTTGAGTCTCTGCCTTCGTTAAACAACACAGACAGCTTCCATCTGTCGGCCCGGTGATTTAGAGATATTAAAGGTTTGTGTGTTTGTGGGATTATATTTGACAGGTGATTTATTGTTTTTAGTTTTCATGATCAATGATCTGAAGTATAAAATCCACAAAAATTAAATACTGAAGCCTAAATTCCTGCAGTTTCATATATTCTGGCTACTTATTTGTATTTTATGACCCATCAATACCAGAAGCACATTATGAACTACATTTACCATAAACTCTGGTGATCAGAACAGAAAATGATACAAAATCCAGGCGAAAACTGCTTTTCACAACAAATTGGTGAAGAACTCAAACATGTTTGACAGAACAAACAAGCGTTTATTGGTGAAGTTGCTCAGTGAAGGTCAACAGTGAAATTTTGCTTCTCTCAAATCATCAACTGCAAACTTTTCCAGTTGCTTTTAGAACACCAGACTGCTGGCCTTGACTTGAATCATCTTGGCCGTGTCTGGAGGAGCCACTCAGAGAGGGTAAATGCCATCTTGGCAGACCCTCGTCGACATTAATTCATGAGTTTGCACTCCAGATACACTTTCCCATGAAGGGGCCAAATCAAACAAATCTAGGATAATTTGTACACTCAGCTGTTGGATTCTTAAACTGTAGGACGAGACGACAGTTTAAGGTTCATGGACATTTGGTGGTTTTATAGCTCACTGCAACTCTATTACGTTGAAATCCACCAATGTTTATTATATTTAGAGTATTTATGTTTTATTTGGTTGTGTTGATTGGTGTTTGAAAATCAAATTGCCCCTTTGGGATATTAAAGACTATCTAATCTAATCTAATCTAATCTAATCGGTCCTTCTGAGATAAAACCATCTGGCGGACTGTAACGAGAGCGGCATGTTTCACATCACTAATTTGTTAAGCAATAGCCACCATGGAAGGATTGACTGTCATTGATTGTACAGGACTGACATGTGATCTCTGAGAATCACAGGACAGAAATCTTTGAAATGAGAAATTACCTCAGAAATATCGAGAGAAAACTTAAAAATATTGCAGAGGGGAATTTTGTATCCTGGAGTTTTTGTTAATTTTTCATTTCAAAGATGTCACCTGGCTATCGTGACTAATTCTGATGTTTCCGTACGGCAGCCACATCATTTTATTAAACTTGTGATGAGGGCTTCACCTCATGACGCAACAGATTTAACCGGACTTCCCTCTTCAACATCTGACTGTTAGATGTGTGGTTGAGTTTCACTGCTTCAGGGAGAAGCCGCTTTCAGCAGAAAAGAGAAGAGCAACCTGAAAACTGCTCAGGTGCAACATTCAAGAAAAAGACTTCAGACCACATCTGGGTTCAACAGAGCTGAACCAGAGACCACATTTTCTAACATTACACACTTTCACTTCATCAGACAGAGGCTGAATTCTGTTTCCGGACAGATCGATTGTTCTCGATCTCGAGGGCTCACAACAGATGACGGGAACTTTACTGCTTTTGTCTGCAGCTCAACACTAGCAGTCATTCGTCTGGAGGCTCTGCAGCTCGGCACCTCGCTGTGACGGCATGCCGGTTCGGCAACGATTAAAACATTTAATGTATAATTCATTCATGGAAAGTGGAGCTAGCTGAAAATACTGCTGACCGACTGCAGTATAACATAATGTTCTGAGTAAATATGAATCGTTTAGACACAATGGAGACAAAAATCTGACTAACTAAAGTGGTTTTTGCTGCATTATCCAGAAAAAAAACTGCAATCAAACTAAAAACTACAGGAATGATAGCAGCTTATATTTAACACATTACCTTGTAACAACACACTGATTAAGGCATAAAGGCGTGACATAAATTTGTGATTTAGTATATTTTAATATACATTCCTGTAATTCTGTGATTTTTTTCTTATAATATTGGACATTTAGTCTCAAAATCTCCAGTTATGTGGCTCTAACAAACTTCCAGAGCAGCCGGTTTTTACAAGTAAAAAGTTATCAGCTGCTGAGCACCACTATGGCTGCCAGAGTGCATGTTACAGCTCAATTCAAGGCATTAATCTCACAATATTAATAAGCAGTCAGACTTTGTTAGCACACTGACAGCAGACTGAGGTTCTTACTTGGACTTGTTGATGCTGCGTTTGAGTTTTTTCTCCAGCTGCTTCATGCGGCCGATCGCTGCCGTGTATTTGGCCGCCGTCTCCTTGTGCACCAGTTCGCTTCTGGTCTTGGTGTGCTCCGCCTCCATCACCTGCGACAGCCAATCACAACTCACTCGTCAGCCACATCAGCTGTGCATAGAAGTTAAATATGTTTAACAGTGTTTTGTCAAAATAAAATGCCACAAAATAGAGTTTTCCTCACCCGCTGGGTGGCGTGGTTCAGCATCTCCTGCCAGGCAGAGTCAAACTGCCGGTTGTCCTCCTCCAGCAGCCTCTGCTCGGCCAGGGAGATGGTCTCCTTCGCCGCCCGCAGGACCTCAGTGGCTCTCTGGAAGTCCTGTGTGGCTTTCTGGGCCTCCAGCTGAGCCTGAAAGACAAACACACACAAAAAATGTTTGCACTTGAAGTTATTCCACGTCTGTGTGTCTTTGCTGCAGTACTTGTTGATGCAACACAAACACACTGTGCCTGTGGACCAGCTACAGTATATTTACTCTCTGCAGCCATTCTCTTCTCATTTCTTCTCATGAAGCAGTGATTCAGATATATTAAATACACATTGTTTAGTTGTGAAATCAGCCGAATCTTCACGCCTCAACTGCAAATTTACTCCCACAAGCCTCTTCTCGTGTTCAGACTGAACTCTACAACAGCACTTGTCGTCCACAGAGCAGTTTGGTTGAATACATAACTTGTTTTATGTTAAAAGTGCTTCCTGTCCTTCATTTTTTTTTTTTTGCTGTTTTTCTCCTTTTATGACATTAAAAAAATATCTGAAATTCACTTTTTTAGAAAGTTTAAAATCTGGAGAATCTAGTTTATCCAAGTTATTGTCCAGTGAGAGCCTCAATGAACATTTCTGACTGAATAGTTATTTTGTATTTTGTTATTTTCTCAAAATATTTCTGCAACTAACGCCTGTTTTCATCAGCAAACAATCTGTTGGTTATGTTTCTTTAACCTTTTGGTCAATAAAAAAAAAAAAAAAGTGTTAAAATGCAAATCAAACATTCCTGAAGAAGAAAATGCTGTATGTATTCACTTATATACACATATTTGAGTATAATATAATTTCACTGATGCACAGACTGGGCCAAAAATACCTCAGATTAAATATTTAAGTGTAAAAAATAGAAACTTTAAAACAGCAGAGCTCTTTGTTGCTGCAGTCAGACTTTGTTGACGTCATCACAAGATAAGACTGTTGTTCTGTCCACAGTGTGAATGAACACGTTATGTGTGAATGCACGGATAAAAGAGGTTCGACACGCTGTGTGTGTGTGTGTGTGTGTGTGTGTAAAAATCAAGTTACTACACTGGTAAAGAAATAAAAATAATACAATAATAATTTCATGATACATTTAAGAGGAAATACAGGTTTTTTTTTTTTGCTGAGACACAATTTGGACACGGATGCCTCATTACTCGGATCTCAGAGCGCAGAAAACATGTCGGTAAAATGAGGAGACGTCGGGAAAAACTGCCTCCTAATTGACCCAAATTATCCCTCGTTTAATGTCAAATATCTGCCGCAGAGTGTAAAAAGGTGAAATATTTGAATTCACTTCGCCTGTTTAGTGTTAACAGATTTATCTCATCACAGAAAAACTCTTACTCTGATATTAATTTGCAGACTTATCAGCAGAATGTCATGTTTCAGGGTGGGAAGCTCCACCAGGTGCAGTTTCACAATTTCTGCTTATTAAAGAGCCGACTGTGTTCAAGTGTTCACGATTAAAAAAAGGTCCAGTTTGTAACATTTAGGAGGATTCATTGGCTGAGATGGAATATAATATGCATAACTATGGTTTCATCTGTGTACATTAACATGAAATTAAGAATCATTGTGTTTTTATTACCTTAGAATGAGTGAGCGGGTACGCCAGAACAGACAAACCAAACACTGGCTCTAGGGTGAAAGCGAGGGTGAGGCGAGCGGTATTCAGTTGGTTGCAATGTGCAACCTCACCGCTTGCCAGCATATGCACAAAATTTAAGTTTCTGCTCAGCTGAAGACGGGACGTGCTAAAGATGCTGCGATGAATCCCATGAACCGTGCGTGTGATGCTGTAATTACGAGCTTTCAGTCCTACAAGAGGCCACACCTTCACAACAGGCCGTGAGCAGAATGTGACAAAACCAGTGTTTGACAAACAAGGTGTGTGTGTGTGTGTGTGTGTGTGTGTTAGGATGATGTCAGCAGCATTAAGCCAATCCTTTCCCCTTTTGATGTGTAAGCTGCAGCTGAGAGCGCTGACTTCAACCCAGAATAAAGTGTTTTTCTGTGATTGAATGAGAGAGAGAGGATGTGTGTGTGTGTGTGTGTGTGTGTGTGCATATATAATGTCCAATATGAATGTGATGAATCATCACCGATGTGTTGCAGTAAACTCATCTCTCTCTTTTTCTCTGCGAAATCCTGACAAGCACTTTTAAGTTTTTCGGAAGTTTCGAGGCAAACAGCTCGACTCGGAAACCGCAAACCAACACTAACGTGGATCAGCTTCAGTCAGTTTACTGAATATTAAATCAGAAGTTGATTCTACTGAATTCAGCAGGGACGCCCATAGAGACCAAGAGCGAGAATACATATGTGAACTACAGCAAAACATCTAATGATGCCACTTTATTCCAAAGTATTTTTGGATTTCTTAGCCTGATTCTAGTGGCACACTTTTCTTTAATCAACATGCACGTGTACTGATATTGATTTATTAACATTATACTGATACAGTCAATGCAACGTGTCCTGAATATTTGTAAAATAGGCAGTTTCTATCCACAGATCCAGCATCAGCCTTCCATCAGCTCTCCGGGTCAGTCTCCAGTCTGCAGACGCTCTGACATCACCGCATGCTCACTGTAATTTCATTATCCATGCTCATCAGTGTGCCAGCACAGCAAGAAGCAAAACAACCTCTGCCTTGTTGCCGTCATGTGTTCGTCTTTGTGTTCCACGCTGCTGCCTGAATGCACATGCTGACTGAATCGCTACGGAGAGCCGTGTGTTATCTACAGTAACGTCTCCTGGGGTCTAAATCATGGAGATCCCGCTGCAGCCGACACGCGTCGACAAACATCTCCTTGTCCTTTTTCAAAGCGTTGCCGAGCAACAAGACTCACCACATGGCGTGTTCACGTTCTTAAACAACATGCCGATCGCCGCGTGTGACGGCCGTGTCGTGCAGCTAAAAGGTTTGTCTCTAACAATGAAGTTGTTTAAAAGGTTCGCTAACTGATTAGACGTGCTAGTTTGACTCAAGGTATAGCTGTGACATGGTGAAGCTTAAAAATAAGGTGAAACTTCAGAGATCATTGCGGGGGCGACACCGGGGATGAATCCCAACCAACAGGGTGGGAAATTAGAACCAGCTAAACGCTGGTAAAAATCTGTCAGTGGCTGGTGAATTCGAACATTTGGTGGCTCGTAGACGTTCGCGTCAAGTTCATTTCCCACCCCTGATCTGAACTAGTCAAACTCTGAAAATAAAGCCCAAAAATGAATTCCTGTCAGCTCCAGCTGCACTTTAGGATTAATGTTTGAGGGAGCTCATTGCGGATTTATGTCCCCACAGGGAACAAAGAGGCTTAAACATGCTAAAGATTATCACTGTGTGTGCATGTTAACATACTAACAGCAGCATTGTTGCATGCTAAAATGCTAAATATTGCTAATGTTAGTAGGTGTTAAGATAAGGTAGGTACTTTCAAACAACAATCTGATATCACAGTGTCCGCTGCCTAGCAACACGTTGTATTTTGTTTGGGCGGTAGGCGGGTGCACCGTCACCCTTTTGGCAAACAACTGCATCCAATCCTACCGACAACCTCCACCACACACCACAAGGCTGCTGCTGTACTCCAATTTCATCACCACATTGCTAAACAGAGCGGACAGCAGTAGAACGAGGGCCTACGTCATTTTTCTGTGGTTGCCGTGGTCACAATGCGAGCCGTGATGGCAAGAAAACACTTCAACCATCAACAAACGTTTTCTTGCCAACATCGGTGGAAACTAGAAAGGTACTGCCGCCAAGTCCAAGACCAATCCAGTCTTCTTTGATATGCAAATCTACAAGTGCAGGAGCTATATTTATTGTGTATCTGCTCCAAAATTTAAGGGGTTCTTCCTTGGCCGAGGCTACACCTATCCACCAAGTTTTTTTGTAGCCCTGCCTACAGGCAGAGAAACAAAAAGGCACAGGAATCGACCTCCTTGATGGAGATCATGAATGCTGTGGTGGCAACTTACTTGCCTCTAGACTGGTTAACATGCAGTCCAACATGTCCTGAATATGTCTGCCATACAGAGGATACTGATGATCTTTCTTTTGGCGCCATCTGCAAGCCAAACTTTCACATTTTGTGGTAAATATCTGAGTAAATCAAAGAAGTCATTTGTCATCCCTCTAATCACTTACAACCTCACAGAGCTGCTCGTGCAGCAAGGTTTTAGTCTTGTTTTTCTCCACCACCACCACCACCTCCTCCTCCTCTTCTCTTGTCACGTTGCCCACAAGAATCCCATCCTACACGTGCTCGCTCCCTCCTCCATCCCTCCCTCCCCCCGCCTCCCTCATTCTGTCAGCACAAACATTAAAAACAGTCTTGTTGATCTGCTTCGGTCAAGACGGAGAAGATACAAGAGGTTATTGTTTCCCTGGCTTTAAATTTGTACTGCACAGTCTTTACTTTTCAAAGCTACATGTTGCTGTTTTTCATGGTTGAGTACTAAAATATAAATAAATGAGACCAAAATGCACAAAATAAAAGCCCATGTGAAGTGGAGCGTGTCCAGTTTTTCAGACGTGTAGCGAAATGACAGACAAACATAAAAAAAATAAAGCTTCAGCCTTTATTCTCTTTGTCCTAGTTTGTCATAGCGGCGCCGACGTGTCAGCTTCAGGCAAGCTCAACGACATCATCAGCCAGCCGCCGTTCAAAGCCGACGCTCTAAAAAGGAAGAGAGGACCTGTGAGGAGTAAAAAAAGAGGCGAGTGGAAGGAAGTAAAAGAAGAACAACATAACCATGTGTGATACAGCTGATCAGATGATTTCAAAGCCGGGATGTTAATCTTCTATAAAACAGACTCAGCTGATCTGGTTTCAAACCAGCTGGTTGTAGCCGAGTACACACTTTAAACAAATGGCAACTCGCTCCAACAAAGACACTGCTGAAGCTGAATTCATCTGAATTTTCAATATTGGAATACAGTTTGAGCTCTTTCTTCAACTAAAGACACTGCTGAAGCTGAATTCATCTGAATTTTCAGATAAACATTGGAATACAGTTTTTAATTTGTAAATCTATCCTGTAAAATAATCAACGAAAGTATCATCAATCAGTACCAACTGAACCAAACTGGAATAGACTGATCATCCCGCCAAAATAATGTTGACAATCAGCCCAATAATCAATATATGTGTCTCCTTTTTGTGTGCCTTGTGTGTTTGGGGGCATCAACATCAGAAGACATCTTCCCCAAACTGTTGGTAGGTTTCTGAAGAGCTGTTGTGAAGCTCAAAGTGTGGCCTCCATCTTAGAAGTCCTGCCTCTGTGGCCCAATCCAAAATGGATTGTGGTGGAGCTGAGGCAATCCTGGGTGCTCAAACAAGCCACCTGTAGCGGCACCTACCTGTCAATCAAAGCGTCCACGCTGATAATCCTGCATAACCCTTAATATAACCTGAACAGGTGAGTTGTATATAAATTCACCCTCAGTACAGTTGTCATGAACGGGGAAATTAGCTACAGAGACCAAAACTGTTTTTTGTACCAGGCTGTAAACATGTTTATTTCTGCTGTGAAGTTGGGACATTTGAACATGGGGACTTATGGAGACTGACTCACTTCTGGAGCCAGCCTCAAGTGGACGTTTGAGGAACTGCAGCTTTTGGCACTTCCGTGCTGGCTTCACTTCACAGACTAAAAGTACACAAACGTGTGTGAACAGAGCGATTTCTCAAGATCTTGGCGTGTTCTTGTAATCTCTGTGTGGCTTCACAGCTCTGAGTTTAGTCAAGAGAGGTGTCAATACCACAACAAGTCAGTTCTGCTTTAAACAGAGTGTGAACGTGTGTGCCGTGTCACACTTTGAGCAAGCGTGACAGAAAAGATCAAATCAAATTTCTCTATTCTGGATCTCTTCTTCGCCTTCCCTGAATCATCTCTTTAATTTCTCATTGATATTCTTCTACCTGCCTTCTTATGTCTCACCCTGTCTCTTCAACTTTGTCATTCTTCCCCCACCCTTTCTATCTTTATCTGCCCGTCTCCTTCCATCCATCTCCATCGCCGGCTACAATCCTTCCCTCCATCACAATCTCTCTTCCCTCGTCATCCATCTCCTTCTTTCCTTTCTTCCTCTCCCCTCCCCGTCTGTCACTTTCCATATCCTGCTTAATCTCGCTGACTTGCCACATTTCTGCCCTTTTGTTTGCCTCTTTTACATCCATCTCTCCATGTCTTGCTTCATCGTTCCCTCTACACCGCTCTCCATCCCTGCTCTCAACATCATCTTCACTCAGCTCTGTCGCTCCCACTCATTTGCTCTGCGACTTCATATTTTAATCACTCCGCATGCAGCCTATGAAATTTTCACAGAGACGAAACCTCCAGAGGGAAGCCGATGTGTAACTAATGCAGAAGTGCAGAAACCGAGCTGCGATTCGCTCTCTGTCCCTGGAAGAAAAAAGGCAATTTGGCTCTGCGGGCGCATTTATTACTCAGCAGAGAAAAACATGCTTTGTTAACGTCTGAACAGAAGAAAGGAAAAAGAAGAATGAAGACAGGAAGAAAGAAAAGAAAGATGCTTTGATTTTAGCTATGTGTAACTACGTCCATACACCTCCTTCATGGGTCATTGTGGTGTTTTTTAAAAAAAAGTGCAAGGAGCTGATGAAACTGAATTATAGTAAACAACGTCTGTGCCCAATAATACTGGAAAAAGACAATACTACAATTATTACTAGTGTAGGAGGAGAAACACATACGTACACCAGACTAGATAAAACCTACTAGAGACACAACAGCTCAACTTCTAGGCGTCTAGGATCTAGGTGTTAAAGCGGTTAAAAAAATTTTTTTTAAAAGCTGGAGCACTCCGAACAGAGGCTGTAAAAACTGAAATATATATATGAGTCACTTCGGAAAAAGAGCCATAATGGCCTTTGAAACCTTTCATCGGTTAAATCCCGGCAAAGAGAGGAAGACATCAAGGAAGAGCGATGGCAGGACAGACAGAGGGGACAGGTAGAAGTCTCATCATTAGTCAGAGCTGTCGAACAAAGACGGTGTGGTGAAATGAACCTTTAGATCATGAAAGACCTTCACGTCGTCCTTGTGACGATAAAAACAAGACTTCAGAGTCTGTTCGCGTCTTGCATATTTCCTCGCTGCCATGTAGACGTTTCTCCTTCATTCATCCAAGGAGAAATGGCTTGATGACCCATTTTTACACTCATGATATAAGCTGTAACTGGAGTGCTCAGAGGTATCGAGACAGAGTTATCTAAGAGGCGACCATTAGTCCAGTCAGTCCAGGGACTCAAGAAAGACCTAAATCTGTTTGTCTGCCACGATTAACAGAAGAGAAGCAGGAGGGGTTTTGGAGGAGACAGTATCTCTATTCAAAGTGACCTGATTCCTCCAGTTTTCGAGGAAATTCAATTATTTTTATCTCGGCTCCTCGATCAGATCCGGCAATTAATTTCCTCTAAAGAGGAAGCACGATCTGGGACAATAACGTCTACTGCAAACGGTGGTTGAAGGCCATTCGAGCGCTGTAAACGCGGTGTCCTTTCTGTGCCGGGATGCCCGACTAACCCTTAGCCTTCAGCAAAGCCAGGAGAGAGGTGAACGAACTGGCCTAGATATGCGAGGGAGCTTCAGGGTTGAACGGACCACAGATGACTTCAACAGCAGGGCGGAAGCCTCGGAACGCTGATGCTCGCTTCACGGAAGGAAATTAACCCAGATACATGCAGGCTTAGAAGTAGAACTGCCAGCATTGCAAGTTTAAAAGGGAAAGCAATGACTCATTTTAGTCTTAGGCCGGTTTACCCATGATAAAATATTTTCAACTTTTCAGTGCAAGTTGAACTGCAGGTCAATGTCATGCTTGACCGAGGCAGCCAATCGAAACAAGCAAGAGATGGGCTTTACTGCTTTACCACTTCCTTCCTGTTTTGATACTGGTAGATGTGATAGGAATAGTGGAAGAATAGCCGCAAACGCAGACGAGATGTTGATATTCGTGGACACAACTTGCAACACAACGCATGAAAGACTCGGTTCGGTTACTCAGTGCATCAGTAGACGAGAAGTCAAGGTGGATAAAACGCCTGCATGCATTATTACACACTATTGCATGTTCTTGCTGAGGAAACGTGCACCCAACCACAAAACAGTCACAACCAATCACATGCCTGCCTGAGCCATTTATGCAACAACTGACTGGCCGGTGGCATCGCAACAAACAAACACAGCAAACACACACAGCAGCATCCCCAGGTGGTCCAAGCACAACCAGATGGCTTTGACCTTGCAGCTGCTTCCTCTGCCTCCGTCGCATAAATCTCCAAATCCCTCCATCTTTCACTCCATCCATCAGCACCATTCCCCGTGGCTAAGGTCTGATGTGACGTGCACTGCCTGCCAAAAACACTTCACTCCGGTGGGGGAGGGAGGGAGATAAACAGAGAGAAAGGGAGAGAGAAAGTGGCCTCAGAGAAAAACAACGACCTAGAAGGAGACGTGACTTTAAGCCAGAGAAACAAAGCTTGATTGACGGGCGAGAATATGTAAATGTTGTCCGATTAATGAGTTAATTCCCAAATTCTAACTATTTATTACATGCTAAAATCACTATAATAATCACGTCTGCAGACCCACGTCTTTTGCTAATAAAAAGTGACCACAATTTGTACATTTCGTGTGTCTGTTGTCATTCTCTCGTCTGTTAAACTGCTGCACAAAAGAGGAATGGTTTGCAGACAGTTAAGAGACAAGAGTCGATGGTAAAAATATCTAAAATCTGTTGAATAAACTGCGTGAACTTATCGGAGACTGAGCTAATGAGTTTGAGCACCGTCATTTAGCAAGCTCGCTCGCTGGCTCCGGGAGCTTTTTCTCTCTCCGATAGAGTGCTGCAAGAATGAGTCTGAAAACCCGGAAATGAGTTAGCACTTTTGCAGCACGGCTTCCCTCGCCTGTAACCCAATGATTTTTTTTTATGGGTTTTGGTTGGATTCCTAAAATAAGGTCTGCAGTGGCGTAAAATACCTCAGTAAATATCTGACTTGTGAATTCTGAAGCTTTTACCCGGAGCTAAATGAGACTACAGAGGTTGTCAGGGACACCTTAACCTCATCTTCATCTTCTCACCAACCCCACCCTTCAACTCACCCCTCCACTCAACCATAGTCCCTCTTGGAGTCCCATCTGTCTAATGAGAGAGACTGCACAGGTTTGGGCATTCACTCCTGACACAGAGCCAAAACAATCACGACCGTTAAGTGAAGCGTGTCTTTGTTGCTGTTCCTCGCTCTCCTTTTCCTCTCCCTGCTCGCAGCTTTCTCTGTCAGCAGCATCAAATCCTCCTCTCCAAAAACTAGCGCATCAAAGCCTGAAAAGGCACCGTGTTCATCGTGCCCCCCCCCCCTTTCGCCTCGGTGATCCCTTGACATCTGTTCAAACTCAGGCCACCGTCACAGATGACATCCTCACATCTAACAGGAGGATCATGAGCAGGAGGTGGTCGAGTTTAATGTCAGTCCAAAAGAGCATATTTTTTGGAACATGACGTCAACACAGGGTTTTAAAAAAAATCATAACAAGCTGTTTGTTTTGAAACGATAAGTTAAATGAATGAGTGAAAGATAACTTTAATAACAGAAAACAGTGTAGTGCTGCAGGCTGAGCGGTCTGCTGGTTTAAAATCAGCCTCTGAGGTCGTCACATTGATGAGGAGGCGCTGAGTCATCCACTTTCAGACTTTAATGCTCCGTTACAACACAAAACCAGAGTATTCACTGCTGCTCTGCTCAATCGTCTGACCCTCATACTCACAGAATAACAAGCAAGGACAAGTGATTCGGCTCCAAAGAATAGAAAAATCTACAATTTAGAAAAAAGGGACTACCTACGAATAACAAGATAACACAAAAACAAACGCTCACATATCCGGGCTTATTTCCATCTCCAGCCTCGAGTCTCAGGAGGTGAAATGGAATAAAAAATGAGCCTCATGCATATTTCATTACATTATAAAAAATAAAGCGTTCAGATATGGCAGCCAGAGTCAGCACTTAAAAAAAAACGTGCATCTTTAAAAACCATGCGCACTCAAGCGAACACTCCACAAACTTTATTGCTTCGTCACCCTGACCCACTTCCTCGACAAGCGTTCAGGTCATCGGTAAGTGCATCTTTCTTTTTCTCTTTTGGACCACCTGACAAACCTTCACCAGGGCGATCAAAAGCTTAAAGCTGCTTCAGGTAACTGTCGGAGACACTGTTCCCCTCATGTTTGATTCATGCAACTTGAAGGGTTGAGTCACAAACGCGGTTATGACCAAAATCAACTTATTCCAGCAGCGTCAACACACATCACTGAATTCCCTCAGAGAGGTTTTCGTGTAGGGAACCTCAGGTGAACTCTGACATGCAAGCTCCTGCCGTTAACCAACTACAGGACATCTTGACAGTGCTGAGCCTTGAAGCTTGACCACTTAATTGAGAATATGTGACCGGACAGTAAGGCTGCCTCCCAAATACTATGAGTCATCAGTTGAGGATACCAAGTTGACACACATTTCGTCAGTGGAATCTCTGCACCTTTGCTTTTTTGCTGCGTCACTGCACAAAGTAATGCAGGAGCGACAGCATGGCAGGCTGTAAACTTTACAAAGCGAGCCTCAAAGTGACCACAAAACTAATTGTGGTGAAAGCAGAGAAGGGGGATAGAGACGGAAGGGGAGGCTGTGCTACAACTGCCTCTACTGCTGCCCACTCTGATTGACAGCAATGTCAGCAGCCCGGCAGGAGAGACGCTCCGGGGTGCGCTTGGAATTTATAACCGAACAATGAGCGGGACACAGACTTTGACTTTGGTCGGCTAAAACATGAGACTCGCGTAGGCTGATGTAGGAGTTCTCGGTTTTTCATCCACTTATTAGTTCATGCAGAGGTTATCAGGAGCTCTAAAACATTAAATTTTGCACTTTAGGTCAGTCCCCGACTACTCTCTCAAAAAGGTTTTGGGATAATCGCATGACTACCCATTAACTATTATCTATAACTGCACCACCGTGCCATTATAGCAGTATAACGACATGACGATGGTGGAAATTAAGACTAGCACCTTTTTTTTCATTAATTAATTGAATGTACTTTTATAGCCATCGATTTAATTTAAAAAAAAAAGCTTCCTTTGTTTTCAAACTCACATTCAAGGCCCTATAGGAAGTGGCAGCGGCATGCCAGATATGCAAAAAACCCTGTAAAAGTTATAGGTCTGTATTTATACTGTATATTGTACTTTTATCCGGAGTCAAGGTCAAACCAAAGCATTTGTCACCACCGGTCGCTGCCACCGCTCCCTGGGCGCTGTCGGCTGCTTATCTGCACCCACAAATAATGTGTTTCTTATCAGAATGAGTGGGAGAACGATGGAGGGAGCAGACGGAGAAGGAGAAGGATTTTCTTAGGAGGCAAACATAACAATGAGTAAAGGTAAATATTGTGCATACCGCGGTGACGGAGAAGGCTAAAAAGGGAACTGAGATTGAGAAATGTAGAAGAGGAGGAAAGGAAGGGAGGAAGAAAAGGCATCAAATGTACGAAGAATGATTGAAGGGTGGAAGGAAGGAATCAAGGAAAGGAATAAATAAAATAGAGCAAGGAGGAAACAGAGTAAAAGGGCTGAGTTGTCAAGCTTTCCTTACCTTCCCTCCTAAACACGTTCACTAGTCAACAACAGAGCGAGATAAAATTAAAACCCCAATTATATAATCAAGTCAAGCTGAAGTCAAGCTGCGTGCTGACAAAAAAAAAGGCCAAACATTAGACATGGCTGTGTTGTGAACTGCACGAACACAGTGGCCCAGTGTGCCTTTAATTTGAGATATATTTAGCTGGTAAATCATTAAAGCAAGAGGCATCAAGGCGATGTGTGTGAGTTCTGCCTTATTCGTGTCAGGGGCCATTTACAAGACTCTCAAAGAGCTGATAACAGCTTTATTAGAAACATTAGACACCCTCAGTGAGAAGGAAAAAAAAAAAAAAACATTCACCGCCTCCAACAAGCAACTGTTTTTACTCGACTTCAGCTCTTTCTATTTCGGTTCCAAAAGCCTTTTTCACCATCTGTTCAGAAAAACAAAATCTGTATCACAGATACACACTCACATTTGATCCATATAAATGTCTACAGTGCTGCTGCAGGGAGCTAAAGGATTGCACCGTCTTGTTAAAAAGGTCTAAACGCCTTCAGGGGGCAGCGGCTCATTTAGAGATAGATTAGACAAGATGGACAGACACTAAATCCCTGCAAGAGGGAGAATCTGAGGGTGATTTGTTCATGCTGAGCGAGACGGAGAGCCCACAATCCATCTGCTCCGAAAGATCCTGCTCCGTCCTCTAAATCAGACCCAACAAATTCAGTATTACATAGAAAATTGGCAACAATCTACCATCATGGCAGCATGAAGTACCTCCAACAAATACAGGGTGACCTGCAATTTAATTCACAAGTTATATATCCACCTAGTTTGCTCATAACCATGAGACTTAATTTAGACGTAGCTAGTATTAATAGCATCTCAACAGAACACAGAAAAAAGATTTTATGCCATGAATTTCATAAGTTGACAGGAGACAACAGTGGTGTTTACAGCCAGTGAGGCTGTAGGCTGAGGCACAGTGGTGGTTCGAGCACCAAAGTACAGCTGGGACTGACTGAAGTAGTAAGAGACCTCGGCCTTCTGGTGAGGAGATTTGCTACAATTTTCCAAATGAATAAAGTTAACGAGTTTTCTTAGCAGTAGCTACGAGTCATCTAAATATTATCCAGAACATTACTTTCCAGACTTACTGTAAGAAAAAGCTTAAACCATTAAAAATGCCTGGGTGGTAGTGAAGCAGTGAATTTCTGCAGAGATCTGATAAAAGCTGCACTGCAGGCTGTAGTCATCGGAACGGGGGGAAAGACAAGAGAAAACTCCGTATGAGGGAAGGACAAAGAGACGAGTGATAAAAAGATTTCAGAGCGGAACAAGGCTGGCTCACCGTAACTGACATTTATCCTTCTCTGTTGATATAAAGCATAACAAATGCTAAATCTGCCCTTGGAGGCACTTTGAGAGCGAGCGCAGATAAATACGCCAGACGAAAAAAATGTTTATGTAGGCCGCTGGATTCAGCTATGGCGATGTTGGCCGTGATTTCAAAGTCACTGGTTTCAAACGTCAGACCTGCTGAGAAAAGCTGGAAGAGGGAGCTAAATCAGCAAAGTGCCCTTGAACAATATGCTTCAACCAAAAATACAGTATAGTTAGGGTACCAAGATGAGCAGACTATGTCAATGGTCGTTATGAAAAGGGGTATAATAGTACATTATTACTGCTGTGGTTATTCATACAGAGTATCTGATACTTTCTTTGCCAAGGAAATCTCAATTAATCATCAACTAAGCCAGCAGCCGTCAGAAATAATAACAGATAATGACTCCGCTTAATAGACTCTTGATCTGTGATCCAGAGAAAACAGTCATAGAGACTAAAGCCAGTCATAGAGACTAAAGCCAGTCATAGAGACTGAAGCCAGACATCCTGAGGACAAACTATGAATGAATAACCCTTGTGGGTTCTATTTAAGCCTGACCCTAAACCCAAATTTACCAGCAACTGGCAACAAAACCAACTGATCAAGAACAATTACAGTTGGGGAATTGGGTAGACTGGACCCAGCTTGAACTCATCAGATCAAGTCGGACACCAATTGGTCGAGATCAACTTCAGTACAGAATCTTTAGAGATGGTAGGTGCCTTTCTCAAGGACCCTTCAGCAAGGAAGATACTTCAGAACACAAGGTCTACTTTCCTTACAGGACCGTCTCTCCAACTAAGCGAAGATAGCGAAAGTGGGTCATCTGCATGCGGAGACGAGCTATAATCCTCTCCGAAACTTGATGTCAAGCTAAATTAGTCTGTCTGGTCATGCAAAAAAAAAAAAGATTGGTGCAGTATAACTAACAGCCCAATCCAAACTGTGTCCATACAGAGCTTATCCAAATGGTTTTCTTTTAAAGTTTTGCCTCCCTGGAGGAAAGCACGAACCCTGCCCTCAAGCCTGATCTTCTGCATTTGTTATTCTCCTCCTTCTCAAATTCACTGCAGAGGTACAACCCCTCGCCTTCTTCCCCTTTATCTTTTCCCATCTTTTATTTCTGCACTTCCCTATCATACGGGGAAGGGAAACATTCATAATAAATACAGTATTTCTGTCAGTGCACCACAACCAACTTTTCACAGAATCTTCATTCCAGGACTTACTGTTGAAGTAAAGTTGTTCCAGTTGTTTAAGAAGTGAAAGTAAATGTTGAGGAAAAAATTTGAAGGCCAGCAGGTGAGCTGCCATTTAAAACGGAACTAAAATGATCCCATGCTTTACATCCTCATCTCAGTTCCTCGAAGACCACTGCAAAAGAGATACCTGGTACACCACAGCGACAGGGGACAATTCTTTGTTATTATACTTAGTAGTTAAATTGTATCTCTCATTTTGCCTTTATTTGCAATTGATGTCCCCATTGGTGGAACGTCCTACCATTTCCTACCAGAGCAGGGCCGTCCCTCTCTACCTTCAAAAACCTCTGAAGACCCAGCTCTTCATAGAGGACCTCCTCTCCAACACTACCACAACTGGACATGCTAAATCTATCCCTCTCTACAACCGTCACTTGTTTCTATGAGAGTAGTACTCATTGCTGCACTATGTCCTTGTTTTGAAGTAGTTTTCCTTTTGACTGAGCAGAGGGCCCACTATCAGCTTGCCCTATTGAGCCATCAGTAAACTAAGCTTGTAATGTTATGTTGTTTGCTACGTAAATGGAGGACACTAGCTGACAAAGTCATCCTGAGTGGACAATCACAAAGCCAAAGCCTCTAAGAAGCAGTGTTTGGAGGTATTTTGGGTTCCACAGGGTACATGGAAAAGTAACTAACAAAGATAAGGCTGTTTGTTGACTTTACACCAGGCAGCTTTCTTTACTTTACAACGACAACAAATCTGTACTCACCTGCTAGCCTGCCAGCCAAATGAGTCAGCCGAGCCACCAAGATAAGTGTACAACCTTGTCTAGCTGCCTACTACTTCTCGACACACTCAGCGCCAGCAGGCCTCTTGCCAGGAGCTCATAAAAATGCCATTTTCAATAACAGAGCGAGATTTATATGCAAGGATGTGCTGCCCATTTCTGACAATGTTGGCGGTTCAAATCTCCATGGGAACCTCAGATGATGAAGACAAAGCTACAAATGTTTTTGATAAGATAATCTACTAATATATTTTAGCTTTGTGTCATAGGTAAAGGTCAAAAAACAAGCCAAACCAAATCATCATCATTTTGGCCACAAATGTCATCCGTCTCTACGTGATCATTTCCATGTGATCCTTAATCAGAATAATAGTAGCAGTGGCCTCACAAGAACTTGGGTTTAAAACAGGACATACAGCAGAAAAAGGGGAAGTCCAACTGCAGTGTCACTTTACAGAAACGCCTTCATCACTGCCTGTCTTTCAGCATACTGTGGAAAATTACCCAACATATTCATAGCAACTGTTGATCTCCTCGTGAAAACCTCTACCATCACCTTCCCATGCAAGCCGTATCAGAAGATGGGGAGGCAAAAAAAAAACTACATAATGAAGCCTTTTAGTCTCTCAGTCTATCCCTGCGCTTCCTGTCTGAGTTCTTACAGCTGTGTGGGCTCTTATCGAGTTGTGCAGGTGGCTGCTTCCCCCTTTATTTACAACAAACACACACATTGTGCTGACGCTAGGCTGAAAAGGGAACTGAGATCGTGGTTTAAAATGAGTTTGTAGTTCCCCAGTCTCACAAATTTTAAGCTGTGTTCAATTTCTGCATTTTACTGATCACCGTCTTTGAAACTGATTCAAGTTCATGCATGAAAATTACCCTCAAAATGCAGCTTCCAAAAGCCGAACAAATGTTATGAAACAGGAAGATCATTTTGAGACGTCATTTACCGAAGGCTGAATCATGCAAAACACTTGTTGTTGTGGTAATTCAACAATGCAACTCAGTTCTTACTCGTGTGTTGATTATCAACCTATCAGTATTGTCATCATCAACTCAATGATGACTTGCTCTAACAGCTAACTTGCTCCCATCTTCCCCACAACCATCAGGTTTCTGAGTGAAGGTTTCCAGGCTCACATCCGAGTTAGGTCCCAAAAAAGGAGAGCTCGACTTCCTTGAGACTTGATATTACTTGAAAGCAAAACCAATGCTGACCCCAGGACCCAGGAATCAACTTGACTTGGTCTTGCCCCCCAAAAGACTTTCAACAACAATTCTGAATGCCTCCACCATCTCTGCGGCATTGACTGACCTGTCTGGCCAACCTGCGGGCCTCCCAATAAGGTTTGGACTCCTCCACAGCCTTGCCAATCTTCTTCACCAGTTCGTCCAACTTCACTGTGGCCTCAACCAGAACAGAGCGGAACTTCTGCCTCGCATCCTGACAGAGAGAGAGAAAGAAAAAGACTCAAGTCAACAAAAACTAAGGAGCATTGTGCAAAAAAGAAATGATACCATACTGTACTGATCATACTGATCATGCAGATCAACTAGCTTAAAAACTATAAAGTGTGTGTGCCATATTGTAACTGGTCAGGTTACAACAATCAGATGTTGTCTCTACTACTCTCATTAAAAATGCAAAATGTTTCTTGATTTATTCCACCTTCTAGTTCACTTCTATGAACACTTGCTACATCTCTTGACAGGGCGTTGCAGCTCCTTGCCCATGACCCTCATTTATACAAGGAAGTAAAACTTGCCCTATTGCTGCCTCTCCTATGAATCACTGCCGGTAAAAACTTAAACATCCCCAGAGTCCCAAGATAAAACCACAAAAAAGTAGGTCTAAATAATGGATAAGAAACATTAGTTCCCAACCATTTAACTCAATCTAATCTGGGCAAAGATAAAGCTGACACAGTTTTTCTGAGAACAAGTGTGTCTCTATAAACACTGAAAAACAGACCCAAGCCAATCTGTTTAGTGACGCCTGTGAAAAATTAATGCCTGATGTAATTTTGTCAACTGGCACAAAGAAAACTGCTAGTTCCATCTTAGAGATTTGATTGTTCACTGGGACTCATCGAGGGGAATTTCTCAGACTGATGATGCATTCAGAGCGGAAATTTCATCATGGTTGTCTAATTGGCATAAAGGGCAGGGAAGTTTTTAAGAACAAGAACAAAAAGGAGCAAGAGGAAGACAAAAATATTAGAACTTTCACAGATCCCTGCAGGGAAATTCTCTCTTTTTAATCCCCCCTTCATTTGCCAGGGTCAGTTATACAAGTGACATCAGGGGAAAACATGTTTTGGCAGGATTGGGCACGATCCAAGGTCATTCTGTTAAAAGACAAGGACCACTTTGCTGTCCCGATACATACCCTTCAGTTTAAGTAAAAAAAACTGTTCCCTTCATTAGAAGCTGAACACACTTGTCCCCAAACTGTCTTTCTTTATCTGGAAGGCTGAAAAATACAAAGAGCAGGACTACAACTGGAAACATGATCGCTGCAACAATTGGGATTGTCAATCGGTGGGTTTGTACCACGAAAGATTGTATTTGTATTTGATAATACCATTAAAACTGGCAAGGTGGAAATGTCCCAATAAAACAAGGTTTGATGGGTCTATTGAGTCTATGAGGATTCTCAGGCACCCTGTAGTAGCGGTGGGGCACCAATGAAGAGTTCCAGGCATCTCAAACTCTTGGGTCATAGGTTTCAAGAGATACTTGTTGACATGTCACCGACATGTCACCGAACAGCAGGTCAAATTCCTCTCTAGCCATAAAATCTTTTAACCTTGTGGGCTTTAACAAGGTCAAATCTTCCACCATGGTTCAGACAAATAAAACAATCTCGCTGTTTTCATAGATCCAGACACCAGAGAGCACAAAATTTAAGCACTGATGGTGTTTCACTCGTCTGGCTCCAGTACTCTGAATCAATGCCCAGATCCCGGATATGTTTGGTGCTTCAAATAGGTCTGTTGTAACTTTAAGTAATTCACATGCAACACTGTCAATAACCACATGTAGACCACACAGAGAAGACCCCCCTGTCTACTAGCTATTGTCTAGGAGTCTTGACTTTGATCCAACATGCATGACTTCATTGTCTATTTGCCTTTAGCCTTTGCATTGGTCAGCTATATTGCTATATAGCTGAGCTATCACAAAATGCCACGGCAACTGAGTGTCTGAAGTTTCTTCAGAAAGCCCAATAATTGTGACAGGGATCATTGCAGTGGAGGATAAAGGACAAGCTGATAACGTTTATCAGCCAGCAGCAGCTGATGTTACCGGGGAATCAAGAGGCAGCAAGGATGTAAAAGTCATTCATCTGCTTTGTGTGGCACTGACATGAAACCTTTTCTCTCCATGCCCTTAGAAATGCATAATCTGTATGTTCTGTGTGTTAAATGTTATTGTGATAGATTTGTCTAATACAACCAAATCAACCAAAAATCACAAATGATACCTCATTTTCCCACAAAGCAAACTAAACTGTACCAGGAAAATGCCAACAAGCATGTTTGAGTTCAACGCAGTTTTAGTTCAGTATGCTATCACAAGTGTGCATGTGTCGCAAGTATGGAGTTTGTTTTGACTCTTGAAATGTGTGATGTTGCAAATTGCAGCTTGCATGTTGCAAATTTGGTGAAAGAGGCCTCAGGCAAGTGTTGCCTTCCACACAAAGAGTTTATGGGTGTTTGTTTCCAGCGTTTCTTTCTTATGTTCTGTATCTGGATGAGCTCTTGTATAACTCTTGTAATGAATAAATACATTTAACTGCTTCCATCCAGGACAAAGTTCCTTTGACCTAAAATGTGCTGTGACAAATCCCCCTAATCTCTAAGAATCTCTCAGATCTATGTTGTTAGAATATCCAACAATAACTTCAACCCTCCTTGATTATTATGATGTTTTCAATGTCTTTTATAGAAGATCATGTAGTCTCACGTTTGTCTAAAAGCCACAAAGTTTCACAAAGTCACACAAGTTGCCACACAACTTCCCAAATATGGTTTGGAGAATAATCTAGACTTCTGTGCTGCATCTCATTATAACAGACTGAAAGGAAAGGCAACTGAATTTGGAGATACATTGAATATTACATGTTTTTTCCCTTGTAAATAAAATATCTGGGTTACTGGGTCCGATGACCTGGAATTTGTAGTTTATCAACATCAAATATTGTCCTGTCAGTTTGCTAATTCCTTCCCCCAAATGGCAAATGCCTGCTCATAGCCAAGCAATCATAACTAAACAAGGCGGGCCCGTGTAAGATTGAGCCTTTTTGAGCCCATCCAAAACAAAAAATACAAGAAGAAAGTATGAAAAAATTGATTAAACTAACTGGTTATAGTACCGACACTACAGTAGTAACCTTGCTTTATTTCTATATCATCAGCTGGTCCTAACAGAGCTTATGCTAACTTTCGTGGCTCTATTCCGCCCTTTACTAAATTTAGGGAAGTTTAACTGAGATGATTTGGGCCTCAACTAACTAAACTCATTAGCTTGTCTGTAAAAAGTGAAACACAAAATGAAAATATGAACAAACAAACATCTGAAAGACTTTGTGTTAGATCCAAATAACCTGTCAGCTATAGCATCAAGTCTTTTTTGCATCATGACACAGAATTGAATTAGCATATCATCATGTACGTAGCAATCAAACAAACAAATTTAGCCATCTAGACCTGATAATCTTCCAGCCGAGAGAGCTCGTCTTTACTTCTGCCTGAGGTCAAGGACCCGTCGTTTCAAACCTGACCACAGATTTCAAAGTGGTACATTATCTGCCATCTTTACTGCTGTAAACTGCATATGCGCAGTGCTAGATTGGAAAGCAACATTAACTAAGGGGGGGTGGACGTTTGCATTGTTAGACGTTTGGTAATCCACTTTGGATTTGGATCAAAGGCTGAATTCAACTTCCACTGCTCAAATCCAATGTCACACAGTTAATTTGTTGAACTTTAAAGACAGTCTAAAAAAAAAAAGAACCTCGTGACACTTGATGTCAGAGTCCCAAAAGTAAACTCAACCTTATTTATCCTACTGCAGAGCTCTGCCAAAACCCAAAATCTTATTAGTGTTTCATCGAAGTAACAACAGGCTCCAACTCAAGACGCTCTCAAACAAGAAAACACAGAACGATTTCACCATCAGCTACATCAGCAGAGCTTTGACTGGACTTGTTCCTCTGCCTTACTTACAAAGAAAGGCATGTTTTACCTCTAGTCATGAGTACTCTAAAACAAAAAGAGTACCTGTAACTGCGTCCTATCTAAGTTGCTTTTTAGCTTGTTAGTTTTGCTCGATAGTTCAATATATGGACAAAATGTGTTGGAGAAACGCTGACTTTATCGCAGTACTGCATCAAAAAGAAAGCCGCCATTGTTGTTAGATTACCCAGCAGGTCGGAGTCTCTAAGGGGCTGCAGCAGTCCGAGGTGTTAGATGAAACCAACGTTTCTGTACAGTTTGCTTTCACTGATGTCTGGAGTTTTTGATCCAGGCTTTGATGGTATCCCGCCCTCCAGGCTCATGGACATCAGTCAGCCCTCGCCTTCACTCTCCAATTTGACTTTTACCCTACTGCTGTTCTGCCAAACTGATCTCCTGAAATCCTTCATCCAGTCTTTTTATCTCCATCGCTTCTTCAAAACGCCTCAGTGCCATCCATTCATCTTCTCTTAACCGTCATATCCCTGAGCATGACTTCCATTTCTAAACCAAATGATACCAACTGATGCAGTAATACGGTATCGACCAAGAAATTAGTTCTTTCACTACACTGATGCAACGTCACTTTTTGATATTAACTTTAGTCATGCTAGTGACTCGAGGGATTCCAGCATTGGTTAGTCAGTCCACCACTTTGGTTCAACATCTCAACAACTTTTGGATGGACAGTGATGAAATTTGGTTCAGACATTCATGATGACTTTGGTGACCCATTAACTTTCCATGTCACATCATCATCATCATCATCATCATCATCATCATCATCATCAGGTAAATACCAAAGCCATTATTGATTCTGCTCATTGGTCCAATTCTTTAATCGATTCCTTTGCTGATTCCCTTACTGATTAACCATTTTCTACATAGCAAGGTTTTCAGCCTATACACAGTGTAGAAACAAATAGAGCAAAGCATTTATTTCCAATGATATAATCATCATTTGAGAAGCTAGAACCAGTTAATTCAAATTATTTTTATGATTAACTTTATGTTTGAGTAGTCGATCAATCAACTAACTGTTTCAGCACTCAAACACACAAACACCAAAAGAGGAAACTCGGTACAGTACAGTTATTTTGGTTCTGTAGTCTGTAGTAAAACAATGACTCAGGGGGTTTCAGGCTTTCAGCTTTAGGGAAGGAAGGAATCATGACCTTATTTAACCTTGGCCCACAGTTTCCACTCAGTTTGTCAAATGTAAACACGTGAAACGTGACAAAATTAGAAATAAAGCTTATAAATATTCATCTTAAAGCAGAGCCATGAATGCATATCCTTGTCCTCTTCCCATCTCTGCATCTCACCATCGACTGATGTCGATGCAGACTGCAGTGCAGAGTCTCTGTCCTCCCACTCAGGGCTCGGACGCTCGCACTGTGATGCACTTCACCTTGTCAACACGTTAGTTGCCTCGAGGCTTTAATGTCTCGAACGTCTGCTAAATGAAATAAGCTGTGCATCACTGTTATGACAATGCTTCTTCACATCACTCCAGAGGTTACCATGACACCCAGCTCATTACGACTCCAGTCACTCTTCCCATTCCTCTCATGTGATGATTGCACACTAACATCAAGAAAACTACGGGGACCTCTGTCAAGTGGAAAATGGGGAAGTTTGAAAGAAGATTAATCCTGGCAGGGAATCAGCAAAGGAGTTAAACACTCTGTGTGTTTATGTGGGCAGCTAATAAGTAAACACAAACACTGGACTTTAACAGGAATATCTTGGTTCAAGGCCATGCGATTACAAGCATCTGTCCTCCTTCAGAGTGCCCGAGCAAAACACTCCAAAGGCAGAGGAAGCTAACTGCTAATCTGGATTAATCGAATAATAACTAATAAAATGCCCATCATGGGGTCCCAGAGCTCAAGGTTAAGTGTTCAAGCTGCTTATTTTGTCTGGCAAAAGTCCAAAACCCAAAACCTTTCAGTCAACTATGATAGAACACCAAGAAAGCCTGGCAAAACTAGCAGATATTGACTTTTGCTGAAGCTGGAACAAGAGAGAGTCATCATGTCATCAGTATATCATGAGGTCATGAGGCAGGAGCAGAAATTATGTGCCAAGTTATCCTAAATATTGTTAGTAAAAATCAGTATAAGGTTTGTGTAGCAAATTTCGCAGAGATCATGGGGTCATTTTCAAAACGTCTTGTCAAATCAACAGTCCAAAATCCATTCATGGACCAGAATATGTTCACATTTAAGAAGCTGCAACCTGTGAAATTGTTGGTTACTTTGCATCCACTGACCAATCAACTAATTGTCTAATAGTTCCTGCTCTGTAGAATTTCTTTTTTATTTTGGAATCTTTAAGTTCAGAACTGAGAATCTGTTTAAGGGCATTTCAGGTCTATCTGATGTTGTTTACATTTCTCTGTCCAGATCCTTAACACTCAATCATCTCAAGAAGTCCAAGAAAACATCCAGTGGCTGCTGTTTTGATTTTCGACTGTGCCGTGACCGCCATGTCCCCCCCTCTCCCCCTCTGACAGTAGACGGTTATAATCCTGAACAGTGGATGTCTTTGTCAGACATAAAAACAACTTGACTTGATTTTGCAGTCCGTGAAGTTAGAAAGAAAGGGCAAAAACATAAATCAGTCAAGGTTTAACAATCCACCGAGAGTCGAATACATCAGCCACGTGGACAGGTATCCACAGGAGGGATGAAAATGGGTTTAACTTGGGGCGGTGGCCGAACCCCAGCCACTGTGGTAAGGACTTCAGCCTTGGTACAGGGGTTCACGCTCTATCAGCATTTTTGCATTTTCATTAATAGATATAAATAATCATTAGTTGCCGCTCATCTCATTTCTCAGGCTGTCAACATTGATTAAGCTGCAACTTTTGCTATCAAACCCAAACCATTATCACGTTTCTGTTTCCTGACAAAGGTTGAAGGTCTCGGCTCAACACTTACATGCCATATAATGGATCTGTCCTTTACAATAAAAAAAACTTCTGTTCACTTCAACCTCTCAGCTGCCTCATTACCACCATGTGCAGTCATCAAACTGTGGAGGAGCATGACAAGACTTTGGACTTTCACCTCTATAAAGCTGCATGTTGCTGACCTACATAAATGTAAGCCATTTACTGGGTTTCAGTGGAATTCAAAGATCGGTTATGCAACTTAAACAGACTTGATGTTAAACTTGTGCTTTCCAGGACTCTGCTGACTCTGGCTTGCTCTCAAACTTCCCCATCATCAAACTGCACAAGACATCATTGGAGTTTTACCCACATCCTCTAACGCTGCCAACTAAACTCCTGTTTCCAGGATAATTTAAACGCTCGCTTGTGCTTCAGATCAGAAACTTTGGCTTTACCCACCGCCGTTTTCCTGCAAGTCACTACTCTCAGCTCGCCTCCTCCTCAACTTTCAGCAGAGTTGAGGAGCAGGCGAGGTGACTCAATTCTTCTCTACCAGTTGCCTGATTTGGCAAGTGAGTTGCTAGATTTACTAGCCCAAGTTTTGCCTCCATAAAAGTCCATTCTTTATGCACAAGTCATTTACAAGACTCTGCAAACAGCTGTCAGTAAAATCCCTGTAAAGACCCAAATGAGTTTATTGCATCACAATATGTCAGAGCTCACAAAACTACATAGAGGCTAAATTCTTGCATGTTTAAAATTGCTGACAGACCAAAATGTGAAACGCTTTGGCCTGAAGAAGGAGCAAAGGTCCGGCTGTAATTCAGACCAAAACTGCTGTATCTGCACACACAGAGGCCTCCAAGACGACACTTAAACTGACGGACGATTTCACAGCCTGTCAGTCAACACCTGAGGTGAACAGAAGATGTGAAGTCTTATCTCCTGACAGTGCTTACGTGTGTGTGTGATTACAAGCTCCATCAGTCAAACGGGTAAAAACTGATACGCTGCTCGAGCGTGTGTGTGTGTGTCTAGACTGACCTCCAGCTCCGTCTCACATCTGTTGATGTCATCCGTGGATTGGTTGAGTTTCTCCAGCTCCCCCTGGAAAAGAGGGAGAGACGGGGAGATTAAGTGAGAGGGAAGAGAAAGGAATGCGATAGAATATGTGGAGGTACAGCAGGAGGAATGAGCAACATCTGGAACAAATCAAGATTAACACATGACATAATATTCATAAACTGTGAGTTAAACATACACCCTGGACAAGTCGCCTCAACAGCAGTCTGACAGATCAAATCGGTGCATCCTTATTTCTTCTGCAAACACACTTAAGGCTATGGGAAGGTATGAAGGACGCTTCTTTGAGCAGAATAATGACTTAAATGGGCGACAGGACCCCAACAATCACTCTTTGTTTTCTTTTCTTGATAACTTGTAAGGCTCTAAAAATATTTCAAATAAAACAAGGAGGAAAAACCCTCACTGGCTGAACTCATCGTAAGCGGTTGATAAATTCAAACTATGAGGGGGAGGAAGATTTTATTTTAAGTGATCAGAAAGGTGGGAAACACTCAATTAACTGAAAATATGAATTAATGCAATCACTGTAGGTGAGAACTACTTTCACTCACTTCACAGATCACACCGGTGGGCACTGTATGAGGAAAGCTTTCACTAACACTACTGCATATCAGTATTCTTTAAAGCTTAAGAGAGTGGTCTATTAATTCTAAGCCATTAACAAACAGTCATCATTACAGCTTCTCAGTTGTTTGTTTTCTGCGCCTTCAGTATTAGTGATCTGTGATGTACATTTGTGAATATTTTGCTAAACAGAATTGACTCATTTTAAATAGGATAATTAGTTTTTTTTAAAACACAATTTCTCAGAACCTTTGTAAGAAGTCTGTCCGGTCTTTTGACATCAGTTATTGTGTCTCCTTCACGCTGTATATGCTTCACACTCATTTACTTTTATCTTATCACATTATTTCTTTGATGACAGACTGTAACTTTATTTTGAAAAGCTCTGCATAAACACACATTTTCAACTAATCTTTAATGTTGTGTTAAATTAAAAAAATGTTTTAACTAATATTTCAGACTTTATTCCACAAGACTGGAGCTCTGATCTCATATTGTACCCAGTTTTTATTATAATGACACCACCGTGGTCTGGATTATCTTCCCACATATTTGCATGAGGTTAGTCAGTTTCTTCACAAACTGTCACAGCTGCAGGGATTATTCCAGATATAAAACATGCAGACTGGGCAGGTGTTTGTTATATTTAAGATATTAAACATGCATATCTCTCAGAAAGTGCACAGGAGGCAGCAGCATCGTGCTAGGACTTCGTTCCAGGTTAGCTAACGTTACAGCGGCGTGGAGACACAGACGTGACAACAATGAACCGATGAACAGGTGAGTTACCTGGATTCTGGGGTCCACCTCCTCGTCTTCATACTCCGTCTCGTCGTCTGACCTGTGCTCCTTCTCTAAATGATCCATAACTGGAGGTGAAGATGTCACAGCCGAACAAAGACGGACAAAGACGTTTTTACTACCGGACTCAGAGAGGCCACGCACTCATCTGTGTCAGCCGGTCACCGCACGTCAGTTAGATTCACGAGCCTTGCTTATGTCCCCCGCAGCTTGAATGTACGTGCTTTAAACGGAGGCTTTGTCGAAGAGGAACATCCTGTGGCTTGTATCCTCCAACAGCAGCGGCGTCCCTCCTCTCTCAGCTCTCCCTCCTCACTGACTGAGCCCGGTGCTGAAATGACCGGAGCTCTGCTTCAGACCGGGAACGCCCCCTTCTGCGCGGCTGCGGAGTCGTGTATGAGAAGTTAACAGTGCCTCACAGCGGGGAAGCACATCGGGACTATGTTTTATCCAAAATATTTACTTAAATAACGGTTAATTGACGACTTTTTTTTTCTTTAGCTGTAACCAAACATGACTTTTGATTATGATTTTTAGCCCTGCAAGCCAAGTTCTGTAAAGTTTTTTATCATCTATGTCAAGCACTACATGCCAGTATCTAGTCCTGGAAAACTATTAAAAATGTTGATGACTTATTCAGCCTGAGGAGCGTATTCATATTTACTGATTCTGCATCATATTTTATGGAGATTTGAATTGGTTCCTGATGGACAGATAACTTTAGCGTTACTTGTATGATACGTGTGTTGTGTTACCCTGCAAGAAAAACCACCTCTATACTGTATTCCCTATGATCAAACTAGCCTCCGCTGTTCTCAGATACTGTGTTCGGATCCCATTCTGAGAGTCTACATTCAATGGGACTACTATTGTATGGGGCTTTTTCTTATGTGGTATGGGTGGAACCAAACGGCAATCTTTGTGGCTTTTAAGTGAAGCCAATGCAGAAGTGCCAAAAACTGCAGTTCCTTAAAAATCCACTTGAGGCTGGCTCCAGAACAAATCAATCTCCATAAGTCCCCATGTTAAAATGTCCAACTTCACAGCAGAAATAAACATGTTTACAGCCTGGTACAAAAAACAGTTTTGGTCTCTATAGCTAATTTCCCGTTCATGACAACAACAATTTCTGTTCTGGGAAAATGATTCTTTTCTCTGACTCACTAATAAATAACAATAATTTACAGGCAACTCTGCCACAACTATTCCTAGAAGCACTGGTCAAAAAAAGCTTCACATAAAGATCATTTTATTAAGTTAGTAACCATACATAGAAACAGCATTTAATATTACTGTGACAGTAATTTAATTATAGGCTTTTATATGTAGGATAGATGTAAAGCATCACATACTGCAGACAGTTCTGCACTTTAAAGGAATAAAGACTTTAATTTAACACCGTGTCTGATGTGCCAAACTAATGAAATATTTGATTAGTTTATGAGTTTTCATAAAAATAAGGCATGCGTCCACAAACACTAGTTTGCTTCTGTCTATCTAGATCACTTTTACTTTTTTTGACTGCTAATTTTAGCAGCAGTTGATGTTGTTAACACAGTTTCCCAGAATAATTTGTCTTTAAACAAAAGCTTGTCTGTTGACCTCAAAAGGTTATAGATGTAAAGAATTTGCTCTGTCTCTGAACTGCAGACACCCGATGAACTGCTGTTTTTCCCAAGCAGTTGATAGGCATGTAAACCCCACTCCCTTTCCTGTTTTTATGCTATAAACCATATTTAGCTTCTTTTTTTTTTTGTCAACAAAGTCACTGAAATCCAACCTGAAATGTTGCGATTGAGCAGCAGTTCATAGTGAGATCTCTGGATTTATTTGAAGGACACATAATCACAAAGTCTGCCACATAAAATTGAAACTATCTGTATGACTGTACTTTTAATGTTGACAGCCAGACTGGATCCTGCATCATATTCAACAACCTTATCATCTGCTGTCCAAAAGAACACAAAACATTCATATCGCTCTCAAAGTATTTCAGATATGTAGAATGCATCATCCATTACATCCTTTGTTTTCATTCCTCCTGCCCACTGGAGGAGAAAGTACTGAAAGCACTGAGATTTAAATGAGGTGATATTACTGTAAAAATCAACACAACGTGCCTGCTTCTTACCTCAAGGAGCAACTCAGACCGAAACCATCTAGATACTTAGGCACTAAAGAATAGAGCATCTGCTGAGAAGAAACTAGAAGTAACCTTCTAACCTTGTCACCTAAATTTTTCCAGCAGACTTCCACCACAGTTTTCTACCAACTTTCCCCCCAAAGAAGGATAAATGTGCATGGAAACGCCCATATCATCATTATCATCATCGTTGTGGTGCAAAGGTTGTAGTTTATGGACATCTTCCTCACTCTCCTGTTAGTTGTTTGGGCACATGTTGAGGATGAACAAACAGTTTGGTGACCTCACATAATTCCCAGCATTAGTCCACACAACTTTAACTTGAGCAGAGCATCAGTCAGACAGAACTGTGGATGTGTGCTGGTCTTTTAAAGGTCCAGTGTGTAATGTTTGAGAGGATTCATTGGTAGAAATGGAATAAAACTTTCATGAGTTTTCGTTTGTGTGTAATGGCCTGAAAATAAGAATTGTTGTTACTGTAGAATGAGCCTTTTATATCTACAAAGAATCCCCCATTTTGAACCTCCGTGTTTCTACGGTAGGCCAGAATGAACAAACTAAAATACTGGCTCTCAATACAGCCTTTTGTGTGGGAAGTGAGGGTGAGGTGAGGGGGTGGCAATCTGCAAAATGTTGACCAAGCTTGTTTGATCTTCATGTAGTTTAGAAAGATAGACACAAGGCTGCCAAAAGCTGTAATCTACCTACTTAAAGGGCCTCTTCATTTGTTTCGTCCCGGCTCTTAAGGGGGTGGAAGCAACATAAAACCTGTTTTTGGTAAACACAAAGTTATTTATCAATCGACACACTGAAGGTGAAGGTGTAGATATGCTGACACATGTCATATCTACTCTCACCACTCCCTGCAGACCACCGACGCCCTGTGAAGCCTGAAGGATATCCAGAGTCACGTCAGCATGTTCTGTGTCTCCTTCGGCTGCTGGTGATTTGTCTGAATAACAGGATATGTCAAATCCTTTAAAAAGAGGAAGAAACAGACTGCAGTGTCCTCTCCCTGATCCTAATCCTCGGTCACAGCGCAGGCTTACTGACTGCGTGTGTGTGTGTGTGTCTATTAGTTTACTGTCATTGTGATATATTGCTACTCCAGACAGAGGATTTGTCTTCACAAAGTAAATTGACATAGATATATGGAAAATATATTTGGTTACTGGGACAACCATGAATACTTGCATGAATGTTGATTTTTAGATATATGAATAAAAGCAATCGATAGAATAATAATAGTCCAGATTCGAGTCTGTGTAAGAGAGCTTTGCAGGACTGATACTGAGCTACACATTAAGAGAGCATGTTCATAATGAAGGTATCATCACTCCCCAAATTCGTCATTTGGACTGAAGTGAATGGGGGATGGACACAGGTTGTGACTGTGTCTTCAAGAGTAGAAAAAAACAGAAAAAAACTTCACAAGCTCAAACTTTAACAACCAACAATAAAAAATACCAAATGAAGTGAAGTATAGAACGAGCTTATATCAGCCTGGGTGTAGATCATTAGGTCTAATTGATTAGTTAATGTTACATACGGACTATAAAGTGATGAATATGAACATTGAAATTAAAAAAAAAAAAGAATACTGGGTGTACTTAACATCTCCACAAAATAAAAAGAAAAGAAAAACAAAGTGAGATATGACATTTATATCACAGAATACCACACATAGATGTAATTTTCCAAATATTTGAAATATTCCAGCCCTCATGTGGACTTGCCAGGACAGAACGTTGTCAGCAGATTCCTGATATACACTGAAAACATGGAGCTTTTGTCCTGATAAAGGACATGCTTCCACTGTGAAAGTTGCCCTTTTGTACCCGGCACCGTACCCACCATCTCCTCATTTGATTTATCTCATCACGCTGATGTCTGCCTTGTAATGTTAGTGATCTAAGTAAGGAGCCATACTCCTGCTGCTCCTGCCCTCATTGTGAGTAACTCTGGATAAGAGCGTCACCTAAATGGCTAAACTGCGAACGTAACTCAATGTGGACCGCTGACAATGTGTTGTGTGTTATACGTAGCAGTAGTCAGACACCGGTTGTATTCACAGCAGGAGAGAAGCAGATTGCATTTGTCTAAATTCATTTAAGCTTACTCTCCTGAGGCCCTCGTTGTGAGTGGCTCTGGATAAGAGTGTCAGCTAAATGCCTGGATAGTTGAGAGGGAAAGGTGCCAAATTTCATAGTAGTAGTTTAACCCCAACAATCTGGTGTTAAACAGACTTTAACTTCTAAAACAGACAGCACCCTCTTTCAGTTGTTAATTAATCTCTTATTATTGGTAGACAGTGAGGGAAGAATCCAGACATACAATTCATATTTCTCCAAAGTATTAGGTATAAACGCTCATCATATTCACACATCAGTCTGTCAAACAGTTACTTGACTAGAGCAAGATTGCTCAACAACAACCAGCTAGATGATGATTCCTCATGATTCTAATGACACAGTTGCGGTGTTTCCACCCGAATGTTTCATAAATTTGAACTGAATTCTGGGTAATTCCAAAGAGTTTCCATCCACTAACATTATGTGACTATTGGTTAGTTAGTTCACGAGTAAAGCATTAGGTGGCGCCAATTCTCCAGTGGTGAAACTAGAAGAAGAGGGCACATCAAGATGATGTAATTAAAGAAGGAGCCAGAAAAATATTGGCTGTTCTACAAATGTGTGCCTTCAGATGGTAAAAACTTGATTCAATAGTGGAAAGTCCTGCAGAACATCTGGAGAACATCAGAACATCAGATCCGGGGCCACAAAGAACTGGAGGGGCGTCTTCAAGAGAACAAGTCACAGCGAGAGGGAATGGGATCTTTTCTAATAGTGGTCATGGCTAACAGAAACCAACATTTAGAATTGTTGGGAGATGAGATGGAGAGTCATGGATTGTACATCACGAGGATGTTACATAACAGCATGACAGCATGGAGGCAGAGGTACATGAGGGAGACCTCGATGCAAGGTTGTACACCTGACCTCTCCCTTCCACTTCCTCTCTGCTTCCTGATGACAGGATGAGGACAGGACAAGGACAGTTCACAAACAGTGGCTCAGGATGCAACAATACTCAGTACATTTATGTAATACTTAGCTTAACCTATCCAGAGAAACTTACAGCTTCCTCTATTTACTCTTGAACTTTTTTTAATGTTGATAACAGAATTCTTACTTACTTACTTTTACAAATATTTTATTGAGAGCATCCTGTGTTATTGTATTGTACGCTGGTGTAGACATTCCAAAATGATTCACAGGAATCATGGAGGAACAGCAGGCCCTGACCAATACCATCTGTACCTCACCAGGACTCAAGGATATGGATGTCCAGGATTATATCCTTCAGTGTAACATCTTGTACTACTTGGAATAATCAGACCCAACTGTTGACCTTTTTCATGAAGAACTTTTTAGATGGTAAAGATGGTTTATCTATTTTAAGACCCTATAGCCTAGTAACAGAGAATAACGACATAATCAAAATAAACTTTGACTTTAAACTACTTTGGCTGCTCAGTACTCATTCGTCTTCGTTCCTTCTTTTATCCATATCATATCTGCAAATGATGGGATACAAAGAGTTCTGATGACGTACACGATTCACTTTATCACGTAATGTATTGATCAGTGACTGTCGGTAATATAGTGCAGAGAACATTTTGTTGTGCAGTAGATAGAGCCAGATATAACACCATTCATTTTCATAGAGAAATGAAGCAGTAAAGCTGTGTACATCTTCAAGGTTTACACCCAACAGTGTCAATATATTTCAAGGTCAAGGCTAACCTTATTGCTATAATAAGGCATAAGTTGAATAGGAAACACTTGAGAATAAATGTATGCAGTAAACTGAATGTTTGATGTTTGGCTTAAACACTGCAAAGCATTTCCAAAGAGTTAAATTTCTGTTTTCATTATCATAAAAATACATTTAATTAACATGAAGGGTTCAGAAACAAAACATAGCTCTATTGCTGCGTTCTTTATATGCCAAAAAATATTAGAATACCATCCTCTAGTGGTAACCAGGGATTGGTACAAGTCATTTATTTGCACAAAGTCCTCTAAGATTGAAGGGTTCCCTTTGGTTTTGCTGACACAAGTGATTTGGAGATTAATCAGTATTATGAACTATATGGTTTGAGGAACAAACTGAATTTCAGTCCTGCAATACGGCGTCCTCTAATAACTCTATCATAGTTCTACTGGTTTTTATTCAGAGCAAAAAAATAAAATAGTCTTCTGAAGTTCATATTTTCTGTACATTTATTCTTTAATAATGTAGAAAAATAAGCAAACATTTCAGCTGAGGCCTGCCAAAGTGTGTTGATACAGTTATAAGTCACAACTTCTTTTGAGCAGCGTTAGAACAAATCAAGCACATAGTCATAAAAATAGAAATTAGATGGAGATTAGATGTTGTTTTTAACATAGTACAAAGCATACAGTAGGCCCAATCATCAAATTATACAGGTGCATTAAAATAAACAAGTCATTATGATATAAAATCAATGATTCCAGTCTTAAGTCTGGAAAGTCCTCGGTGCTTCAGTAACAATGGGGAAAGCCATTCCTTTGTTGTTTGAGTGTTCGTCTTTCTCTTGGAGGAGTCGATCTTTCTCCTGACTCAGTTCGTCTTTCTCTTGGAGGAGTCGATCTTTCTCCTGACTCAGTTCGTCTTTCTCTTGGAGGAGTCGATCTTTCAGTTCTTGCAGTTGATTTCTCTCTGGAAGCAGAGAGAAATATCTCTAAAATCATCTAGATGGAAGGGAAACAGAGAAGTTTGTGGTTTTGGGTGTTTTACACAAGAATAGTTCTGTTTGTTTGGGAAATACACATATTTAGAGTCAGATGAAGAGATCAATACCCCTTTCACATCTGTCGTTAGTAGACTACTGAACTAGAGCCAGGAGGTGATTAGCTTAGCTTAGCATAAAGACTGGAGGCAGACCAATAGAAGCAGCCATCTGCACAGCACCACTATTGGCTGTGCTAGCTATTACAATGCTATGTAGTGTACAGTAATAGATCACACTGGCTGTGGGTTTGTCAGTTGTTTTATGTGTTTTTTTAAGAAGTGTTACAACATTTTCTGGTGGATGTCTTTACTCTGTGTCAACTTTACAGTATATTTACATTTTCTCTTGCTTGTCTTGGGTTTATTAGTATGTTATTATTCTTTAGCTGGTGTGTTTGTGTATGTGGTGTAATGTTGAACGTTGGGGCTCATACTCACCTGTTTGTGGCCGAAGTGTAGCACTGAGAATGGACTGTATAATGCACAGCAGGAGAAAGCTGATTCCAACCAACCCGAAGATTTTTGACCTTCCTGAAAGTAGAAAAAAAAACACACACACATCCGACCCACCATAATTCTGTTATCAACACCAGCATTGTTTTTCCGTCATTAAGATCCTATCAAGCTGTGTCTCTGCTTGCAGTTTATATTAATTCTTTTAAATGTATGGATTTATTAGCTTATTAGCTTATCTGCTGAAGGAGATCAGACAGGCTAGCTCTGTTACATCTTTTGAATCTCTTTGAAAACTCACTTTTTTATTTGAATCGGCTATTCTTCTTTTTTTTCAGCAAAAATACTTGTTGAAGATATTCTCACCTGAATGACAATATCGTTTTGGTTCCTCTCTGTTGTTCCGTTCATCAGCTGATACATTCATGTACGGTTCTACCTCCATTCTTCTTGCAGCTACAGTCTTCAGTAAAAATCGTGTCCGTCACCTACTGCCTCTCTGGTGTTTGTGTGGGGATGTGTGAGTTTATCCTAACCTATTTATGCCAAGTGATTATGATGCAATGAACACTTGTGACAGTCGTCACTGACCTTAAATTTAAAAAAGGATGTTCGTACAAAACAAGACGATACAAAAGTTAAAGTTCCAGTCTGCTATAAGAAAATTAAAACAGCGAAAGCAGGACACCTAGTAGCTTATCTAAACAATCATTGGCATCATCTGTATATTACATATAACTAAAATTCTGTATAATAAATAAATATAATAAGTGACTTCTGTGCCTGGACAAGTTAAAGCTAAATTTACATGCCTCAATGATTTACAATATTTGACAACTTTCTACATTTTATATTGAAGTTTACTGTTCTGAGATTCTGCGAGGAAGTTGAGCGTTGTTCTTAAAAAAACCCATCATGCAGAAACTTCCAGGTACAAAATGATGCAGAACCTCTCACGCAATAAGCTGGAAATGACCACAAACTGTTGCAGCTGACACAGAGGCGTTACAGATCCTCAAAACGATACTCAAAAGTAACTTCTCACTTAAAATAGAAGTGTCATCAGGAAGTCAAATTAGATCGTTGTTGTGTTTAGAGAAACATAAGCGCACCAACGTTAGTGGCAGAGCAGTAGGTGTATTTTGGTGTTGTGGTTGTGGTATAAATACATAAATATGAGTCATAGGCTAACATTGACAGAATCTGTACATATGCTAAAAGTTAGCAGTCCAGCCAATAATGAAAATGTTACATTCACAGCATCCATGGTGTTGAATTGTGCTTTCAGTAAGTGTGCTAAGCTGCGAAATAACTGTCCCGCAACCTGATGAAAATGTTAATGGTGCATGTACAGGCGCATACATGTGCATGAACATGTGGTCCTGGTTTTGAGGGTTTGGAAATATGTTATAAGAAATAGACGGTGGTAAACACTGGTGTTGGTTAGTATTGTCACGGTGATCACGTTAGCCTCACAGAGCTGCTAGCACACCTGTAGACTCTTGTTTACAGTTGTGATGCTACATTAAATGTTGTTTCAGCCAACTTTAGCTGCTTTCAGCTTTTGTTTTGATTTCGGCTCAAATGTACTCAAGATTTTTCCTGTTATGCTCTGTTGATTAGTGCAGACAAAGGATTCCTTCAAGAACACTAATGACTGACTTTTGACAACTTACCAAGCTCCATGAAACACAACATCCACTATCTGTATCTCTGACTTATAAACACATTTAACGTGCTGCAGATTCGCCACAATCATCAATGAAGGCATTGCTACAAACCAGCAGCAGGAGCAGAGGATGTTGGCTGTAACTCACTGCATGTACCCACAGACCGTGACATCATGGATAAAAAGGAAATAGTTCTTACAGAGGAAGTTCAAAAATACACCAGCTAAATGTTGCAAATGCGTGAAAGTTGTATGGTTTATGCACCATTCAGAATATAAGGCATTTGATCAGCTGTAAAAATAACTGGACATATTTCTTTAGTTACTTAGAGCTACGAACTTTCTTGAAAGCGCAGTGTATGCGTGTAACTAACTAACTATTAGAAGTAAAAAAACGTAAAAAGAGTCCTGTATCAAATTAAGCATATTACACACTCATTAAGGTTTATTAATACAATGAGATATATCTCTAATATTCTCTCTATCACATATCAACTTTTCTAAGCATAAACATTGTGCCTGTATTTTGAAGAGGACAATCACTATTATTATTGTTGTTATCTTTTGTTTATATATACACTTAGTAATATAGTAAATATTTATACTTTTTCCCCTCCCTTTTATATTTTATTTGCTTAATACATCTTAAAATACACCTGAAAATACTGTTATTATTCTTATTATTATTATAATTATTACTATTATTATTACTTCTTTTATTCCATTAAGATTACTTTTATTTATCCCCTCCAGTCTGCATGTTGAAGTGTCCTTGGGCAAGATACTGAACCCCAAATTGCTCATCGGTGTGTGAATGTGTATGAATGGTTAGCTCCTCAAACTGATGAGCAGTTGGCACCTTGCATGGCAGCCAATGCCATCAGTGTATGAATGTGTGTGAATGGGTGAATGAGATACGTACTGTAAAGCGCTTTGAGTGGTCGGAAGACTAGAAAGGCGCTATATACAGTCCATTTACCATATTTTTTATATTTTATATTAATAGCATCCACACACACAAACAGACTCTATTGCCCTACACAGTCACACTACTTGACTTCCTGTTTGATGTCACATCCTGCATTAAAAGTATTTTAAGGTCATTTCCTGTTATCACTTCTGGTCAGCCAGGTCACCCAAAGTGTAACACATTCAGGGAGAAGCTGTGTTTCAAGAATATGCCGCATGATTTTCCAAATACTGCATGGGATCTCTCCAGGTACTCCAGCTTCCTCCCACCAGGCCAAAGACGTGCACTTAGTAGGTTAATTGGTAGATAGTAAATTCACCGTAGTGTGAATGTGAGTGTTGTTTGTCTCTATGTGCCCTGTGATGAATTGGTGACTTGTCCAGAGTGTACCAACCATTCGTCCTAATATCTGTCCCTAATATAAGATGTAGTAGCTCCCCTCTCCTTAGCTATTCCCAGGCAAAGTCTAGAAACTACTGATTTAGGGCTGGCTGTGTATGCCTTTACTGTTATTTGTATTACTTCATTGTTGTGTTTTTAATATCATGTAGTAGAAGTTTATTTTTCTTATGTTTTATCGTCCTACTCTAGTCTTGTTCTGGCTCTCTGCAATTTAATATTTATGTGGGCATGTCAGACACTCAAATACACCAGCAGACAAGTTAAAGGAGTTTATTTTTAAAGATGTTTAGAGACTCTTTCTACTGACATTTCTTTAGTACGCAAAGTTAAAACACTTTAAAGATCGAGTTTCTGGCTAAACAACCATGAGGATTATTATGGTGAAAACACATTAAAGCCAACAAAATGTAAAAAAAATAAAAAAGTGTACTGTAAGTGTGAGATTACAGGTAATAATGACTTGGTAGTCCACAGATTGCTGACATGTAACTTCATGTTTGTCATATCAGTGTTACACAATTTTGATGGAGGTGCTATATCACTTTAGCTTCTTCTGACACACCCAGTGGAGTTTGCTTGAACAGACGTCATTGTACCAGCTCACGAGTCCAGACGGGGATTGTTGAGAATAGACACAGGTTTGAGGATTTTCTTGTTCAAATGGAGGCAGCTTAATCGTCTTTCTGCAAAGACCACACAACATCACATCACATCACATCATCAGTATCATCGATCTACATCAAACTTAAAGTATGTGTTCAAGGGGCATTATCGTCCACGGCAAATTAAAAACTTAAACTTGATGACTTCAGTTCATCTCTCCTTCTGTCATAGGTTTTATAGCTTTAAAGTTGCTCTAATCAAATTCATTTTATATCAGCAATGAGTCAAATGTGTGATGTGATAGATGGCACATGTGGTGAAAGACCTACACATGTCTGGGATCTTTGCTTTTCTTGCACTTTGCCTTGACACATGGGGCAGCAGCGGGTTATGGTTTTTGAAACATCATGATAAAAATTGAAAAAGCCTTACTCATAGGTCAGTTGACGTCCGTCCACCCACTTCCATATCCATGAGCCCTGGGTTTTTTCAGCTTTCAAGCCGATCCACACGGCAAAATCTCCAAAAGCTTGGAGAGCCTTCTGTTGAGATGTACATTTGATTTTGATATGCTTCACTAAAAAGTGATTCACAAGGTCATCAAGGTAAGTCTGTGTTCATCCTTGAAAAGCAAGATGTAGAAATGTATTTTAAAATTCTAAATACCTCTTCCTTTTCATTGTCGATAATCACCAAATTAGCTCCTTTCTCCACGCAGTCGTTTTTGGCATACCACCATTGGTCTTTCTTGGCGGACAGCTGGTAACAGCTGGACATGTGTTGCATCCAATTCTGGTCACAGTTTTGGTTCTTTCCTGCTCGGAAAACAAGGCACAAGAAGGAAGAGAAGATGAGACGGGACATGAAATGACATGACGGGGAAGGGCAGGACAAAGTACGTTGAAGAAAATGTCTGACAAATTGACAAATGGTGTCTCTAAAAAACAGTCGAGCTCTGAAAAAGCTAAAACAACAACTCACCTGAGAGTCTATCGTTTTCATCCTGAAGTTCCTTTATGCGTTTCTCTAGCTGGTTTCATTTCATAATAGAATAACAACAAATAACAAACAAATAACAAAATAAGAAATTAATAAATTCATTATTTTTATTGTAGTTTGCTGCACTGGTTGTTTAACATCTCATTATATCTGCTCAGGTTGTGGTTATTCCAACATAACTCTCCATTTTTCTTTACCAGTTGGTCTTTCTCTAGAAAAAAGGGCGCTGATGTCAGCACTTACCAGGAAAACGTCCATGAGGTCAGATTTGTTACAAAACCCGTCTAGGAAGGAAGGAAAAAGACAGAACTAAAACTTTTACTTTGAGGGAGTCCAAAAATACAAACGGAGGATGCTGTTAAAGCTACGCTTTGAAAGCTTTCACAGCAGGGATTCCTAAAACTTCTCTGGAGGAGAAAAATGGACCTACATGAGGGGATTTGCTGCTGTATTTGTTTCCTGTGGTGCTCAAACAATTCAAGTCACTGAGTGGAAGATGCCAACTACATTTCCTGTACTCAAAGCTTTTTTTAACTGGTTTTCATTGGCTGTGCAGAGGATCTGGATTTGGTTTAGGCAATGTGGAAGGCGCAGGAATGATACTCACCTCCATGGAGCCGAAGAGTAACATTAAGAACTGCCTGTATGATGCACAGCAGACAGAAGCTTATCCCAACCACCAAGATGACTTTCGACAGTCCTATAGGACAAAACACATGTAAATATCTGTGATATGTGACTGTGTAGCCTGATTTGTGAGCTAAGGGTCCTCCACAGCATCACAAGTTGCAGTTTATAATCAACTACCTTCATTAAATAAGTAATGTAAAGGGTCAGAGGCCTCATCAATAATTTTGCAAACCTAAAAATTAAAGAGAAAATTGAAACAACCATTCGGAAGTAAAAAATTCTTACCTGAATGTGAATTTTCCCTGTTCGCCGAAATATTCCTCCCTTCATTGTCTGGTTCATTGACGTAGTCTCCGATGTCCATTCTTTTTGACAGGAGATCCCGTTGAATTGTCTATTAAGAGACAGCGATGTGCAGTCCTGCAATATATACTGTGTCTCTAGTCGTGAGCTGCCTTTCTGGTGTGACTGGGCTGTCCTTATAAAAGGTTATTAGTGCCCATCTATGGTTATGGATTTCACAATAAAAGTTGTGTCAAAAAAAAAAAAAAAAAAAAAGGACTGTTGTAATAGCAACCAGAAATCACGACTAAAATAAGTGAAGAAAAATGGATGTTGGTCTTATCTTTAGTGTATTTTTGTGTGATCTTGTTTGAAATCTCATGTTTTCACCTCGTAAAGCAGTTTGTAACTTTGTTTTGTGCTCTATAAATTTTATGGTTATTCGTATGATTAACATTGAGTGTGTGGGAGCTGTTCTTCTCAGAAAAAACAGGAAGCAAAAACTTGATTTTTTTTTATTGGCTAATGTCATCAGGTTCACTGAAGATTAGAGGAAAAACATGACTCAGCTCCCCAAAAAGATTAACCTTTCCCGTTGACGAATCTTGTGACACAGTCAGAAAAATTGCAATTATTCTTCTTTGTCTTCTTTGCTGATTGGCAATAAATAAAGTTTTAAATAAAACAAAATAATAATAATAATTTAGATCTACCCTCGGTCATGTAGACGTGCCCTCACTGCCCTGACGTACCCAGATGTGCCCTGTAACTACGCCCTGCTAAGCTGCTAGAGACGGTCACTGCTAGTCTAGAAACCGAAGACCCGAGGGAGTACTTAACCCTCTGGGGACGGATTGGGCGGATCCGTCTAAAAAGTCTAAAGTTTTACATATCTGTGAATATCTCCGAAACTGTTTATGACAGAGAGATGTGTTTTTTGTTTTTTTTTGCACTGTTTTCCTGAGATTCTGCTGAAGACAGTAGTGATGTGTCGATCGTGAACGAGCCAGTTCAAAGAACCGGCTCTTTTAAGTGAACGATGGGAGCCGGCTCTGGTACATGAGCCGTTGAGGGATAGTAGAAAAAAAAAAGAAGCAGCATTTGGACACATTTAAAAACAAAGGCAGAATGCAGAATAACAGTCAGTACCTGTCCTTTTTTAAATTTCTATGCTTTTTATAGTGTTTATCAGTGTTTCTATCTGCTTTGTGTAGCAGAGCGGAATGAAAGCCATTGGCTACAGCAATGTATTGATATTAGAAAATGTAATTTTTACTTTTGAATATGTGTACACATACAAGTCATAAGTAAAATCAGCTCTAAATTTGGTTGAATTATTTAAGGTATGAGTGGTAAAATGAAGAGCCGTTTTGGAGCCGAAAGAGCCGGCTCTTCTTGGTGAGCTGAGTCAAATGATCCGATTCCCTAAAAAGAACCGAACTTCCCATCACTAGTAGACAGAGATGTGTCGGAGACACTTCCTTGTAAAAGACCAATCGAAAAAATAGATGTTCGACAGACTCCATACACAGTCAATGAATGGACAAATGTTACTAGGAGGACTAGTTTCTTTTTCAACCAATCAGTGGATATGGTATCTATGACGTATTCTAGCCAATCAAAGGACTCTGGGGTCTTGTGGGGGAGGGACAACAGAGAGAGAGAGCTGTGTGTGTAGAACAGAGTGCAGGGAGCACACACAGCAGAATAACTTCATAAATACTATTTCTATTCAATGACAGGTTCTCCTCAACTTTATGGAGGGTCTTTGCTTTGCTAAGTGGCATGCCTGAGGAAAATAAGGCAACAGTGCATGGGACCTTTTTTATTGAAAGGGCATTATTTTATTGTTCTTCACATATTTGGTTGAAAAACTGCACATGTATGTCAGGCAAGGGGATTGAGAAATAATATTTTCATTCAAAAACTCTTCACTAGTACTGTTTGAGGTGTGATTTTGGTAAAAATACAAAAATCTACTTTTCATTTTAGAAATTCTTTAGTGTATTGTAGAGTTTTCACTCATACTTCCTTTATAAGCACATTACAGCGGTATTTGTTTGTGCAGGTCTCTGCACGGCCCTGAACACCAGTACTATCTGACAGGAAAGTTTTAGTGGTCAGACAGAATGGAAACAAACAGCACCGAGCACAGAGATGTGTATCCTCCTCCCATACAACAGCAGACACGCTCACACCATGCAGATCAGTGGATGTGAAATCAGTAGTGTGGTGATACTTTCAGCTTCACTCTGCCATTTTGATCTTGTGCCGTGACCCTCGTGCTCATCTCTTAGCGTAAACCTTTCAGTTTGGAGAATGACTCGGCTTATTTTATCTACAGTGCTGTTGTTGGTGACTTTCTGTGTGTTGTCTGCACAGGACAAAGGTGAGTAACAAGATTCAAGATACTGTCACTGCTGGGAGAAAATGTCATGGGATGTTATTATTAGAACATACAAGTTACATTTATAGACTGACTATTGACCAACAGACAAGAGACACAGATATTTTCTGGTTTCCCTGGTTTGAAGGGGAACCAAGCTTTAATTACAGTATGTAAAAAGTATATATTAAATATCATTATAGTTTTTGGAATGATAGAAGATTTCTCAGTGTGTGTGGTGATTAAAGTTTCCGTACAAAGAGAGCATTTACATTTCAGATCCGTGTTGAATACTTTGTCTGATCTCAATCTTCATTTTCTTGATTCATTTATAATAATGCTCGTTGTATGTTTTTGTAAAAGATGGCGTTTTGGTGTGTTTAAACTGAATATGTGTGTGTGCGCAGATGGTACGGGACATGCAGTGGGTGAATGCGTATGTTTTAAATAGATGATCCATGTGAGATATTCGCTGAAACATGCGAACTAGAGCAGAACTACAGGTGAAAATGACTTGCTGCAGTATATAAGTGGTGTACACATGAAACAGATGCATATTAAAGGACGTGTCTTATGCTGAAAATGCTGATAAAAGCCTCAATGCAGCAGCTTATATTCCTACTCTTTCCATCTAAGCATTCATTTAATGTATACATTTACAGTAATCTATTGTGCTTTTTGATTGATTTAAGAGGTAACAAAAAAGGAGATATTGGAGCAAAAATATATAAATGCAACAATGTGAAGTGTGTCCATTTGCTGCTGTAAAAACTGAACTCAGCTGGGTGTAACTCAAACTGCAATGACAAAATGTTAAAGGAAGAAAACATCACAATTCAGCCCGCTTTGTTAGACTAACATCTCTAGGAAGTGTAGCGCAAACTACTTTAGCTCACAAAACTCAGCAGTGTCTCCGACCCAATAAACCAAAAATCCAGCGTAGAGCGGCTGAGTGAACGTGGTCTGGACTTTGTGGAGGAGAGTCATGGTTTCAGAGATGCTGTAGAAGGACAGAGTTCCTGCCTTGTGATCCAGGTACACTCCAACTCTGGAGGACCGAGGACCTGAGAGTAAAGTTTTGACATTGTTATGTCTGAAATAATAAGTAAAGTCGAAACATCCTAACGCCCAAGACATGTCACTGTTTCCAAATCCGCTTTCAATCCCTGTTCTGCTAATATCCTCGTATGCAACCGCGACTGAAACTCCTCCACCGCTTCTCTCCACCTCCCAGTAACAACGTCCAGTCAGACTCTCTCTACTGAGCACCTGAAGCCAGTCAGTGAATCTGTCTGGGTGACTAGAACATAATTGCTCTTCCCTCATTACTGTTGCTTTTCTGTTGCCTTCAGATAATGACAGCCATGTGTTAACTGTGTTAGGATCCAGCGTGATTTGTCGAGAATATCGTAAGAATTCATCTCTGGTCTCGGGCTCTGGTTGTGGCAGTAAAACATCGACTTCAGTCACTCTTAGTAAGATCTTCGGCCATTCGTCATTGAGAGCGTCCTGTAGTTTATCACGGGCCTCTGACACAGCTGCTATCACATCTGCGAAGTGTTTAAGAGGTCTGATATTTAAGCTGGGTGAGTCTGTAGATTCACTGAGATCCGACAGCAAAAGATACTTGATTAGGAATTCAGTGTGGTCATCGGTGTGTGAGAGCTGTTCAAGCTCAGTGTCCTTCCTCTTAAGTTCGGCAATCTCCTTCTCCATCTTCTCCTCAAGCTCTCTGGCCCCACTAACTTCAGTTTTCTGCTGGGATCTGATTTGTTCCTTCACATCAGAGCTTCTTTTCTCTATGAAACTGACAAGCTCAGTTAAAATCTTCTCACTGTCCTTCACTGCTTCATCAGCAGAGCGACTGATCGCCTCTATCTCCTGTTGAAGAACCTTCACGTCTTTCTTTCTGTCCTGGATCCTCTGCTGGATTTTTTGCCGACTCATCTCAAGCTCCTTCCACTTCTCGATCCTTTCTGCTGCAGCAGATACCGTGTCATGGTCTTTATGTTCGTCCATGGAGCACAAAATACATATGGCCTGCTGATCACTGCGGCAAAACATCTTCATCACCTCATTATGATGGGGGCAAAATTTCTCCTGCAGATTTGTGGAGGGGTCAACCAGCTTGTGTTTTCAAAGGCAGGGGATTCATAGTGAGGCTGAAGGTGGTGCTCACAATAAGAAACCCGACACATCAGACAGGACTTGAGGGCTATCAGCTTCCTCCCAGTGCAGAAATCACAGGCAACATCTCCAGGTCCGGCATAGTAGATCAGCCGGATCAGCTTGAAGTCTCATCTTCATCTTCAGTGCTTCCACTAAATCAGCAATCGTGGCACTTTTCACCACCACAGGCCTCGATGTGAAGGTTTGCTTGCAGCGAGGGCAGCTGTAGATTTCCTTTGGATCTTCTTCATCCCATCGCCGTTCAGTACAGCTCAAGCAGTAGCTGTGGCCACAGGGAATAGTCACCGGATCATTCAGTAGATCCAGACAGATGGAACAGCAGAGTTTCTCCTCGTCTAGCTGCAGCGCCATTTCACTTCCCAATAAATGTGAAAGTAAAATACCATGCAAATAATTAACAGGCTCTCTGAGAGGGAAAAGGGAGTGGTGCTCAGGTTATGTCACATTCCAGCAAGAGGAGTGGTTTCAAAGATGTGCTGTGTATTTTGCCCTTGTTTACTCAGTAGTTTGTAGCTTTGGTTTGTGCGGGAAACCTGATTCCTGTAGGAAAACACCGGTTTGTAAAGGAACATAGGTCTCTATTAGAAATTATTGTTGATTGTTCCGTTTGGGCACAAATGGCAACCTGACAAGAAAAAGTTTGGGCACATAACTCCCAGTTAGCTTGACGTTTTAATCTTTGGTAATTGTAAGTAATAAACAAAATAGATATAATGTGTTATTTAGTAATATTTAGAGGTGCTTGTAGGTACATTTTGTTACCTTTGGAGTAAGCCAGACAAGTTTCCAGATTTTATACTAACCAGAGCTAATTGAACGACTCAAAAATAAATCAACGAGTTTATAAAACCAAAACAAAACGTGGAAACTGTCTAATGACTACTTTTGTTCTTCTTTGTTTCCTTTGTGCTCTAGAGGATGATGCCGTACTGGTCTTTTACCCTCAGAAAACCCTCAATCCTGCCAGAGGGTCATCGGTCAAACTATCATGTGACGCACATTATGACTTCAAGCAATGCGGCCTGCTGCAAGTTTCATGGTTTCAACAAAACGCTGAGCTGAAACACCCCAGAAAGTACCATACCACAGTAAATGAGACAATCTCTGGTCAGCGAATGAGATACAGGCAGGTCGTGACGGAGATTCTCAACCTGACACCAGAGGACTCCGGCGAATTTCAGTGCAGGGCTGAGTGTCAACTGGGAGACACGGGAATGGGACATTTAATCATCATCAATGTCCAAGGTATGAGGAACATTACATTAGCACATGAAGGCTCTATAAAAGCAGGGCCATAGTTTAATAGAATCAATGACATTCATGGTGCCCAGAGGATGATCCCTACTTAGTTTCTTAGTGCCTGCAGAATTTACATTCCTTCCTACTTGTTTCTTTTAGTGGTTTATCAGTAACATGCTATTCTTTTTGTACACTGATGTCTTGTTCTGCTCTGTCATGTTCTCTTGCAGGTTGATGATCTGACTGAGCTGGCCCTGTTCGCAAATGTTCCAACAAGTTGAGTCCACCAAAAACATCTCAACATAAATCTCATTAAAGAGAATGGAACAAAGATGAAGATTCACAAAGGGTTTATTCCATATTTGTTTTATGTTTGATCATTTATTGTAAGTGCTTTAGTTGTCTTTGCTCAGCAAATATACAATATGACTTTGTCCTCATGCTTAAAGACAGCCAAGACAGTTAGTGCCACTGTAAGGTGACTTCTTGGCAACCAGCACCATTACTTTATCATTAATTGTGTTATATATTATATTTCTATTGACAGGGAGGAAATTATCTAGAAAATAATTTCATGTTGATAAGAGAGGCATGCTGGATTTCAAATGGCAGCCAGTTTCTTACTGTTAAACTGTGCAGACTGGAACATGAATTCCTATTTGGATATTTGATGTCATTAATATATACAATATATATTATAGGATATAAATTTGTCAGCCATCGTATTGCTCAAATGTAGAAAAAATATTATAAAGCAATTTGGAAATAGAATTTACATAACACTGGACTGTTGTGTTGCTGCAAAGCCGTGCACACATTCCTAAAGTGAAAGCTGAATAATCAAGAAACCCGAAGCTGGATGTGTTGTGGTGTGAAAAGCCACTGCAACTGTCAACACCTAAATTTAGTAAGAAGGTTGCACTGTGAGCAGTCCTTCGTACTATTTCCTTCTCGTTATGGTTTTCCGAAGGCTGAACGACCCCATTTGAAGAGAGCAAAGCCACATCTGTATATAGAGCAAGAAAATACTGTAGGCGGTGATTTTAAAAGACAGGTTCACATTCACTGATGCTGATAATCACAACAAAGCGTAAATAAATCAGATTAGTTGCTGCGTTAATTTCGATCTTGCTACTTATTCTTCAGAACACCAGAATTGACTGCAGCTGTTGAAAAGACATAACAATGATAAGTGTGATTGTTGCTGCATTTCTCTGTCGAACCCATCGAGAATAAACATGCAGGTCTGATTACATTTCAAACACACAGCTGTTTTTTTTCTAGTGGAGGCTGCACAAGCCAAACCACAGGACAGGAAACTGCACCTGTTCGAGCGCATTGTTTCGAACCGTGTTCATAGTAATGCGCACAGTTAGATTAAACGGCGATACCACATATCACGTATTCCTGTGGGTCACAGTTTGAGGGAGAGATCTCTCTGTGTGGTATTTTCACACCTTTTTTTTTTCCATCTGTGCTTTTCTGCTCAAAGACTTGCATCAGTGGCTACCAGAAAGTGACACATTCACTGCTGCACAGGAAGCCGTACAGAGAGGGTGCTCGACACGGGGTGTCAACTGATTCACACCACAGTGGTCTCATTTAGCCATGGCGTGTATCAGGTACCCTTTTAAGTCATAAAGATACATTTTATGTGCTATATGAGAGACACACATTTCTATTTCTGAGTGTTATGAACAGTAAACAATCCATTAGCCATTATTCGCTTCCCCAATTAACCACTGACAGTCACAGTAATCCAGAGTTTGATGTTCTGCTACACTTTAAATCAAACTGTGCACTTCTCTGGACGACGACATGAAACCGGAAGAGATTAAACATTCAGGGACGTCATTGCCGTCTATTCCGACTCTTCATCAAAATTCTTACTCATACATGTGTGTAATATTATCAGCCTATAATTAACAATAAACCAGCATATGATCTAATTTTGCTGTCTTGTCCTGAGTGCTTTTTTTGTGCCGGACAAAAATGGAAACAACAACAACAACAACATTGCACAATCAGTTACCACACATCATGTATTCATGTGGTCACTGTTTGGGGTTTGTTTAATCTGTTTCTATACAGTAAATTATTACAACACATAGAGTTGAACGATACTACGGTGCCAGTTTCCGCTACATAGCGGCCGCCTCTACTCTCCTCCCGGCTTCTCACTGCATGCTACTCCCTTGTAAACAAACCAACATGGCAACTACTGCAACCGAACTACACAGCTGCTGAATGATTGGCTGTTTGCCTGTCACTGGTGACGTCCGGGGATATGATAGGCTGTTTCCGCACGCTGGGCCCACCCGTCTGTTAGCTGATTGGCTGTTCGTGCGTTTCTGCCGGCAAGAACGAACTCCATGAAGACAGCTCCGCTTCGATAGAAATTCGCTTCAAGACAAACAACGAGCTAAAGTTCTGTCTCGCCCAGACGCGCGCACGGCTTACAGTCACAAACACGAGACAACACACTCACCATGGCAGAAGCACCGGGCCCGAGCGGCGAGTCTGCCGCGGCGTCGTCGTCAGTGGCTCCGCTAATTTTGCTCAAAAAACCAAACTCGTTGTTTGTTGAAAAAAATTGAGGATTACACACATCTGTAATTTCTTTCATTTAAAGACACTTGAAAACCGATCAGTCAGTGTCTAATGAGTTTATTTGTGTGTGATTATTATCTGCCTCTGTGGCCGAAACTATTTTAAATCTGGACCACAGACCGGACGTGACAGTTTTTAGACAAAGTGTGCAACGACACAATGCATTTGAGCACTTTTTTTTTTTTTAATGTAGACAGACAAATTTATATAAAATTAAAAACTTAATAAAACTTTTTGATATCAATGAAAACACGGCTTTGTTCACAGGAGAAAGACGTCTGAGAGCTCACAGAGGAAACTTCTGTGTTGCTGCTGCAAACCGACCAAAGCAGACAAAGGCTATGAAACGATGAACCACTAAAAGAAGTTCAGTGAGAGTCAGCATCTGTCCAGTTGAGGGCTCTGCTTAACAATCCTGTTGGAATTTTTGTGGTTTATGTTCAGAAAGTTTCACATGTACAAGAACTGTCTTCATCAGACGGCAGCTGATTAGCGGAAGGAGGAATTATTAATCCAGCCTCAAATCCAGCAGCATGTGGAGCAGAAGTCCTCTTCTCTAACATTTAGTTACCAGTTCCCCTCAAAGAATATAATCATTCTTTTGCCACCAGAGATCGACCGGACATTTCAGTCTTCAGCTTTTCGGCACTTTTGGAGATCTATGAGGTGCGAGTCACAGTCCAAGTGCCATCAGGAGCTCTGTGATTGGCTGGGCTTGGTGAATTTGCTCTGCAGGAACACTCTGGGAACACAAAGCCCCTCCTTCTTGTTGACAGTCTCTCTCAGGACGTAGTCGTTAGCGACAGATTGAAGGCCCGTCTCTTCAAACAGCTCGGCCAGAAACTCTGAAAAGAGACGACAAGAGCAGACAGGTGACTTCAGAGGGAGGGAACAACGCAGTGCCATCACAGCCTACAGCGACCACTGACTCGTTTGTCACCACATCCTCCAAATGTTGCAGTTATCGTAAAAAAACAGATGTAGAATTCACGGCTGAACTGTTAAATAATGAAATCAAGAACTACAACACTATTCCTGGAGCAGCTTTCCAGGAAGAATCGACTATCTGCCTATCTGTTTGCAGTCTGCATGAGGCAAACATAGAAATGACTTTCCTGAAGTCATTCACTGACCTTTAGAGAAGAAGTAGGACCTGGTGCCGTCTTGTCGGACGTAGAAGTTCTCCCCCAGCTTGCTGCCAGCTTTAAATCGGAGCATGGCGTGGTCATACAGACCGTAATCCCTGAACAGGACGATGCCGCCGGGCTTCAGGACCTTAAAGCCACATGCATGGTACATTATATTACACCAATCTGAACCAGCTTGTATTTGGAAAACCTAAAACAGGAACCAGATGCATGCTTCGAGGTTACTGCCTCTAGCAGCCACAAAAAAAAACGAGTTTCAATCAATATTTGTGCTATTTTTGTATGCACACTAGATTATGTTCATATTAGGCACGCATACCAACAATTATGTATTTTAAAAGGAAGTAAACTCCAAAAGTTAACAAATTAATCTTCTTTCAAAACTTTTAAGGAAACCTGCAACGAGTCTGCCGTGTCCCGTCTCTGCTCTCACCCTGCTGATGTTCTGCAAAGCCAGCTTCATCTTGTCAGGGTGGACGGCCGACAGGACGAAGATGAGGGTGATGACGTCCACGCCGCTCTCGGGTACGTGCTCCCTCAGATCGTCTTTAGTTAAATCACACTGGAAGGCACAGCAGCGCTCAGGGCAGTACAGAGGGTTTTGCTGTGAACAGAAAATAGATTTAAAAAAAAAGGTTTATTTCTATTGTTCTTCTATGAGGTACTGAACAGATCTAATGCAGCGGCTCAGCCCTAACTTTTGAGAAAGTGGCAGATTCACATGTTTACATATTAGATATAGATTTGATGAAGGCATATCTTACTTTGACAAATTCAACAGCTCGTGGTGAGAAGTCACAGGCGTAAACAAAGATGTTCAGGTCGTCCTCCAGCAGAGGGAAGATGCAGTTTCCAACACCGCAGCCGGCCTCCAGCAGCACCAGCCGCTGGGACTCAAACTGCAAACCGGACAGGATAAACAAGACAAATATTAGTGTTCATGCCTCATCCTGCACAGCACAAATGATGGAAACACCTGATTTAAACTAAAAATCAAATAAATATCTACATTCTTGCTAACTTGGTCTCACCTCTCTGCACGCTTTGAGCTCTTCAAACTCTCTGGTGGTCCAGTGTCTGTCCTTGAAGAAGTTCGTCGTGTTTCTTTTGTAGAACAGGTCCCAGTTTTTCTGAGCTTCTCTCTCCAGCTTCAGCTGCTTGAAATCGGACACCAGAGCTCGCTCACCGCCGAGTCTGTCCAGCTCCTCCCGGGTTAAAACTCTGGCGGTGGAGGCTTTAGTCTGCCCGGGTACGCACGGAGAAGTCTCGTCTTTTGACCCAACTTCTTCTTCCGTAGGTGTTGAGTTAAAGTCAGCAGAGAAACTTTCATCTTTGAACAGAGCCATGACGCTGATAGAAAACCTCGGAGACGTTATTAACCGTTAATTTACGGGAAAGAAAACATTCTACAGCAGCTTCAGCGTTTAAACATTTCGCTATTTATTAATAAATAACTAAAAACAACTAAAAAAAGGCGCAGCTAGCTACATGTCTCCACATTTAACCGCCATGCTGTCCGTCATTTAAATTCGTCCGTGCTAGTGATGTGTTGTTCGTGAACGAGCCGGTTCAAAGAAACTGTTTTGTTTAGTATTACAGTGCGCTATGTACACGCAGTGACAATATCTTTCTTATATTTATTTATTTATTTTATTTCTATGCTTGGTGTTTCTATCTGCTTTGTGTAGCAGAGAGGTTAGTGCAGGGGTCTTCAACCAGGGGTCTGTGACTCCTAGTTGGTCCGCAGAGGTACGGCCAATTTTTGTCATAATAACTGACAAATTTTCACCAAAATAATTTGTAATATGGAATAAAAAAAGGTACTTTTGACAAAAACTTATATATTATTTATAAATTATTCCATTATGCTTGAATGTTTATTCAATCATAAACACATACAGGCTAATAACTAGGGATGAGCGAGTACAGCATTATCTGTATCTGTATCTGTTAACCATATGAATTATCTGTACTCAGAGTGGGTGGGATTTAACCCGGTAGTGACTCGGGTTGTTTTGAAATGGGTGGGGTGTGTTATTTTAAGCATGCAATTGATATGGGTTGATCAGAAATTGTTATATTTATTGCTGATTAGAAAACTATTTACAGGGCAGCATCAGCACTGAGCTTCAGATCAATGGTTTTGATCATGATAACAAACAAACTATTTACAGAACAAGTTTTGCAACAATGAATACAACACATGCAGTTGCAATTATGAAGTAAAATGTAATGAACAAGAGTTTTCATACTCAGCATAACTTTCTTTTTTTAACTTTTATTTTTTTTTATGATCAGTGTGATTTTTTTTTAATTTCCACAGGTGTGTGTGTGTGTATGTGTGTGTGTGAGTGAGTATATTATTTATACCACTACTACCTTTGTAAATATAAATGTAAAGGTATAAGAGATAAAACAAAGAGTCGTTTGGGAGCCGACTCTTCTTGGTGAACTGAGTCAAATGATCCGGCTCACTAAAAAGAACCGAACTTCCCATCACTAGTCCGTCCAGCATTTACGATTTGACTACATTTCTTTCTTTGACGTCGCTCGTTATCTGCTGAATAATAACAGTATATATTATCACACTTAATGATATGATTTATTTGTTGCCAGCTTTTATATTTCACTGGAAAAATTAGAGTTAGCTGCCAACGTTTTTTCGGTGATATTTAGATAGACGGACCAAAACCGGAAGAGGAGTGACCGACATGACGTAAGGGATGTTATGCTAACGGTTAGCCACAAGAAGCTAACTTTGTCTCACAGTTGACTTCTTGTTTTTAACCTTCCCGAAGTTCACAGATGAATTTAACCTCTGCGGGCTGCTTTACATGAATGTGAATTTATTATTTATGTATTAAGATATGAACGGGAGTACGAATCCGCTGCTGGACAAAGAGGAGCATGTTCTGAAGCTCGGAGAAAGCTTCGAGAAGAGGCCGAAGTCTTCCTTTCACACCATCAGATGTGGTGTTGTTGTTGTTGTTGTTGTTGTTGTTGTTGTTGTTGTTACATAAAACCTGACGCAGTGTTCACTTAGCTGCTGTGTGGGATCAGTTAGCTCGCATGGACACGGGGGGAGGCTGCCTCTGACGCAGGTAAATGAAGGAATTTGCATATGTAAATATGATTACACTCACCGTTTCCCGGTTACAGCACACTTTGGAGGGTTATAGATGGGTTTTCTATCAACATGTTTCTTACTTAAACCAGGTGTCTTCAACCTCATGTGTCACATTTTAAGCCTGGCTTATAATAACGTTCATATTTACTTTATTCACCTTGTTTGTACGCTGGGTTATTAGCCTGCATGTGTTTATGATTGCTATAAAAAAAAAAGTTGCATAATTATTATTGGTTATTAAATGCCAGGAGCTGTGCGTCTTTGGACATGAACACTGTTTGTACTTTCTCAATCATCTGCAGCCTCACATTCACCGTTATTTTGGTGAAAACTGTCATTTACTATGACAAAAATTGGCGGACCCTCTGCAGTGCTTCTGCGGACCCCTTAGGGGTCACGAACCCCTGGTTGAAGACCCCTGACTTAAACTATATGAAGGAGAACAAGGTGCTGCATGCTGTTAACCACCCATACCTGTTGTCTGAATGTGCACTTACAGCCAACTAGTTTGACTAGTTCAACACAAATATGAACAATGAATATGCATAACTACCTCCCTCTACTGGTTGAAACTTGGCTATTGCATTGGAATTTTGCCTGATTTTGGAGGTAGGTGACGTATGACGGCAGCGTTCATCACCAACCAACGCCCATTTACCGCACAGGCAGCCTGACAGGCGATGAGCTCGGCAGCTGTATACCCGTCTGTCACTCTGACAGGCGTTTTCTTCCGCGTCACAAACCGCGGAGCCGTGCCGTCCTTACGATTAACATCCACCCATTGTCCGTCCTTTTCAGATGACTTCAAACCTGCATCTATTGACACAAGCTGTGAGGGAGAGCTGCAAGTTGGGAAAGGAGATGAAGTTACTATAACGTTACCTCACATCCCGGTAAGAATGTCTGCTGTTGTTTTTCTAATTTAAACAGCTAAAACATGAAAAGTTGCTGTTATTCTCTGCTAGATGGATCGATCGTTATTCGTCATCAGACACGTTTTTCACATTTCTCTCTCAGTTCCCCTGATATCCGTGACAGAAACATTCCAGCTTGTGCTAAAAGTTCAAGTCAACACGGACGGAGTTGATTCAGACTGTTGTTGTCCTTCCAGGGCTCAACGCCTCCCATGACGGTGTTCAAAGGAAACAAGCGTCCGTACCAGAAGGACTGTGTGCTCATCATCAACCATGACACCGGGGAGTTCGTACTGGAGAAGCTGAGCAGCAGCATCCAAGTCAAGAAAACCAGGTGAGAGCTGCAAAAGAATGAGAGGTTCAACATATATTTCCAACACGGTTGCCCATGAATTTTGGAACCTTACGTAGCTCCCTCAAGATAATGTTCTTGCAGTCAATGTTCAGGTCGATCAAGAACACGTGAAGATAAGAGAGGACTCACAATCGGTACGTCGGCTTTGTGTGTGTGTGTGTGTTTCAGGGCGGAGGGCAGCAGTAAGATCCAGGCCCGGATCGAGCAGCAGTCAGTCCGGTCCAGCCAGCCCAGCTCTCAGTTCCGGGCTCCCACTAAACCCGGGGCCGGGGTCAAGACCTCCCCATCTCCTTCTAAGGATAATCCCTCCCCAGAGCCTCAGCTCGACGACATCAAGAGAGGTAAGGAGGTCCAGCCATGACCAAAGCCTCGATGCAAACTTAATCATAACACACGGAGCGCAGAATATATTACTTTTACATTATTACTTTGAGGTAAAGTGTTACTCTGAGTCTTAATGTTAACCCTGCTGCCGCTGACAGAGCTGCGAGCCGAGGTGGAGGTGATAGAGCAGATGAGCAGCAGCGGCAGCAGCAGCTCCTCCGACTCAGCCAGCGCCTCGGGGAGCGGCGACGACAGCAGCAGCAGTGACGCCGAACACGACGCTCCCCGACCGCTCAGCCAGACCTCCCCAAACCGCCACCCCATGGCCAACGGAGGAGCCGACCGGCAGCAGGGCAACAACCAGCTCATGAACACACTACGTGAGTATCTCAGTTACCTGAGCACAGGACACGGTCCGGCCCCGTCCTGCATGTCTTCAGGCTGGAGGTGGACTGGTCTGTGGCTGTTTTCTGAATCATCATTGTGTAATTATCTTCAGTAAACATCGTTTGTCTTGTTGGTCTTCACAGGAAACGACCTGCAGCTTAGCGAATCGGGCAGCGACAGTGACGACGACTGAACTCTCGACGACTGCTGCCTCTCTCTCTCCACACTCCCCTTCCTCCTCCTCCACCTCCTCCACCTTTCTGCCTGGTTCACTTGTTCCTTTGCTGTGATAGCTGACCCCAGCTGTATATCTCGGTTTGACTGTATTTTTATTTTAGTATATCCTTGAAGCTGGCCAGCCCGGAATTTAAGAGTGTATTTTTTATTAGATGTATATTTTGTTTTGTATAGCAAAACTTTAGGAAAAAGAAACTTTTACTTGAGAGGTTTGGAAGATTCTATATTAGAGTGCACATACATATTTTCTGTACTTAGAGCAGCTAGTTTTATCTACTTGTATCATTTGTTTTTGTTGGGTTTTGTCTTTCTGGAAAGACGAGGAAGAGATCTCATTCTCTCGCCTCGTCTTGAGGTCTATCAGAGAAGGTCGTGGGAAGCCTCTCCGTGTTTTTATCGGTTCGCTAAGAATACAAAAGTTTTAGTATCGCGCAGATACTCTGTGCAGCCTCCGCATGAGCAACAAATCAAAGACAGAAACGTCAGTTTTGTCGTCTAGTGTGTCGAGATCAGCGCGGAGCACAAAACAATCGGCTGTAGTTGCGTTTCAGGATAGTACACTTAAAACCGGCACCTAACCGCGAGGTACATGGACCTAAACAATCCGAGATCTGTTCTGCGTTTCCAACGCAGACAGTACACATGTAGGACTAACAGACAAGTGCTAAACTTTTCCTCTCCTCCGCTCCAATTTGTTTGTATGTGGTTGTTTATTAGCCTACAACAAGGACACACATGGCAGGTTTCAGTCTTTTCATGGGATTTGTTGGCAATAAGAAAAACAGTTGTCTAATTACACAGGAATTAAGCTAAATTCACTTTCAGGTTGCTGTTTTCTAATGATTTCACTTCAGGGTTTTGGCATTATGAGTTCAAGATAGTTGTTTAGGGATGATTAGTGATTTGGATTTAGCCAAATTTGATTCAGATTTCTGAAATCTAGTGTTACATAACATATTATGTACAATTTAGAGGTTTGACGTTGCAGATGTTTAAAGCTGCATTTAGTGATTTTTCCACCACTAGGGGGCAGCAAAGACACAAAAACAAACTCACAGAAACACAGACACACAGCTAACCTGACAGTTGAATGTAATTGTAGTATTGATTCTCCTCTTAGCTCTGGTTTGGCGTCCACCAACTCCTGAGGAAAATACCTGGCTGTAGGCGTTGATGAGAGCCAAGAGAAGTAGCCAACAAACAGAGGAGGAAGTCAGTTGTGATTTGTTACTACAAATGCATTTTCTCAGCTGTGTACGCAGGTATCGCCTCCATTGCTTCCTTCCTTTATCATCTTTGCACTGACTCACAGTATAACCAGTGACAGTAACATAATTCAGTCATTAATCAGTTAAATGATTAAAAGTAGGGTCTATATTTGAAGCATGGAGATCACAGTGATTCCAAAATTTCACATATCTTTTCTGGAAGCAACCTGGAACTAAACTGTGGAGGATTATGTCCAGAAAAGGGGAACAAAGATTTATCTTCCTGTTATTTCTTTTCCACTGTTCGTTTCAGGTTTGTTGCGTCGGTTGTGTGTCAGTGTTTTCACACAGAGAGTATCTTACTTTTGAGCCCATATTTTCATATAATACATGTATTATAGGAGCATTTCATGCCTTACAGCGGTTCAGTTTGGAAATGAAGGTGAATGTGTCATTTTTCTGAAAATGCCAAAGAGTTGGAACTGCCCCTCATCCCGTGCACACACACACACACACACGTCGCTGCGTACATGTATTCATTTTGTTCTTATCTGACACTGTGTTGTGTCGTTGAAGTTGGTGATCGTTCCCTCCGTCTGCAGGACTGAATATATTGTGCAGTATGTCGTTATTAATGCAACACCACAGCTCACAGTCAAAAACACAACTGAAGAGTTTCATTACAAAATGCCAAGACTTGATTTCAGTTTTTTGTAACGGGCCGTTTGTTTATCGCTCAATAATGAAATGAACGCTTGTTATCGGATAATTTTACGAAATGTTGTGATTTTGTCTGATTCATTTGACAGTCCCTTATTCTCCTGTAGGTGTCAGGTCAGGACAAACTGTTGTAACATTGTAAAACATGTTATTCCAACCTGTGTGAAAACAGCTGCGTGTGTTTGAAACATACAAAACATCACACACGTCATTGGCAGCTTAAATCCGAAAACAGCAATTTTAACTGGACATCTGCTCCTATAAGCAAATTCTGGCAAAGATTAACTTAAAGTATGAAATGACCAAATGTTTTCTGCCTTTCGAATTTCATCTACATTTTATATTATTTATTTTAGTGGCATTTTGAAACGAAACCCTTCAAGCACACGTCAGATTCACTCACATTCACATTTTGCTGTCATACAACGTGTAGCTGTTGTTGTTGTTGTTGTTGTTGGTGTTTTATATCGCAGCTGTGTTTCTCAAGCGCTTCTTTAGACGAGGTTCGTCTTATCGCTGCTTCACGAGCTCACAGAACAGAGGCGGTCGTGAGTTATAAGATGTAAACGGTTACTGACCTACCACACAGTACTCCTCGAAACCATAACAGTTTTAAATATCCTGAGGACCAGTTTATTGAGGAAAATAAGTATCTGCAATTATGGGCGATTAGTTTTAGGGATGCACGATATGGATTTCACCTCTCATTAGCGATGATTTTACATTTTAAGATTTTAAAAAGAAAGTTTCTAACCTATACTTTCTGCAGACCCGAGGGTAAGAAAGATTAAGATGTGGTGAGCACAGGATAATTAAATATCTTATAGCTGATCACTGTTGACAAAAACAAAGAACAGACTCTTCAAATGTTCATTTATTTTCCATCAAACAACTTCACAAACATACTTTGGCTTTCATAAAACATGAAACCTATTAAACATTTTTCATAAATTCAAAATAAATTATTCCTGACTGATAATTTATCTGCTACAATTTTATTATCAGAATAATAATCTAAATTTTCCTTTATCAACCAATAATTTATCTGTCCTGATACATATCGTGCATCCCTAATTAGCCCGTCACTTGTCGTCCTCCTCAGTTTTAAGCTCGTGGATGTGTTGTTGAATGAAGCAGCCACTGAGGCAGGTGGATGCTCAAGTTACATTTTCCACTTTGGTGTTCCCTCTGAAATCTGTAACACACTCTGAGTGGACTTTGATGTATTTGGTGCTTTAGTTCTCATGTTTTTGTTGCTACGTTCATGTGAAATATGTTTGTACAAATTTGAAGTGTATTAAAAGGGTGCGGATGTATTTAAAATGGATGATCTGATGTCTCGATAGTTGTTCATTTAGACCACGTTCAGACCAAATCTGGCGTTGCAGCACAGAGTCGTGAGGTGGCGCGGTCATGTAGAACGTAACCACCGTGAAACAATCATCGAATAACGTTTTATCTCTCTGATTCGCCGGCTTTCTCACCAGCGATGCTCCCTCTCCTCATTCATTCTCTGTGTCGCCTCAGTCTCTCTCAAACAGACGTACACAGATCGCTAGTCTTTTTTCCGGCATCCCCTGCGGTATCTTCCACCACAGCGCTTGATTTGGTCTGAGCGCGGCCTAAGAGGTTACAGAGAAGCTACAGAGTGCAACCACGAGTCAGTATGGATGTCACATGGGGACCACAATAACTGGTTAGCTTGGTCCAAGTGGAGACAATATTGAGCAGGTTAAAGAATGGTTAGTCTTTCCTCCTTTTCACAGTAGCACTCATCTCTGTCACTCTCTTTCACAGCGGTTGCACAGCAACAGTATCTCAGACGAGGTGTCACTCAAACTAAAAAAAATACCTGAAAATAATGTTCCAGCTTTATATTTTTTAACTTTAACGAGTCCTTAAAACATTTTTGGTTTTACCACGTAATACAAATATATTTCGGAGGTCACATGTTCAATCGAAGGGTGATTTTCCCGTTCTTGGATCATTTTTAGGAGCCTGACAGGGTAAAAACAGTATTTCACAAGGAAGAAGCTACACTAAATAAACAGCATTTTTCTACTACTGAAATCATAATCAAATTAAAGGCGCGTGTTTTGCTCAAAGGTACAAGAACTGCCTCCAGCTTTCCGCCTCCAGATGTCTCTAGTTCCTCCGGGATCTGAACCTGCAACCTTTGGGTCAGACTTTCTTCTCCGACAATACTGAAGAAAGTAAAGACAGCAGTCAGGATTGAACTTCGATAAAAGATTATATTGCTGGTCTTAAATAATTATCGTCAAGTGAAACATATGCTTTCGATGAACACCTTCAGTTTGATACGAACCACAACAACCTGTACACTGAGCAGAACACAATACAGTACTTTTTCCCTGCGATGGTGCAACAACTGAGTCACATTTGGGCATTTCTCTTCAAACAGTAACACAAAAGTACACAACAAATACATAAATAGCTTTTGTTTCCCTTTAAATCATTTATAACGCAATTATATTCATGATTCTGGCTCTTGCTACGACATGTCATTTGACCGATATATAAATTAACATCAACAACAAATAATAATAATAATAATTAGAACAATAATAATATAAAAGCTGTCTGTCTTTCATATAAATCTGGCTAGCTTACAGTATGAAATGATGGAATAGAGATCAAGAGGACAGTTTGATATGATGCATCAGAGAGTTTCTCTGCTTCCAATCTCCTTATTCCAAATGCAGATGCTCAGTTTCCCACTTTAGAGTGTTTGTGAGAGAAATCTGGGCGCCATGTTGGCTCAAAACACGAGTCCACTTAGCCCAAATTGTTTCCTGAGGGTCCGTGACAGCGCGGACAAACAAACGTTCCTCAGACGGTGGAGACGGTGAAATCTCGAAAAAAATGGGGCCCTGAGGTTTTTTTTATTTTTTGGGGCGGGGGGGGTTCAATTCTTCCTCTACAAGACTGAAATTAGTGCCTCCGGTGGTGGTGACTGGTATCGTGTCAGTACATGATATAACGAGGAAGGACAAGAAGCTGAATGAGGTGGCGAGGATCAGCCTCCTATCCACCGAGTTTCCCTTCGGTCCGTCACTGTAGCTTTTATCTATAACCCTCTAAGTCACTGCACCGCTTCCTTGCGTACATTTGGACCCTGAGTACCTCGTCGCATCGACTTCTGTGTCCTCCCAAACTCGTCTCGGCTTCTTTGGACCCCCCTGATTGTGATGCTATAAATGACCATCCCTAACCGAGCCCTCCCCTCCCCTCCCTCCCACGTGGCTCACAAGGGTCACCGTCCGGGGCAGGCTATGGGTTTGATGCAGCGTCCTTGGAACAACACCAGGTTAGCGGGGCAGTGGCAACCGGCCACACAGGGCTTATGGCACGGTCCGATCTCGTTCCAGTTGTCGCAGGTTTTGGTGCAGCCTGGTCCGCATGTGTCGTAAACGGCGCCATGTTTACACTGGGTGGCTGAAGGGAGGGAAGAGAAGGTAAAGAATGTAAAAATCGGTGGTCTTTAAATGACTGTATATCTGCGTGTGTGACGCAACATCTTTAACACGTGAGTTTAGGTCCTGAGCGCCATCACTCACCCATACAGGCGGTGTCGGCCTTCCAGAGGACGGGTACTCCCTCCCTCTCGCAGGCTCGGCTGTAGGCGATGAAGGACTCACAGTAGCAGTTTTTATGGACCGGACACTCACACATGTCCGTCACACACGACCTACAGAGAGCAGGAAGATATTACGGACTTCATCAGACTTTGTATCTCTGTCTTTCGAGTGCAGTACACCTGTAGGGCGCCACCGTTTTGGTTGTTCCTCACTTCCATAAGGTGATATTTTTGGGCACAGGCTTTGGTTTAGAGGTAAGATTAGCATAAGCAAGGCTATCATTAAGTGAATCTGCTTCAAAGGGCAACAACTTGTACAACCTGTATCCCTAACAAACCCTCTAACAGGACAAAAACGTAGTAAGAGTCTAACTTTAGTTGTTTTAGTTTAAGGGCTGTACCAAACAGTTTTCAGTCCTCTGACCTGTAGAACGGGGCGAAGTCAACCACACGGTGGCACTTCTGAAACTCCCACGACTTTATCTTCTGGCACTCCCGATGAGCGCGGAATTTTACTTTGACGCTGCCGGGGCACAGGAAGGACGTGGGCCGGCGAGGCGGAGGCTGCTGGGAGCAAACCTCGTTTCCCTCGACTCGCCACGACTCGGCAAACTCGTCCACGTCGAACTTGAACAGGCCGTCGCCTCCCATCGTGTCGTCGCGCTTGTGCCCGTTGTAGTTGCCGCAAAGGCCGCAGAGGCGTCCACGCAGGTGGGGGGCGGCCACGACCTCCACGAAACTGTCGCCATCCCATGTGATCTCCAGACCTGCAGGAGGAGGTGGAGGAATGTTTGACTGTGATTCATTTAGACAATATTTCTCAACAAACCAAACAGAGGTAAGTGCCTTTTATGTGTTTAAAGATATTATGATGCATGCGTGCTGACCTGCAATGGTGGTGAGTTTGAGCAGGTATCCGTCCAGGTCGATGTGCACCCCGGGGCCGTGGTAGGGCAGTGCGATGCGGGTGCCGTTCCTCCGGACTGTCAGGTGCTGGTGGAGACTGAGGATCAGACCTCCCAGTCTGATCTCCACGGACTGAGTCCAGGAAAAGGAACGAGTGCGCCGAGCGTCGTTCTTCACTAACACCTAGCAAAGAAACAGAAAAAACACGTCAAGCTCCTTTAAATTCTTAGATTTTTAGACGAGCCTAGCCCTGTACATACATTGGAGCTGTTGGAGCAGCTGGGTGCAGCTTTTTTTCTTTAAAGGCTGTGAGGTAAGTTAAACTTCTGTCCTACCATGAAGCTGGAATCTGGGCTGTTGATGTTGATGTTGTTTCCCGGTCCTCCAGAGGGGGCGCCGCCACAATCACGAGTCAGTACGTACTGACAGGTTCCCTGAAAGTTAAAGGTCCTGCCGTCGAAGGTGTTGTAGTGAGGGTCGCCAAAGACTGTGCATACACCCGGCTCTGCAGAGGAAGGACAGACAAAGAGGGGTTAAAATAGCTGCTTTTGAACTTAGATGCTTTAAATACCAGCGTCGTGATATCAAAGGATATCAAAGAGGAAAAACCCAAAATTCAAGAGTTTAAAAAGGATACAAGTTGACGCCTGACAGCCAGCAGCAAAGAGGATAATTAATGATAAATGGTGAAATAGAAGGCACTAATCTGACTCACTCAGAAGTGGATCTGCGGTGTGGTAAAACGTCTGCTCTGCCAGATGAGCTAAACTCTACATTATGAAGAAGGTTTATGAAGTCTTTGTAGTCCTTAAATGGTACATTTACTGCCACTTTTGTTGACTTTTGCTGCAGGTCACAGCCAGAAACCAAAGTAAAATGACCCGAGGGCAAACCACAGTCTGGACAGAAGCTCATGGGAAATGCTCAGATGAAGCTACAGAGGCTGGACGGAGATTTGTTTTCATTACCCTGAAGAGGGATGATTCATAGATTTCACTTTATTTAAATTACCTTGCTAAATATCACTCAACACAAATAAGAAATAGCTCGACGCGCCCTTCGAGTCTTTGATCATCTATGTGTGAATTCTCTGGACAAGAAGAAGCTGGAGGGTCGAGAGGGACTTACTCACTTTCAGTGCAAACCGGACAGCAGCCGGTCCTGTTCAGGATCTTATTCTGCAAGAGACAGAGGCGGAGACACGCAGCGTTAGAAGCCCTCTCTGAGGGATTAATAAAGGATGGCAGAACATCTGAACATGCAGAGTGATAAAAGCAAAACAGGAAGAAAAAAAAAAAGCTTTGACAGAATGCAGAGCCCAAAAACAGTCTCATTTGCACTGATAAAGATAGCATGTGACGTGAAATGAAACGCACTTTTCCGAGAGCAAATAAACAATTCGAAATGACAGTTAGGCGCTCAAAAAAATCTGGTTGACGTCCGCCAAAGATCAGCTCGAAAATCAGCTAACAAACGGGTTCCATATTTCCACATTTTGTTGGCAGAATGAACGATTCTGGTTTCGTGCTGTCATTCGAACAGACGGAATAGAAATTAAATGAAAAGATAGAAACGGAGGAAAAAGTTTGACAAGTTCACAGTCAAACCAGGACGACCACAAAGACACAGATACTCCGACTTCAACCGCTGAACTCTGTCTGTGTAACAGGAAACTCTGCATGTGTGTGTGTGTGTACAGTATGTTTCAACTTCCATCAGAGGTGCAGATCAGAGGACTCTTTCACACACTTAGTTTTTGTTGCCTCAGGGAAGCCCTTCATTCACACACACACACACACACACACACCACTCATCTGTCATCACATACAGACGTTCTCCGTACACTCAATACACACTCCAGAGTCCTAACCTCTGCACAAAGGGCAATTTCTCTCTTTGAAGAGGGCTGCCTTTTGACAAACCGAGGACACACACACACACAAGCACACACACTCTTTCTCTCTCTCTCTAACGTACACACACAGTGACAGAGATTGGTTTTCAGGGGCCTAAATATAGGGAACCTCTTCTTTGCTGTCACTCAAACGTCACACAGACAAAAAGCTGTTCAGAGACACTCTGTCTCCGAAGGGACGCTCACACTGCCGACCTGCCACTGACCGCAGGATGACGGCATGGGAGAGTGTGTGTGTTGTAGAGTGGGCTGGGCTGTGGTGACCTCATGATAACGCGGGACAGGTGTTTGTGATTATCTTCGACACATCGATGCAGAGGAAACTTATACTGGACAATTTTTAATCATATGATTGATGCTCAGTGCCACCATTCAGTGCCACAGCAGGAAAGAGTGTACGGGAGGTAATTCTCATGTTGCACTACGTTCCAGCTTTCCTCTATCATGTTGATGCTGCACTGACTTGTAATGGGTGAATATGGTGCCTCTGTCATTCGTACGTCTGTCCTTGCACTATGTAACGAGTGGGAGGCAGTGGGAAATGCTGCTTGTGTCGTGCCAGAACCTGAGCTGGACAATGTAACCAGGCTCAGCAGCTGCTGCAGACATGGCGGAGGCAAAGCGAGGTTTTACTGTGCTAGAAGGTTTAAAGAACACATGTAGCAAGAGGAGCTTGCAAAAAAAATATGAAGATACTAAACAACAGCAACGAGTGACACTGGAGACACTGCAGACCACCTACATCACCCTGCAGTCGCCCGTTCTGACCACAAACAACAGGTGAGGGCTTGTTGTAACCGCTGGAAGCGTGTGAACTTGGACTGACGCCGACACCGGCTTTGACTGTGTGACCGCCAGCGGCTGGCGGTATGCGAGGAATCCACTCCATCACCCACCGGCCGACAGATGACCTCCGAGCCACCTCTGCGACAGGTGAGCGCAACACAAACCTTCCTCCCGCCAGCAGTTCCCACAGCGTTTGACAGCTAACGCCACGCTTCAGCTGCGCGTAAAATCACTAATACGCTAAAAGGGCTTCTTAGTGTTGTAGAGGAGAAACCTTGAGACATGAATCTGTCTTGTAAGGTATCAAACTAACCTGAATTGTGCTAGGAAAGAGAAAATTAAGTTCTAAAAATATCTATAATATATAAAAATAACTGAATTCCCTGCATAAACTGTAAATTAGCTATGTTTAAACCTTTTAGTCACCTTGTTTCTTTCAGAGTTCAGGTTTGGGTTCATTGATACTCTGTTTTTTTTAGGTGAAAGGGTTGAATTTGAGTGAAACAGTTATGGCCGCTCCGCCTGTAAATCAGAGGAGCATCACTGTTTTGAGGCGTCACGCACATGAAGTGCAAATGATGCAGTTAGTCATGGGCTGTAAAGTGTGACTGTCAGACAGATCAGACAGAGAGAGAGCAGAACAGATAAAGTGGAGTGACGGAGACAGAGTCAACATCTTTGGTAAAACAGGATATAAGCTGGTGATTGGCTGGCGGGCCTGTCACTCACCGAGGGGCAGCTGGTGATTGGTACACACTGTTTGGGCCGACACTCGATGTTTCCTTTCACACAGGCGCAGAGAGTGCAGTTAACTGACGACCACATGTCTCCTTCCTGCAGAGCACAAGACAGATCCAGGATCAGAAGACAACCAGATATGGATCCATCCATCCTTCCATCCATCACGCCACCATGCATCTCCAACCATAATCTATCTCATCAATCTTCTAACTATCATCCATCCAGCCATCGTCCATCCATTCATCCAACTATTACTCATCCAACCATCATTCATCTATCAACCATTCATCCATCATTCTTCTGCCTGTCCATCCATACATTGGTTCATCTCTTCTCTCTGCTCTCTCACCCTGTAGATCTTGTTCCGGACTCTGCAGTACTTCACCTCCTCCACCTTCACGTAGGACAGGCACTCCTCACAGCAATGGTCACCGTGGCAAGACCCCGGCCGGGAGCACTGCCTCTTGCACACCACCGTGGAATCCTGGGAACAAAGTAGTGGAGTAAACTTCAGATACAGATACAACAGATAAAAAGAACACGGAGTCTTTAGTGCTGTGATGATGGAGGAGAAGGAGGAGTTTGACATCCAGGCTGTTACCTTGCAGGTGCAGGTGGTGCAGTTGTCGTGTAGGAAGCAAGTGCCGTTCTCGTAAACTTCGCTGTGGAACAGACAGCTTCCTAAAGACAGGTCGAACACCTTCCTCTGACCTGAAGGAGGAGGGAAGTAAAGACAAGAAATGTTCATCAGTGTTGGCTCTTCATGTGTGCACAATGTTTCAACATAAAGATGGAAATTAAGGTTGAAAACTATGACACGTGATGGAGAGAACAAGAAACAAACGACCAACAATGCTAAACATAAACGTGATGAACATCAGCATTGCTACACTGGTAACAGGTCAAAAAAAGTGAGCGCTGGGTCTTTACCGAGACATCTGGGACAGCACTGTCCAGGCGGGGTGTGGCTGAGGTGGGCGGGACAGGAAAGGACAGGACACGCCTCCCTCATGCAGAGAGTCCGCCCTCCCTGAAACGACAGCAAAACACTGTTTGACTAACGTGAGATGGTCGCTCATGCAGCGACTTTTCCTCTTTCTTCTTCTTTTTTCTCGCATCCCGTGAATTTAGATACAAATTATGATAAAGTTTGATAAATGTTGGTTGGAAACTTGAAAATACTGTAGCTCAGTCAGTCAGTTTGGCAGGTTTAACGTGCACGGACTAAAAATAAAATATAGCGTAGTCATATTCCTTCTTTAAATAAACATTTTTTTTATTTGTATGCTCAGACAAACAGCACAAGAATAACAAATAACACATTTCTGCACATAAATATGCATTCACAATATTTTTGTACCAGTAAGGTGAACTATTCCACCTCTGTGTGTGTGTGTGTATACGTGCTAACAAGCCTACAGGTCGCCCCAACAAGGTGCAAGCACATTAATGCTGTCATGTGTTTATGGGCGTACCTGTAGGGTTTGTTTGTCTAATGGGGGAGGAGAGGGGGAGGGTCGAGGAAGAGGAGGAAAGAAAAAAAAAATCAGGTAGGGGATGTTGTTCCAACCGAATGTTTGTGACTCCCATGAGACTCCAAAACTAACTTATTTAGAGGAAAGAGGCCCGGCTCACAAACACTCAGCGTGTAAACACAACAGTGTGTGTGTGTGTGTGTACTCACAGTGCAGGTGCACTTGATGCAGGGTTTGCCTTCTGGACTGAACTCCTCCTTCTCCTTGTACAGGCGACCCTCGAAGATACAACCTGCAGGAAGAGACACACAACGTTTTTAACCATGTGGTTCACCCGAGACAATCTGGAGACTTCAGACCGAGTGTGTACTCACCGGGGCAGGTGGGGCAGCACTTCTTGGGGTGGATTTTGGGGTTCTTGCAGTGGACGACACACTGGACCTCCGCCTCGGTGATGACACCTTCCTGTCACAACCAGCAGATAAAACAATTTGTTCAGTTTGAAGACATTTTGAAGATCGTTAACGTTCATACCTCTCGTCTCATCTGTTTCTTTTTTACTTCCTCACACACACACACACACACACACACCTGACAGCGTCTCGTTACGCAGGGTTTGGTGGAGCTGGTCCACGACACTGAGCTGTTATAAGATCGTCCATCCAACATGCAACCTGAGAGAGGAGAAAGAAGAGAATCTGTTATTATACAGCACATTCAGTTTTCTTAATTCTGACACCATGTAACAGAATTAATATTTTATCTGGCAACGCAGCATTAGCATTTTTTTTTTGGCATTAGCCTTCATTTAGAGTCGAGTTTCTGGCCACCTGATGAACATAAGTACAATATTTTCATATTTAATCTCATTTTTGCTTTTTTTTGGTCTCCACCAACTCATGAGGAAAAATATCTGGCTCTTTAGCTCTTTAACTTTCTGCTCTGAGGTTAATGAGCGCGTAAGAACAGCAAATGTGCCATAAAAACCAAAACTACGAGCTGAAAGGTTCTAAAACTCTCTGTCTGTAGAGCTGAGGAACTAGTGCTAATACAGAAATATTGATTAGTGCAGCATTAAATTTTCTGGAAGTACATGACAGTATTACAAAAGTACTAACGGGGCATCAGCAGCTGTAAACTGGAAATCAGAGCTGTGAGTCAGAGCATTTTTCATAGCTCAGAGTTCTTTAAGACCTAATAATTCAAATTTAAGGTGTGAAGCTTTTCAAGGATTACTCCAGGATTTTATCAGGTGAAAACTGTAGACCTGAATGGTTTTTCTACCTCAAGTCAGTGGATGTAACAAGCCGCTCAGTAACTCCACACCCCACTGACCCGTCCACTCAGCACTAAATGAATAGCCTATTCATTTCACCCCATTTACAGTAAGTGGTCTCAGATCAATGTTTAACTTTCCATACAATGAAACCTGATCACAGTCATTGATCTGCTTTCCTCGGTGTAAAACAAACCCCGTGTATCACGGCAGAGGAGGACATGCAGTATTTTAGAGAAGAAAAGATCAGATTAGATGGTGAGAGCTCCCTCGGAGACTCATATCCTGTTCATAGTCCTCACTAAGAGATTGATATGACAGCACATCTTCTTTCCAAACAGTTCATTTTGGATGTTCTAATTCTAAATGTTGTTTAAGACGTTTTTATATCATTTTTATGAATACACTTCAAGCCAAGACATAAACTGGTTCATAAAGGCAGTTTTACTGTGAAATTGTGCATGATTTCATCAGTGACATGACATCTGGTCACAGACCGAACTGAAAACTGGTTTTTAGCTCGTTCCAAGTTGCAATGCTGACAACTCCGTGTCATGAACTCAGTGCACTGCACTCTCCAGAACACTAAACCACCGACTGATTTTGGTGAAACTGGATCATATTTTATGGAGAGAATGTTTTCTTGGTTTTCCTCTGATGTCCTCAGTGATTTACACTGATGATCGATGAGCATTTAGCTAGTTTGCTGAGTCAGTTAGCTGTTCTGCCTGTACTGTGAGCTCACCCCAGTATCACTTGACAGTAACTGAGGCAGAGTATGGTCTCAGATGTGTCTTAGGCTCTTCATGAAGATCAGGATCAGATTAACACTGATCACAGTTTGCATTGCATCTAAGCTGTGTCCATCTGGCTCATAAAAACAACTGTAAAACAAACCCGTGTCTCCACACACTGCAGCTCAGTGAGGGTCATATTTAGGAGTACTGTATACAAAAGACAGACAGTGTGCAGGTACTGTAACCATTTCATGGTCTATTTTTTCTAGAGGGCTGTAAAACTTTCTGGCTCTGTCCGGCCGTCTGTCTTTACCTTTACACCTCTCGCAGCAGGCTCCAGTCTGTTTCACCACCAGAGCGCAGTCCTCAGAGACCAGCGGACATTTCTCCTGTTTACAGTCTGCCTTCCCATCCTGCAGCAGAGAGAGAGAGAGAGAGAGAGAGAGATGGTATGCCATTATTACAACGCACTCTTTCGCTCTATTTTCATTTAGTTTGACTTTACTTGATCCCTTTAGTCTGTTATTTTTCCTGGTGGAAGTCAAATTGAAGCCAAATGTTGGAGGAGGAGGAAGTTAAAGACACAAGGAGCTCCTGAAAAGTCTCTAGAACGTACGTTTTCATGGCTAAATAAGCAGCTAAAAAAAAAATCATTTATTATGAAGTGTTGAAAACTCTGCTAATCTGCAGGCTGTGGTTTGATCAGATTTGACTGACGTTGGCCTGGCAACCACAAATACGGGTATTCTTCCAGGTATTTAGTCATAAACCAAAGTATTGGACACTTTTAAAAGTCAGACAATCAGCTAAATTATGCTAATTCAACCATAGCGAGACGTGAATAACTGTGCAAAACTTAATGCCAGTTCATCCGATATTTGTTGGTATTGTCTTCATTTGAGCGGAGGTGCGAGCGCATGGCCAATAAAAACACCAACTTTTCAGTTTTCACCCGATCCACCACCTCTGTGCTCTGCTGTCAGACTTCCTCACAGGTTTGAAGTGTGCAGCTTCAGTTTTCTGAGTAAAAAAGTGACTCAATCTTCACAGTTTAGCTGTGAATTTTCACACCGACTCAACAATCCTCCTGTCACCTTTCACGAACGTTTCACGGCGTCGTCCGTCATCGCCACTAACTGCACCGTGGGACTTGGACAGAATCTGCGCTCGTTTAATCTGACTTCGACTTTCACACCCAACTTTTATTGCTGATTTTATCCACACTCTGTGTGTGTGTGTGTGTGTGTGTTTTATTTTACACACTGCGAGGGTTTATAAAGTTGAGGCTGGCGGGTCTCATGGCCCTGTGGCACTGTGGCAGGCGGCTCTAACGAGGACGGATCAAAGGAGGGCGAAAATAAATCGGGGGTGGTTTAATATAGCAGCAGCGCTCCAACTAAACCCCAACCACACTGAGGACAGATGAAGTCATGACAGAGGAGGAGGAGGGAGGAGGAGGAGGAGGGAGGAGAGGGACAGAGATGGAAAGAGGGGATAGAGAAAGTAAAATAAGCAAGAGGGAAAAGAAATTAGATAAAGGGACAAATTCAGATTCAGCTTCATCCAGAAATCTGCCGGAAACTTTCCATGTGAACGCGAGCCGGAGGCAACATTCAGGAAACCTTTAATGTGGCAATAAAGAGAGAGGTCGTATCAGGCTGAATCACAGACAACTGTAGGTATTAGAACATCTAATATCTATGTGAAGCCTCTGTGATTTATTCAAACTGATTAGATCTTGGATCTAATCTGAGCACAGCACCATCAGTCTCACTCCTGTATATAAATAAAAGAGTGGAGGAGGAGGAGGAGGAGGAGGAGGAGGAGGGGGTCCAGACCACAGAGGTGAGAGTCTGGTCAAATGAACAACACAGCACGGGAAGAAGCTGCAAAATGTGGTGGGACAAAGAGGTGCAGCAGTTCCATCTTTGAGCGACAGGTGCTAACAAAATCCAAGATGTCATGTTTCTAAACTATGGAGAGGGAAGCTGATTGGCTGATCGAATCATCAGAACAAAGCACAACATTGTTGACGGTCAGATGGACACAGAAAGAAAAGAAGAAGAAGAAGAATAGATGGTTGAAAGATCTGTCCAACAATCTGCTCTTTTGCAAACAGGAAACTTTAGCTGAATTTCAGCTGCAGGAGTTGGGTTCAGTTTTGGTTCCTGGACCCAGAACAGCTCCTGAAGTTTGTTTTACTAAAACAACACAATGAAGAGTTGGTCATCTCATAGAGCAGGTCTACACAGCACTCTTTGTTTTCAGCTACCAGACAAGTCCCACCATGAGCAAGCGCTTGGCGACAGTGGCGAGGAAAAACTTCCTTTAAGAGGCAGAAAACTCGAACGCGGCTCATGGTGGACGGCCATCCGCTATGACTGGATGAGTTTAGAGTTTAGAGAGAATCAGTGTTTAGTTTGTCCGTTCTGGGCTACCGTAGAAAGACTTCTGGAACTTGCTTGAGTGAGGACATTTGTCTGCATTACCTCATCGCAATGTAACGAAAATCAAAGCATGCATGATGACTATGATGCTTGATGTTTGAGGCTGACAGACTGACAGACAGGAGCAGCGTTGTTTACAGCATGGCCGGCTGTGATGTAAAGTACACATGATGGACTAAAACACTGGACTGATCCTTTAGATAACTGTGGCTCTTTGGTCGCCAAGGTCACGTCCTTCCCTCTCTCTCTCTCTCTCTCGCTCCTGTTATCCGTTAGCACAAAGTGGTGTTAGTACATGTGACCCCCACCCCACTCTCACCCTTCTTGTCTCAGGGTCAAAGGTCACAACGGGTCACCACGCCTTATAAACACTCGACATACCACCGCGGCACCAAGGCCAGCCGACTGGACGGCTGTCTGTTGCCGAGGGTGATGACCCCCCCCCACACACACACACACACAAAGTGCGATAAAGTGTTGGTATGCTCGTAAGTGTGTGTGTCAGAGAAAGAGAAAGTGTGTGTATGCATGCTACAGCATGGAGTTAGAAGATTCCTACTTTTTATTTGAAGTTTTACTGACAATAATCTGATGGGAAAAATGTCGTCAGCGCTTCAAGTTCAGATATTACCTACAAGGTTTTTACCCAGTAATGACGAAGCACACACGAAGTGCAACGATTAGTCGATCGATGGTTTAGCTCATCCATTAAATTACTCAACAACAATTTTGATAATCGATTTAGCGTTTTGAAGAAAAGACCAAATTCAGCTTCTCCAATGTGAGTATTTTCTGACAAAACAAGACGTGTGAGGACGTCAGAAAAGAAGTCCAAAAAAAAAAACGATCAACAGATACATCAATAATGAAATACTTGCAGTCCGTGCAGTGACGTAAGAAGCTAAGCTGTTGAATCTCTGAACGTCACGGACACACAATGTTTCAGTGTGAGACAGAAATAGTGTTAAAACGTAATCAGGTTGTATCCACAACATTTCAAATGTAATCAGTTCAATTCAATCATTTCTAAGTGAATTAGTTGAAGGTTAACGACGGTACGCTACAGTCACTCCAATTATTGACTCATGAAATCAAGAGCTTCAACTGTCTGGTGTGTTTTTTTTGTTTTTCTGCTAAATAAAGTTTCTTTTTGGTGAGAAAATATTAGAAATATCAAACAGAAATCCAGTAAAGTGCAGATAATAAAAGTCACCATGTGACGGCATTTTACTGTCAGACAGAGGAATGTCCAGAAACTTTGAGGAAATGTTTCCACGAGCTGCAGAAGTTAGTTCCTGTTCCAGACTTTGGACGGGGAATTGCAAAAAGAGATCTTTGTTGATCAATCTGAGAACGTTGTATCAACATTAAAGGAGCGTTTCTTCTTCTTAAACAGATGAAAAAAAAAACTTCTCATTTGAGTAACAAGTGGGCTGTTTGGCCACTAGGAGGCGACAGCCAGACTATTTTCTTCCTCTCTCCTCCGCATCATCACTCTTTCTCCCATCATCCATCACTTTCTCCTCCTCTGCCTGCAACCAGTTCTCTTGATTTCTTTCTTTTTCCCATAACAAGCATCACTGGTCTAGATATTACTCTCCCCCTGCCCCCCTTCCTCTCCTCTCCTCTCTCCTCTCCTCTCCTCTCCTCCTCTCCTCTCCTCTCCTCTCCTCTCCTCTCCTCTCCTCTCCTCTCTACCTTTTCATGCTTTCTCTCTGTCACGGTGAAGGATAGAGAGATCAGTCAGGGTCTGTCAACACAGGAGAGGAGCTCTCAACTTAAAGGTCCACTTAAGCCCCTTGGATGTCCCCCTCTGCCTCTGTGGCCTTTCACCTTTCACCCTTCCTCCAAAACAAACAGGTCACGACCCCCCGCCTGAGAGCAGGAGCCACAGTAGCTTAGGGACGAGACGGGGAAGAGAAAGACGCCGATGGGAACTGGTTTCCGAAAAAGCTGTTTCAATGAGTCGTCTATTCGGCCAGAGGAGAGCACTAAAGCAAAGTAATAACGTCGCCCCCAGCTGGTCGGAGTAGTAGACAAGTCGCACATTGTGGCCCCCTTAGAGTCACAGTTTATGTCCTTGTTCCAGCTCCTCATTAAAGCTATATGATGTTTACACTGAGTGAGACACAAGATGCATTTTTTGGCTGCACCGTTCAATTAAAGTCAAATATTCTAGATGCCTTGTGCATCATGTTACATACGCTGTATATTTGCCTGGTATTTTTGGAAACTTTGGATTCTTTACTCCATGAAGGTTTGAACAACGTTTGGCTGCACAGCATACGTTTGGGTTGACTGGAAACGAACAGCAAACTGCATTATGGTCACTCACATATTATTTCATACAGACAAACAGCACTGCTGAAGGTCTGAGGGTGGAAGAAGCTGTAAATAAAGTGAGTATGTATCAAAATTATGTCTCTAAAATGTGAAAACCACCCAAGGTGACGTCTTCCCAACAGCGTAAAATGTCTTTATAGCAATTATTATATTTCTGTGATAAATTATGATGAACTGATGATGTTGTTGTGGACAAAAAAATCCTTAAAATTCTGTTCTGCCCCCCTTTCCTTCATTAAGACTCTTCTAGTACAAAGATTAAGTTAGTTCATTATATTTCTGAGTTCGTTCACTGACGTTTTATCTTGTCACCAGCTGTTTACTCGTCCCTTTGTTCCCATGTTATCTCCCTCCCTGACCACTCAGACACTCTTTTCATCTCCTCGCTTCGTCCTCCTCGTTTCCTACCTCTCTCAGTTTGTAGTGAGACAAAAAGAAGAATTTACAACAAAGTATATTTATTTATTCATATTCATATTATACTGACTGATATTTTCTGCATTATACATAGTAGGAAACAGAGCTGGAGTTGGTTCAGTGTTGTCAGGTGGCTGTCAGGTGGTTGTCAGGTGGTTGTCAGGTGGTTATCAGGTGGTTATCAGGTAAACCCCGCCCCTCCTGTATTGATCAGCTACTGTTTGAGTTGAGACACTGACAGGAAACGACCTTTGACCTTCCCCCTCAGATCGATCACAGCTACCGAGTGTAAAACTCCTCGCCTGAAACTTCCACGTGCAGTTTGTCTGGAATGTTTATTTGATCGATTAACGGGCTGCTGTGACCTCTGACCTCCTTGCTGCTTTTACTGCTGGGAATAATGGAACGGAGGCCTGTTTTGACATTAAACTAATATTAAATCCCTGCAGGAGGAGAGCAGCACGTCAAGTGTTGGAACTGTGTGTGTGTGTGACGTTTGTTTCCTGTCAAACAGCAACTTAACTTCATCACAGATTTGTACGTCAGCGTCAGTTGAGAGGGGACGAGGAAATAAAAACTGATGTGCGGATGCAGCCAGCCAAAAATCAAAAATGTGATTCCAAATTTCAAAATTTCCACTCATTTTACACAAGGTTCTCTTCATATCTCTCTTTTTAATAATGATTTTGTGCGTCCACCAAGGCGTCAGGTGTAATTTTACTTTCCTCTCCTGTCACATCACGTCTACAAATCCATATGTAGGACGCAAATGTCAGGCATGTCGTCGTCCTCTTCTGATCTGGATCATACGGACATTTATTTTGGTCAAAGTTATTGTTTCTGTTGTGCGGTAATGCAGAAAAAACAGACTGATTCGAAAAGTGCACTCGTACATCCCCTTTAAAACCAGACAAAAACATTCCTGTGGATGTGATTCAATGACAACATTTTCACTTTGTCTTTCTGCAATTCCGGTTTTTGCGACAGATTGCGGTTATGGCAAATGAACTACGGCCAGGGTTAGGCAACTGAAACACTTGGTGGATGTTAAAGAAAGATCGTGGTTAGAGATTTTTTTGTAAGAAAAAGCAAAACATTAATTGCAGGTCTGTTATGGGACGCAAACTCCACCACCCTGACTCTCTACCTCACCGCATTTAAGACACAAGACTTCCTGCTTTGAGCATTGGCGCTGGAAGTAAAGTAAATCATGTGAAGTGTTGTTGTCGTCCAATATGAACATAATTCCTGTAGATTTACTGGCCTCACTTGCCCTCAGCTGGTGAAACGTCCTATAACAGTTGATTTGTCACCTGGATTCACACTGAAACTGCTGGGAGGGAGACAATATGAAGAATTTACAGGTTTTTAAAATCTGAACAAGTGACGGAGTGAAAAAAAAAAAAACCGAAGGAGCCGATCTGACGGCGAGTGAGCGATGGGAGGAAGAGCCGATGAGAGAGTGGAAAAAGATGAACAGACAGATAGACGAGGATGATGAAGAGCGTGACGGAGATGGACCGACTCCCTTCGAGATAACGGATCGTCATGGCGACCGGCCTGTCAGTCAGTCTGTCAGCCACATCCACTACCGGCCCCATTACAGCGCTCGGCCTCACCCCGACTCACACAATGGCTCTTCTGTATGTGTGTGTGTGTGTGTGTGTGTGTGTCCCTACCCACAGAGCCATTAGCAGGTACTCTGGACCAACTGAAGAGCCAACCCCCACCACCACTACCCCTCCATGTATGAGTGACACTGGAGCCCTGATCGCCCCCCAACCCCCTAAAGACAGCATGGCGACATGAAAAGTCCGTCTTTTCGGGGGGCGGTGAAGGAAGTGTAGTAAGTGAAAAAAAAGCTTTTTGCTGAAGGCCTCATTTAACCTGATTTTAACCTGGATGCATCAGAAAGTTTCCTCTTGCTGTGTGAAGGATCCATCCATAGAGGTCAAATAATAACATTAACAGTAAAAGGCCAAACTATGAGATGTTTCTCCGCAAAAAAACACTTTAAAAGCTCAACTTTCATCACATTTAGCACTGCCATGTTTTCTTATATTTGAACAAATGATTGGATAAAAAAAAAGCAGGTGAAACCTGTGTGAAGTGCAGTTTAAAAGCACGGCATGCACGTCAAACAAACATGAATTGTTTCTAGATTTGGATTTGTGTCACGCAAAGAATATCAATCTTTAATAATTTATCATGTATAGTATTTTTTCTTTGACTTGGCGACCGATGAAAGTGAAACCGATATCTGACTGATATGAGTTTGTGCTAGAAGGCAAAAAAAAAAACCCAACATACATCTGAGGTTTAAAAAGTTTTTAGGAGATAAACAAAGGCCAAATTCAATAAAGATTGAGCCCTGGATGTATGTAAGTTTATGAGTGTGTGTGTGTATGCAGGGTGTAGGTGATGTGTGTGTGTGTGTGTGTGTAGGGGTTAAAGCAGAGATGAAAGGCCGGCCATTGCCTGCTGATGACTGATAGCATTCAGCAGGGCTTTGGCTGATGTCTGCCTGATAACACAGAGGACGGCTCAGTCAGACGGCAGGCCGAGAGGAGCCTCACGACAACCAATCGGAAGCCAACAGGATCGGAAATAAGGAGATGAAAGCTGTATTTGCATTTGCCATGAATCAGTGTGAGTCTATGTATAAACTGTATATACATGCACAAGGTGACATACAGTCCCATTATCAGAAAATAATAGCCGACACGGAGGCCTTGTGGAGTCCCCCCTGGTTGCCTGGCAACCTCTTGGCGACAACAAAACTCACCGCGATACATGACGGATTAAACAAACTGAATATAACGTCCTAATTGGTGAGCTTTAGAAGTGCAGCCAGGTGCGGTGGATAGAGCTAATCAGAAACAAGCAGTATCCATGGACATGATGAAGATACTTCTACCAGGAGTATTGTGGAGTATGTAAAGCTGAGGATGCAACAAACACACATGGACTTGGACTTGTGCGGACACACACACACACACTCACACAACACCCGTGTGCTCCCTGGAGGGCAAACTGCAGTCACGTGACGCCTTTTAAAAACCAAAAAAAAAAAACTTCTCTTTCAGCCGGTGTCGAGGCAGTGACACAGAAAGGCCTTGTTGCTCCATTCTCATCCCCCTAAAACAAAGACCTCTACAGCGGTAATGTGGTGGTAGAGGGGTGGTGTGCGGGTCAGGGGTCAAAGAGCACATGTTCCAGGGAAAAGTCGTCCCCCTAACGTTTTGTAGGCCCGGTTTTAACAGCCGGGGCCGAGTCAAGACAGCGTGACGACAGGCATGTCTGTTAAAATAAACAATCCCCACTTCATGTTTCACTGCGAGTTTGTTGTAAATCCTCAGAAAACAGTTAAGAGTTGCATTATAAAGTGATTTCCTGCACTCACAAATCATTTGCACGCTTAAAAAAAACTGCAGTAATTTTTAACCACAATGTCAGTTTTACTGTAAACTTCTTACAAAGTGATTTACTGCCATCAAATCAAACAATCCACACTTTACGTTTCAGCTAACGTCCCGCCAGAACTTGCATTTCAAAGTCCTGCCGCGCTGTTGCAAATCTTTCACAATCTCCCGATAAGAAACGCCACACAAAGCTCAATAATCAGCTCGACAAATATCACTATCAGGACTTGAAGAGGTCATTTGGAAAACCTGAAGCAGCGTGTTACACGTCAAAGGTGCCAAGAACAAACAGGGCGAGTCATTCAACCACATGAATGCCACTGTGCAAACCTGTCGGCTCTGCAACACGTTTGTGAAAAAAAAAGTGAAATTAGTTGTTCTCACCAGACACACGCAGGTGATGCAGGGGTTGTCGGTGATGTTGGGGATGTGGAGGACTTCTCCTTCGTTCTCGCAGCTGGCCTCGGTACCTGCGAAGGACGGCAAGAAGGTGACAAAGGTGAGATGAAGGCCGAGGGCGGGACTGAGACTGAAAAATGGGTCTGGACCAGCAATCGTGACCTACATAATTATCTGTCGGGACCACTTGATGTCAGACGGGCTTGTCTTAAATAAACCATGAACTGAAAGCAGGTGAATCATGACCAGCGCGAGGATCGTTGAGCTGCACTGAAACTGTATTTTTTATATAAAGCAGCGTTGCTCGTAGTGACAAAGCAGAGAATTATCACCCAACCTGCTCTTCCATTCAGAGCTTCGTAGTTTATTTAGTGTCCTTCAGCTCATTATTTTGGTTTTATGGCCCACAACTCATTGCTTTCATGAACTCCAGCAGAACACTGACAGTATTTCCAAGTGTCGCATTAGAAAGGTTTCATGGAAACAACATCTATAATTGCACCACATGGATCTTCTTCTTGGGAAATGGCACCAACTACTTGAAATACTTGAAATTTAGTTAACATTTGGATGGAAACGCAGCTATTGTTAGCAACTAGCTAGTTGCGAGTTGGTGGAGACCAAAGCGGAGCTAAAACGTTCATCAGATGCACGAAATCGCGACTTGAAATTAATCCTGCTGGATCTGTAAACAGGCAACACGTCACCATTACAACTTTTTAGGGTCATAATATGTCCCCACCAACACGATAACCTAACTACTAAATACTGACCCATAGGCCATATAGTTTATGGTGCGTTTAAAGCCGATGTGTTTGGAGTCCGGTTTGTCTGTCCAGGTAAAAAGCAGTGATATTTTAAACTGAGGTCTTAAAAAACGTGAGTCAGTCAGTTTGTTACGAGAGCAAATGTAATCCGAACCAACTACAGGAAACGACCCCAAACAAAGAGGTTTATGGGTAGAAGCAGACAGATGTCAACATCTCACGACCAGCGGCACCTCGAGCAGCAGAAAGAAACGAAATCCGCGCCGATGCTCAGCTGTTTGTTCGTGTGTCATGTTTGTTTTGACTCTCTAAAATGACAACTTCCTTCCTAGTAGGAACTTATTGTCACGGGCTGGGAGTTGAACCGGGGTCATCGGAGGCAAAGGGTGAATTCCCACCCTTGACCGCTCTGTTTGAGTGTCAAACTACTTCCTGTTTCTAGTCATGTACCCACTGAATTTCTGTCAGTGTTTGAGCATGAAGCACCGCCTTTGGCGATAAATCTGGACTACGCAAAAACTATGAATCTCGGATTTCTACCCAGATCTGCTTGTTTTTCTGTGAATGTTTATCTATTTACGTCTAAAACGCAGATCTGCTTCAGTTTATCTGTGTAAAGACTGAGTCTCTCCATCAGTGATGAAAAGCACGAAACACTCCCGAGAAACACTCCCAGTTATACTCGTAAGCAAACACTGTCGACATAAAACGAAGGACTGAGACCTTTCTAAGAAATATTTGGTCAGTCTCTTATCAAGGTGACCTTTGACTCTTGACCTGCTGACTCACCGTTTGACTTGTTGTCGCTTTATGTTGATGATTTGTGCACACGTCGGCGTTACGCCGACATATTCAGCTTTTAAAGAGTCTGAATCAGGGTGGGTGTCAAAACAAAGAAAATACAAGGACTTGTCAGCATGCCCAGCTAACTAGCTCACAACCTACAGTTGTAACAGAGTGTTACTATCAATGAGCAGATTATTAATTACATTAATTTGTGGTTAGAATTGGTTTTGTTTTAAAAAAGCCCAGTTTTTTTTAAACAAAAAAACTACCCCTTCCCCCCATTGAACCTGAGATAGATAGATAGTTATGTTTGCCAAAGATATTCAGATCAGCTGGAAACATTAAAAAGACAAAAACATTGTTTATTATTATAATATAGTTATAGTGACAGGTGTCATTTCAGACTATAAAATCAATGTGGGGCGGCTAGAAGTGAAAAAGCTGCTTTTGTCGACCTGAAATCAAGGACCTGTTGTTTTGAACTTGTGCCATGTGAGAACAGAAAGATTGACAAGTGTAAGTTACAGGCAGTAACCTCAGCTGAGTCATACGACACCAAGTTAAAGATCTAAACAAAGTTTCTATCGGGGCTGTAATGGACTAAATTTAACTAAACTGGACAACAATAGATCCTTACAGCAGCGAAGTGCCGTCTTGTCTCTGAGTTCAGCTGAAAAGCAGCCTGTGGATTCTGGCAGAGCAGACTAACCCTGCCGACTCCACCACCACTGTAAAATTTACAGCCTTTGAGTGTAATTAAATTGGCAGGGCTGTAAGTGGTGGTGGGGTGGGGAAGTGGTGGAGGGTGGAGGGTGCCGAGGGCAGGCAGAGGGGTCGGGGTTCGTCCTCAGACGGACAAAATACCTTCCACTTTTGTTTGTCAGCTTCTGTTTTTAACTGATATCCATGTATCCAGATCCATTTATAGAGATAGTAATGATAACATTTACATTCGTCTGTTTCACTTTGATTGAAATAACCTGAAGCGATCGCAAGTGAAACGAGGATGAAATAAGACAGAAAACAGTCGGGGAAAGCCGAGCTGGGAGGCGTTAACGGGGCCGGAGCTCAGCAGGGGGACTCGAAACTGTGACCTCTGTGGAGTTTAGAGGTTGCTGCTCTCTCTCCGACTCTGACAGTCACTTCCATTTTAGATCCAGCCCCGATCTAAGCCTAACACATCTCTTACTGAATCGATAGCGACGTCATATATATAACCCAGGACTTCAAATGTTAACCCTTTCAGTCCCATGGCTCCTTCCTTACATCTGCCAACTCAAAGTCTCTAATTAGCTTCATGAGTCGCACGTTTCCAGAGACACGGGAAGAATTCGGATCTTTCACTTAAAAGCTGCAGTACTACTAAAAGTCCTCCTACTTTTCTATTTAATATTCTGCAGTATTATTTCATTATTATTACTGATCTTTGATGTGCACGCATAATTTTATTGTCTTAGTTGTTCTAGGCCACTTAATACACTGTTGGGTAGTTGTATTGATAACAGTGCATCATATTTTGTAAGGTCACTGTGTTTTATGTCTAAAGTCTTAATCTGAATAGATTTATCAAGGATTATATTATATAAATGTAGAATTTAGGTTTGCCTAGAAAACTTCTGATATAAAGTGCATTTATTACAAAATATTGGCACGCCCTACTGAACAGTAATCCAACTGATGAGTGAAGTTTACAGCAGTCTCATAACTACCCAAAAAACTTGAACTCTGAGGAACTTTTATTTTATTTTCCCCTCAGTCCATGTCCAGCCCTCCTGATCTGATCCTGAGCTGAGTGTGTAAAGTATCACAAACAGTTTAGATTCAGTAAAGTCCTTGCAGAGTGACACAGGAGGTGACAGGGATGACAAGCAACAAGTGGACCTGGACCAGATTTAAGCCATTAATGCTGTGGTCACAGGATGACCTCTGTACCCGCTGCTCCACCTGCTGCAGTGACACATTCAACCAGCGCAAGACCTCAAACCAGCCAGAACCCTCTGGGTCTGTGGTCGAGCAGACAATAGACAGGATGATACGGTGCATATTTGGGATGCCAGGTGGAGGAATCTGATCTGCTGGGATCATAATGGTGCTGCCTCCTCAGCTGATAGACAGAGAGGTTGGTTGGTTCTCAGAGGTTTCCTACACGGTTTCATGTCAAACAGATACACGTGTTGGGACCGCAGAGATCCATCTGGTTCAAGTTCTGATTCCCATCTCTGTGTTTGCTTCAGGAGCAGAAATGACAGCTGAGAGGGGGGAACCCTGATCACCAGAGATTATTTCAGACTGCATGAAGTTATTTCTGTTGATGAGGTTTTCTCCTCTTCTTACTAAAATCATCATAAAATTCAACTACTGTCGTCATGGAAACCCCCCATAGAGGCCCTAAACTAAATAATTAACCAGAATCAAATGTGTTTGATCTAATGTCCACTCCTTACAGCGCCAGAGGAGACAGGTCAGGTCAGTCTCATAAAGACGCACGCAGCGCGCACCACCACATCCACATCCACATCCACCTTTCATTCACTCCGTTTCTATTATTCTCATTTCTGAACGGCGCTGCAGGGCAAACAAACGATATCCTATGATGCAATGCGGCTGTCAAAAGAGAGGAGCGAGCCGGGGAGGGAGCGCGTTTTTAGACCGGGAGAGAGAGACGGAGCGAGGGAGAGAGGCAGCGGGAGAGGTCGCGCTCAGGAGGGAGGACAGAGACAGAGGAGAGGCTGTTAAATCAGAGCTGGTTAAGGAAAGTGACTTACACTTTTACAGCCTGCTTTCAACGAAAAAAAGTGGTTTAATTATAACCTCCAGTGGCGCAAACAACAATTTGAGTAAAGATCACTTCTAATTTTACGCAGATCTTTCATCCTAAAGATCTAAATGCTTGGATAATTTCCTTAAGTTTGATATAAATGACTTTGATATCGATGATTTATGTGGGGCAGAAAACTACCTCTGCAAATAACAAGGTCTGCTGCAAATAACAAGCGTTCCGGGGTGGATTTTTTGGTGGTATTTCTCTCCAGCGCAGCCCTGTTTCCATGTAGGGAGGTAAAGGCAGGATGACCCGGGTTAAACTGAAAAAACAGGGTTATTATTCAGGGCTAGAGTGCCACCTGAAGAGCCAGATTCAAGATTAAAAAAATGACATTTTACTGACATTTTTCTTTGCAGAATATATTTATGATAAAAACACAAATTAGGAGCACGCGGCGATGCAGAGTATAGAAGAAAAGTTGTAAAATAAAAGTGTTTCTGCGTGTTTTTCTTGCTTGCACCGAACTGGAGGTCATATTCTCGGGTTCATGGGCCCTTTAGTTGACCGCTGCTAACCAGACAAACAGACCGAAGGAGCGCGGAGATGCGGCAGACTAAATAACCGGGGGTTTGGGTAGATTTTACGCACGGCGGTGGGTGTTGTGATGTGTTATTATGTAGCCATATGATCCCTTTAATCTTACCTGTAATTAGCGGTGAGGAGGACCGGGGCGTTTGGAGCAGCAGCAAAAAGCAGAAGAAAAACCTACAGGTGGACCAGGAGGGAGGGTTCAAGCAGCGGAGCAACATCCTCGGGTTTTCTCCAAGAAAACAAGAGTTACGGAGGAATAAATAAATGAAATCAATCCAAAAGGGAAAACAGATCCACGTTCAGCGCAAGACTTCTTTATTCCAGGCCAGGAGGGAGAAAAAAAAAACCTCCTCAGCTTGTCAGTTTTGCGCTGAAATGCAAAGCGACAATCAGCCAGACGCGCGGAGATTAAACGCCGACATTAAAATGACAAAGACGCGCCGGCAGGCAGGAGACAGCGGCGGAGCTGCTCGTGTCATGTGCGGAAAACAGAAGTCCGGGGATGAATACACGAAAACATTTAAAGATCAAATCAGTCTCCAAATCCCGCATGTGTGTGTGAGGATCCAGAGAGGAGCAGATCTGAAAGAAGAAGAAGAAGAAAAAAAAAAGGATTTCGCTCCGCTGCGGCAGTCAGAGGAGTCCAAACCAAAAAGTGTCCGAGGTGATCTGAGCTCAGATAAACAAACACAGCTGATTTATAACAGCTGGAGAGTTTCAAAGCGGCTCTGACTCCCTGCAGATCAGTGAAGTTTTTTCCAGGAGTGGACTCGCTTCAATCTGCGCTCTCAATCCAAAAGTCCGTTTGGCACATGGATGCTTGATGCCGACTGTCCGGGACGCAGGAGTGGACTGCAGTCTCTCTCTCTCTGTTTCTCTCTCTCCTCTCTCTGAGCACTGTTGACCGGCCTCTCCTCCTCCTTCTCTGGTATTAAAGCGGACCTCTGGTGTCGGAGCGCACCACAGAGCCAGAAAGTCCTGCCTCCTCTGTGAAACCCGGGACCTCCTCCTGCTGCCTCCAGACCTTTCCAAAAACCTCCTTTTATAAATCCTCCAGACCCTCTCTGGTCCTCTGCTCCAAGATCTCCTGCAGACTTTGTCCTCCTCCTCCTCTTCCTCCTCCAGACCTTTTCCCAAACCCTCCAGACCTCCTTTTGTTATTTTAAGTTTTTAATAATCACAGTGTCTCTGCTCCTATCAGCCTCTGTCTGCTACTGAACCTCTGTGTGCTGTAAAGCTGCGTGCATCTGTGAGTGTGTGTGTGTGAATGGGAGAGAGGGAGACCAACCTCCTGCTTTGGGATCCAGTTTCATTACCAACAAACCAGGGGAGCTACATGTGCTTCATGTCTTTATGTTGTAAGTGTTTGAGGAAAAGAAGAAGTAAAACAAAGAAACAGGAGGACTGAAGTTCGGCGTCTCCCGCAGAGACAGAAGTCACATCTCTTCTAATGAAGAAGATTTGCAAGAATTAGGAACTGAAGAACTCTGCTTGGTGAGGTTGTTGCTGCAGCACATCTGGCAGGAGAAAGAAAGACACATTTTCTTTCTATATTTTTAGATCTTCCAACAGACAGACAGACTTTTATTTCTTTTTCGGATTCCGAGTCTTTCTCACTTGATTTAGAAACGAGCGAAGCCAAAAAAGTATGTGGACACTGCTGTCCTCATACTTTTGTGTACTTTTGGTCGGAAGAAAAAACTTTAATTCTACATCTTACAGTGACATTTTGAACAATAGTGTCCATCAAACTTTGTGCCAGCAGTTTGTGTTTGTGTCTCTTTCCTGTTTCAACATCACAATGCCCCCCGACTGCACAAAGCAGCTCCGTTAAGAAATATTTGTTTTTCCCAATTTGGTCTGCGCGGAGCCTTGACCTTAACCCCATCCAACACCCCTGGGATGAGCTGGAAGGAGCCAGACCTGATCCATCAGTGCTGGATCTCACTGATGCTCTGAATGGGAGCAAATCCCTGCAGCAAGCTCCAACATCTGGAGGAGAGCAGGCTGCAGATCGCATCTTCGAAGTATTGCTTTGTCCACATATTTTGAGCCAGTAAAGTTTGGTTAAACTGAATATTCACGCACTACTTTCAGTGAATAATAAATCAATCCTTGTGGTTGTCAAAGTGCAGTCAAGGACCCCGTTGGGAGCTCTTGAAAGGGGTCAAAGGTTCCCAAAGTGGGTCTGTGAGAACCTCTAGGGGATCAAACCCTTGCTGGACGCGACGTCAGCCAAGAAGCAGTCGTCTTTATTTGAAAAGAAACAACTCAAATTCCTCCAATTAGAAGGTTTTAAATGCAAAACAACCCAAAACAAAAGTGTGTCATTTGAGGTTTCAAATCAATGCTGCAGCTTTGGACTCAAACGTGCGACGATTTCGTGCAAACAGGAAAATCCTCTTCTTGTCAAACTCAACACGCTCCTCCGCCATATAAACTCTTTTACATTTTAGCATTATGTTCCCATAAATCTGCAGTCTGGAGTCGACATTAAAGTCTTATGTGACAGATGAGGCGGGTTGCATGACAGTGTCTGTGCATGTGTGTGTGTGTGTGTGTGTCTAGCCTCTTTAAAGTGAAGCTCGTCAGAAGCTCAGACGGGGAGGAAAAGCGAGTCTTCAAAGAAATAATTAGGACCCACCCAGCAGCTTTTAACTGAGCGTTGATCTGTGCTGCTGCACGTTGGAAACACACACCAACCAGGCACAGCCCAGGTGTGTGTGTGTGTGTGTTTGTGTGTGTGTGTGTGTCAAAAAGACAGCGAGGAAGAGAGTCAAAAGGGAAACGTGTCAGAGAGTGTGTGTTAGAGTCGCAGAGAGAAAGTTCGACAACAAGGGAGTGTGTTTGTCTGAAAAGCAAGTTTGTCAAGAATAGAAAAGGAGTGTGTGTTTCAAAGAGAGGGAGAGCATCAAAGAGTGTGTGTTTCAAAGAGCAGGAGTGTGTGTGCATGTGTGTGTTTTTGGAAAAAACAAAACAAAAACAGAATGAAGTGTGTGTGTGTGTGTGTGTGTGAAAGAGTCATCAAACCTTTATGAAAATGTGTCTCATTTAAAGGGTAAAGAGCGTCTGAGAGTGTGTGTGAGGTTACACTTATTATACACACATATTAACCACTAGATGGCAACAGAGGGGGTGACCTGGTCTGACCGCAGACACACACTCACACACACACTCACACATCGTCCAGCCCTGACACACACACACACACACACACTTCAAAAGGAGATGACAGGGAGTGTGTTCAGTCAGCCTAAATGTCACTTGTTGATCAGAAGTCTTTTTTTTTTTTTAGTTAGTTCAACTGAACATAACATTTTTGATTTTAAAGAACTTAATACAGTTATGTGGAGCCTTCTGGGAATCAAACCTGTGACACTCCAATAAAATAATAATAAAAATAGCTGCAGATGAATGAGTTGCAGCTTTATGAGTCTGTACAATTTCTGAAAGATTAATTCTATTTTGGACATTTTCAGACAGAAATGATGATATCATAAGTGTGTAACTTTTTAATTTTGGATTCATCTTTGAACAAATTAAACTTTAGCGTACTGGTTTGCCCTTTTCTCAATTAAATTCATAATCTGAGTGGAATAAATCACAATAATTTTACAGTAAAGAGTCCAGTAAACGTCCCAAGGAACAAGGAAGGAAGGAAGGAAGGAAGGAAGGAAGTAACAAATATGTCTGCAGAGACTGAAACGATGTTTGATGTGCTGATTAAATAAATGCCCTGAATGCACGAACCGTGCACGGGACTCTCTCCCTTTTTACAAGATCCTCTTTGACGCACCTGGAGCCTCTTACCTCTGCTGCAGGTAAATTTCCTGATAAAAGATTCTTTAATGTTGTTTAAGTAAAACAAACACATTATGGATATAACGTCCATACAGATTACCCCGCAGACATAAAATGGCTTGAAAAAAAAAGTATTTTTCCACTGTGGTTAAAAAAAGAAGGATCACACAGACTCTGTTTTTGAAAAACAGAAAAGGAACGAGGAGGAGGTCAGTTAAGTTACATCAAAACCGAGCGGGTGAAGAGGTGATGGAGGAGGAATGCCAAACCAAGATGGAGCAGAATGAGGCTAAGGAATCTAACTTCATTTCGGCCCCAAAGTTTAAAAGTTTAGCGCCAGAATTTGACTGATTTAGCAATTTTTCTGTAACCACTCAGGCGACAATCCAAGAGTGAGCCAGAAAAAGCGAAAAGGAGGAAATCTGAATTCTTTCTGTGGACTCAGGCTTAAAAAAATGAGTTCTGAAGACCTCAAAGCATCACTGAAACGGTCCCAGACAGTTCAATCAAACAGCATTTTCCTGTCCTCGTTAGAACATGTTTTTTGACTGACGAATGTCCTCATAGACTATTTCCTCAACACGACAACAAAGCACAATGTCACGGAGCTAGGAAGAGAGAACAAATGGCTGCTTTTAAAGGAAGACGTTCGTCTGAGGGGAGTGGGTTTGAAACAAGGAGCAGGTGGAGAGATGACTCTTCGTCATCGTGACGGATGGAGCTGCTGCAGGACTGACCTGGAGTGAAACGACGTCCTCGGAGTTGCTCGGATCGTCTCGCCGTTCTTCTACCTTCAGTCTGGCTGCAGACGGGAGGCGGGGACGCCGGCGGCCCCTGAGGTTAAAGCCCCCTGCAGCCGGCAGGTCTGGCTCTGAGGGGGAGGAGACGAGGGGGAAAGGTCAGACCCAGCTGTCTGAGTCAGGCCACACCAACACGAATAGCTCATTTCCACTGCAAGAACTTTTCTAGGAACCTTTTTTTACAAATGCAGAAATCTCACTTGTGTTTGAACTGGAGGAAACAGGGTGCGTAGATGTACTATTTAAAACAGTAAGTTGCAGGTGTGAAACGTGTTCCTGTGCAGATTTCTTACATACCGAGAAGTAAGAATCGCTGCAGAGCTTCCTGTCCTGAGTCAGACGGGACCAGCGACACAAAAGGGTGGAACGGCACAATAAAAGCACTAATTGTGACATGTAATTGTTTGCATTTTACATCCTTGTAAGTACATAAACTGCAGATATTTCAGAGGTTTATGGAGCTTTTTTTTATGAACTATTTATGCACAACAAACAAAAGCCCTGGAAACACACGAGTAAAAAGTTAAGGGCGTGATGATGCTGTGTGTATTTCAGGATGTAAAGAAGTGTTTTCCATGTCTCTTTCAGGGGGGAGGAGTAGTATTGTTAGAGAACAGCAGATCTTGTGTGGGAGGTCTGGGATCTATCACGCTCCATAACTTCCTGGTTTTACAAGCTTCTCGCGGGGGAAGTCGAGCTACGAGTTAATCTCTTGGCGTGTATCGCTGTTGTCGGACAGGAGCCACGTATCTGCATGAAGTCCGATGTTGAGGAAGGAATGCTTTTCTTACAGGTTTCAATGATCCACAGGTCATGAAACTCACTCAGCACATAATTGACTTTGTAAACGAGAGGAGAAAAGCAGCGAAATTACGGTTGTAAAGGTTTTTCCCTCCATGATTGCAGCAGAGTTCAGTTTTCAGCTCTTACCTGCTGCTCTGGAGCAGAACGTGAGCACCAGACGTCATCCTCCTTCAGGCAGAGACACAGCAGACATGTTCAATGTGGCTGTTTTTAAAGGTCAACGAGAAAAGATAGTTTACATCAAACTCTTCACTGCAGACTGGGACATTCATCTGTCCATGTGTCAGTCAAAGTTTTCTTTCAAATGCTGCTGTGACTGGTCCTTTACAGGACACATTTACATAAAGATCCTCTTGTCACTGCACGTGAAGTGGTTTTGTTCAGGTTCAGGAGGTTGCCAGGGTGGTGAAAACTGCGGGAACCGTCCCTGTGCCAGGACGTTAAGGAGGATCGTTCCTAAACCTGCTCCTCTCATACCTTTATGACGTCAGGTAAGGAAAGGTGGCCGTGTCTGAGCATTTCTGTAACTTTCCGAAACAGATAATCACATTGTCACTCCGCCTCGTCAGCCTGTATAAAATATACGAACACGGAATGGAGGGGCCTACTTTGGCTCCTGTGTGAACAAAGATGAAGGAGAGAGGGAATGACGGTTTAATGAAGATTACCTGCATCGGCAGCAGAGGTAGTAACACTTAACATTAACCACGTACCTGTAATTTAAAAATATGTGCACATAATGTAGAGAGCAAGAAATTTTAGCATTTTCTCGAAACACAATCCAGTGTTTTCATCTCTATTTAAACTATAAATAACTAATAATTAATTTTCTTATTATATCTGATTGTTGACGTAGCAGAACAAAGGCAGTGGCAGCATTTTGCCACTTTTGAATCTCCAACAATCTTTTATGGTAAATTTCGTGAAAATATTTATTTTAAATAAATCTATCTGAAGTCTGAATGATTTAAAAAAATGTATTTTGTAATAATTTTTTACATTAATGACCAGATAATAATAACTAGGTCTGAATATCAACGCACCCAGCGGAGGAAACAACATGTTTATTTTTAACATATTTTCTCTCCGTCCGGACAGCAGAGAGAAAACACTGAAATGTCACTTTGGGAAACAAAAACACGATGTAGTTGCGTCGCCAAGGAAACAAACAATAATTTCTGGTAATTTTCCCCTGGGATCAAAACATGGGATCAGTATTGTTCACACAAAAAAAAAAAGAAATCCGAGCCACTTAAGTTCCCCCGTGGCGGAGGTGAAACGTTGCTGACGCTTCAAATCTGCAGCGAGAGTAAAATGATGCGGCAATTATCTAATCCAGTTTGTTTACGCCTTAAACCCCCGAGAGACAGAAATAAGCTCAGAAATAAAACCCGCACTGAGCCGGCTGCTCCTCAACGTCTAAATCCAAACTGCGCTTTTATTACACTCTGTCCAAACTTCTGCGGCCCGGTTACACTTTGATTGTTCGAGCATTGTTGTTTGATGTTTTTAACAGTTGGGTGTGTGCAGCCGTGTTCGGTGGTTCCTCACATCAGAGCTGGTTTTACTGGGCCGGGCGAGAATGAGGGAAGAAGTTACTGAAGAGGAAAAAAACTAAATCTGGAAAAGTGTTTAAAAAGCAAAGGAGGAAACAAGTGAAGCCCTGGAAGAGAAGAAAGAGAGAGAAAGGAAAGGATGGAGGACGAATGACCCTGGATGTCCACTGGATGTGGCTGCGTCTCTGTTGTGGTTCAAACGTCCACTGGCGGACAGCCTTTCTGAAGCATCCTTAAGCAGTCTAACACATTTCCTATTACAGTTGGCTTCCATTTTTTTTTTTTTTTGTCTTTTACAAGCGCATTACGTAACCTTTATTTCATCACGTAATCTCTCTTTTGCAAGAGACCGAGAAGAAACTCTTACACAAAGAAAACAAACAATCAGACATCATCTCTTAAAACTGAAATGAACAGTTTAACAGGTTTAAATTCAGCCCCTCCTCGTCCGCTCTCTGTTTTCACTTTCCTCTGCGCTGGACCTTCAGCCATCCTGGGACCAGATGTTTTGGACCTCGTCCTCCAAGAGTTTCAGCCGCCTCCTCCTCCTCTCTTCTGTGTGCATGGTGTGTTTGAGCCGTCTGTCCTCTTTCCAAGTGTCCATAGCAGAGAGGAAGTCATGAAGCTCTGGTCTGTTTGGCAACACCGGGAAGTTCCTTGACATCCTCCCCTGGATCCTTCCAATCCGACTCAAGGGTCTAAGAATGGAGAATGTTGACCCTGAGAGGCAGCTGGATCACACGTGAATCCGCCTCGCCAGGCTCCAAGTTATGACACCACAATGGTTTTGGACCAATCAGTGTCCTATGAGGAAGTACTGGCAGCTACAGGCGTGGTTTAGGTGTGACACAGTGAGAAGCGACTGTTTGCTTGACCTGAAGTTCTCCTGTGGGAGACGATGATTGACAGATGGTTCATCCAATCACCTGGCCTGTAGTTCTTCTTTCTCAAACTTCTGTCACGCCCCCAGTGTTGTTGATCAATCATTGCATCATGCATGTGATTAATGCTCATTAATGTGGTAATCGATACTCTGCAGCTTTGCTACGACTTTAATTACTCCACGCAGCCGTCTTGTCTTTATTCCTTATTACTTGAGCAATGTGTTTTCGGTGGGGAAAGCTGTGGCGTCCAGAAACGGCGGTTGCGTAACACACCACGTTTGTGTTTGACCAGTCAGAGATGTTTGTTATTCGAAACAAATATTCAAAACAAAATTCCAACATCAGCAACAGTTTGTGGCACTTGGACGAAGGGGGAGACTTTTATTGTCGTGACTGGAAATACGGCCAAAGAAACTAAAGATGCAAACCAATACGTACGGACGAAAGAGGTAGCTGAGTTCTTGTGTGGAGAACAAAAAAAAGAAAACAGAGAGGTGGATAATGTTGTAATAGTTGATTAGATGGAGGGATTGGATGAGAGAGAAGCTGAGAAAGAGTGATTAAAGAAGGAATGAGGAGATTTGGAGGAGATCTGACTGAATTAGAGTGCAGATAGAGAAAAAAACAAAGCAAAGAAAGAACCAGAAAGATTTCACGGGGAGAGGGATAAAAACAGATACGAGCTGAGAGTGCGAAATGAAAATATTTGAGTGATTGAGAAAGAGAAACAAAGAAATTGAGAGAGAGGAGTGTTTTTAGCAGGAGTGTAACTGTATCTGCGGCGCTCCTACATGTTCACACACACCGAGCTGCTGCTGCCAAATGAAACAGCGGCGGTCCGACTTTAGCACGGTTACCCAATCTGCAGCTGACCTCGGCTCCGGAGCCCCAAAGACAAGAAAAGAGAAAACAAAAACACTTCAAACGCCGTCAGACTGAGTCCTGTTCATCAACTTGACAAGTGTGAGGTTCATTTCTGCACTTTGTCCGCAACTCTCCGGAGTGTATCGTGCTGCGTTCGAGAGACGATGGAAAGTCGGAAAATTCAGACTTCAGAGGGAAATATGCAACACTTATTGACACAAGTCTAGATTGTCAGGATGTACCACTGTCCTACTTCACATCATCAACTCGTGAGAAAAGCAGTTCAAATGTCAGTTAAGTTGCGTAGGCCTACGTAAGTTACACAACATGACTTCAAATAAAAATAACTTACATTTAGGAACAATAACCTTGTTCCTAAATATAAAAGATTCAGACTGATGGTAAGAAATCCCTTTACAGGTTCATCAAAGCATGAAATCTGTCACAAGTACGATCTACTTACAGCGTCAGTGTCGGTGCAGAGGGAAGACGACTCGGCGCCGAACTCTGAGGGGAAAATTTCAGTTCAAGATATCGTGAAACTTTCAGCGTGGAAGGAGCTTAAACGGGCGGATGACGTCTTCTGGTAAAAATCTGGCAAGATGTTCGTCCTGTCGCTGTTTGAGAGACAATCGAAGAATAACTCAGAGGAAAATGGACACGAGTCAACCGGATCATTCTCATCCAGACAAGCAGAACAAACAAACAACTGATACGAGAAACAAAATGCCAATAAAGCACTGATTTGAAGACATTGATTAGTTACAGTAGATTACTTTTATTACTAAATATTTCATAAATAAGGTTTATGTCATTCTCACACTCCTTGTTTGGGGATTTTCTTCCGGCCGCACGTTTATGACGACAGTAAGTTGCAGAAGATCTCCTCTTGGGACGAACTGTGGCTATAAAATCTCTGAGACATCTGAACAGCTAACACAACAGTGCAAAACCTACTCTAGATTACAAACATTCAAGGTATTCTGAAACAGTGACAGTAGTTTTTGGTGCCTTGTGTCCAATGGGAACTTCTGTAACATCGCATACTTTTCTAACTACCTTCCCAAGGCGAGGATGAGCTGCTGCTTTTCAAGCTAATCTGTTTTCATCTTTTAAAAGTTCCAATTAAAAACCCTAAATCTGGATTTTGATCTCGAGAAGCCGTGACCGAAAGCTTCCCAGTGGACAGAAGGCCTGAAGCTGAACATACAGACACGGTGCAGACTTGTACAGAGCTGCTGGGATTGTCGTTTGTTAGGCTGGCACAGCATCTATGGCTGAAGTCTATAAGCTTCAAGTCTGGCAGAAATACAGCTCAAAGCTCTGAAATTATGTGGGAGGTGTTTGTGTGTGTGTGTGTGTTTGTCCAAAGACTTACGTTTCTACAATGAAAAAGAAAAACATTTTTTGGAGCGTGTAATCCAATATCTCCAACATCAACAGGATCCAACCTGTAAAACTGTCAAACAAGCACGTATGTTTGTGACCAGAACTCGTCTTGATGTGGTGACTTCATCTGGGAAGGAAAACCCTCAGATGGCTCTTTGTGCTTCCAGACAGAGTCCCACGTCCAGCTATTTCAATTTAAACCTGCTGATTATTATTTATCTTTTACGTTTTTAAGAAGCCAGTAATACATATTTCAAACTGCAAACCTGTCAACAGGAAGATTCTTTATCAACAAATAAAAACTCAACTAAACAATTATTTATCTGATTTTATCAATATTCTTTAGACCATTTTTTGTATGGCTCACACTTCCCTCTACTGGGATCTAACTTATGCAGTTTGTTTTGACCAGCCCAGATATCAGTGAACTCGTCTTTCCAAAAAAACTCTTAAAGATCGGTTCAAAGGGTGGACAGTAGCCGCAAATTTTAACAGAATTTCAGGAGATTCTCAAAAGATTCCACCCACGACAGTTATGCAAATATTAGTTGGTTAGGTGACGTCAATTATCCGGTCAGAAAATCAGCAGAAGACGGCACAACGAGATGACGTGATTAGAAGAGCGGCAGTCGATGCTCGACTTGTGAAAAAACAAGATGGAAATCAGACATTTGTGTTTGTTTCGAGTATCGATGTGAGCGAGGAGCATCGGCTCTGTGTGGAGCGATCATGGGTGTATTATAGAGAGTTGTTCAACACGTCAGAACTTATTAAAAAAAAATGTTTCCATCTCCACAGTTGAGATTTAGATTTTGCTGTTTCCGTCACACTTTTTTAAAGCGAGACTTCAAAATACGTTCACGGAAACGTGGCTGGTGTTTCTGGAAAGACGTGATCAGACGTGAACATTTCTGTGATGTGAACACTTTACTTCTCCTGAATGACACTGGGGAGACTTTAAGTGGTAAAATTTGGATTGTGACCAGTAAACAGCTGATTAAAGAAGAAATCTGATGCGTACTTTGAATAACTGACTAATGTGCACATCAAACAAAACCTGAAGATCTGCACGGCTAGACGCCACTAAAAGTATGAAAATATGTTTATTTGTTGTACTTTGAACTGATCTTTTACCATTATATGTGCACCCTGTGCAGTTTATCCTAAGACTTAGAACACCTATTCTTCCTCTAGCACTAGTGACGGTCATCTTATTGTATCATATCAAACTGTCTGGTTAAACATGCTGCTGATGTCACAGATGATGTGATATCCAGCCTCCACCTCCTAATGTCCTTGGAGATGAGCAGAAAAAAACCTCGGGTGTTAAACTCGTCTCGTCGCCGCGGCTGATTGCCACCCTGCTTTTTCCAGAAAACGCCCTGTTGGTTTCCACCGTACAAAAACAGTCTCAGGTTCGACCCCGCAGTACCAAGTATGTGTCCATCAGCAGCCGCGTGTCCTTGAGTGTCCCAGATTTAAAAAACAAGACTGACTGGAAGAGGTCAGAGGGGGTAGTGGCGGTGGCGGTGGTGGTGGTGGTGGTGGCAGCGGTGGTGGTGGATGTAGGATGTGGCCTTGATTTACCCGGAAGCAGCGGGGCTGCTGGACACGGCAGGAGATTTATTCTTAGTGGCGAGGCGGGGGAGGCTCTGGCGAGGCCCGGTGCCACGCGAGGGGGCGAGATGGGCGGGTCCGACGTCACATCCAGAAGCGTGCGTGGGCGGGGGGGTGGTTTGGGGCCTGACTGGGATTAGGGAGGCGCAGGGCTGTGGGTTCAACTGCTGCTGAGGCTAGACGAAGAAGACAAGGAAGGAGGAAGGAGGAGGAAGGAGAGAGTCAGCGAAATGTCTGAGGGGAGGAGGAGGAGGATTTCACCCTTCCTCCTCGCTCTCCGTCGGCACCAAAACTACTGGATGTGGTGAGGTTCAGCAGCAGCGGACCAGAAACACAGAACGTGTGTGTGTGTGTGTGTGTCAGCATCAACTATTACTAGATGATGTAAATATGCGTCTGAGAGGAAATTGCTTTGCTACTGAGATATATGGCCTTGGATGAGGATATTTACATGTAAATATATATTTAGACTGCATATGTTAGTGTGTATGTGAGTTGTATATGTTTACATGGACCCTGTTTATACATATATGCTGTGTGTATGTGCGTGGTGTTTATATCTTGTGTTCTGTTTACGTGTGCATATCATGTGAGCTTATTGCACCGCTCCTGTCAAGCGTCTCCGGTCTCCGACTCCTTCTTCTTCTCTTTCACTTTTACGGACGACTTCCTGGACACTTTCTTGTCGCCTGACTCCTTGCTGGCCTCCTTGTCTTTGTCCTTTGATGACTCCTTCTTCTCCTTGGAGGACGAGGAGGAGGAGGACGACTCCTTCTTGGACTCCTTCTTTGCTTCCTCTTTGGGCTCTTTGCTTGAATCCTTCTTCGATTCCTTCTTCTCCTTCGATGGCTCCTTCTTCTCCTTTTTCACCACCTTGACGGGCTCCTCTGCACCTCCCACTTCTTCTTTTACGGAGGCTTCTGACGTCTCCTTGGACACCTCCTTTTTGTCTGAATGAGAAAAGAAAAAAAGAGACAACTGATGACATGCAGAAGACAGAAATATGAGTAGTTCTAGTACTTGTTCCCACTGAGACGCCTAAATTTAAAAACACGTCTTTTTCTCCTCAGCTTGTTTGTCCATCTACACTAAGTTGGAGTTCATCTCACATAAAGACGCAGCTTTACAGAAAGAATAAATAAATCTGAGATAGTCCAGCGAGGGTCAGAGGCCAAGCAGAGTTTGTCTCCTCGGGAACTGATGCTAGTCCAGGAAGAAGTTTGAAGTTGTGCTGCGTTGCTCTGATACACAACGTGTTTGTGATTGGACGATTTTAACGGTGAAGAAGTCTTTAAATGTTTGTGCCGTGCCAGCTTCATGCTCTCTTCTCACGTGAAACGTCATGTTAGTGCAAACTTTTTGGTTTTTCATGCGTATGCATAAGATTATATGTCAGTAAACATTTTGAATAATGCTCATACGTATGTTTCAGAGATGATTTATGCCATTTATCAGTTCTGTAGCTCTTCCAGAGCTCTGGAAACATCAGTATGCTTCACCATTGTCTGGCTACATGCTGTCATTAACTTACATTTATGTTGCCAAACAACGTTGAGATCATAAAATAGTGATTCAGTTGTGATGAAATGACTGTTCTATGCCGCCTGACGTTGCCTGGCCTCGTGTAAACGTACTCTCAGTCTTCCAAAGACAGGCCGGTCAAAGTGTTAATGAGCCGCGTGTTGTCTTTACAAAGTACGACCTCGGATGGGTCGTCACATTGTAAGTCAGTTCATCAGGAGTGAGAACGAGGATTAACTAACGTTTGAACAGTCAGCTGTGTTTTGTTCTTCCACACGCTGATGCAAACACTCTGCAGCGCTCACAAGTCTTTAGCATCGAGACAAATTGAGTGACAACAGCACCTGTTGCATGACAAAGGACCCCCACTTAACCAAAGTACCCCCACCAACACCCCCTGCCCCTGTCAAACACACACACACACACACACACACACACTCTGCAGCCCCGCCTCCTGCAGATTGGACTGGCTCTGTGATAAGATGATAACGGGACTGTTGTCTGCCAACAATGAGACGCACTTCTTATCTCCATGAGAACGGAGAGGGTTTAGAGACTGAAGACTACAGCCTGGTATCTCACCGTGTGTGAGCGTGTGTGTGTGTGTGTGGACTGTGTCTCTGAAAGTGTGTTTATGTATCTGTCTTTGCATGTACGTGGAGACTGCTAAAAGTGTGTGTGTGTGTTCACAGACTCCAGAGAGGAGCTCTAATCAGACGGCTCATCGTCTACAGGGACTCGGGTCGAGTGGGTGGCAGGCAGACGGGTGCCATGAACCTCCTACAGTATGTAACTCACTGAAAAAGGCTGGAAAATTTCATTCTCATGATGAAGTTGAGACACATTTGACACGTAGTCTGAGATAAAAACAAACAGAAAGAAGAGGAAATGAATGTTAAAAAAATGTCTTAATGACGACATAACATCATTTTCTTTGATTCTAATCCGTGTCACGCTCACAGAAACGTGCAAGTTAAATTTGAGGTGTGCAGCTATTGTAGCGTTCACACTTTAACAGACAGCTAAGCGAGGAGGCTCATTAAGTGAATTGTGTTTTTCTGCCTACAGGCGCTCGTCTGCCGGCCCGTCTTTAACACACCCGACCAGGGGGCAAATAACTCCCCCAACAAACTCCCACATGACCTCAGAACAGTAAATACAAGAATATGGTACATGGAAAACAGGAGCGCGCAGAACAACTGAGAACAAATCCATCCACAAGCACGAACACACCAATAGACGACCACTAATTGTGTCACGAGTGCAGATTTACATGCGAAAGCTCGCTCAGACTTTTGCAGTCAGACATGAAAGAAACGCTGGCTGAGGGAGCGTCTGTATCTAAGCAGTAAAAAAAAAAAAGTGTGTGTGTTTGTCTGCGTATAAAACTGAAGATATGTGTGTGTGTGTGTGCTTCATTATTGTGTGAGAGTGGGTTAATCCTGCAGCGACAGTCTAATCCGGACTGGACGCTAACTGTCTGGTCACCACTTGACACAAACACACACACACACACACATGCACACAAGTCATCACTCCTCAGCAGCTGAGCCAACATACCAGGAGACTGTGTGTGTGTGTGTGTGTGTGTATGAGTGTCTCATGCATGCACATATATACTGCATGTGCTTTGATTGATTTTATTTGAATATTAAAAACATAATGTAACTTATGAGGCTTATTTTCAGCACAAATCCGACATACAGGTGAACTCAGGACTCCTCCTCTCTGTCTCCAAACCTCAGCGTTTGTAAAGTCATAACACTCTGAGTGTTTCTGGGATAAGACGTCTTCAATCCAAGAAAACATTTGTTCTTTTAATTTTTTACAAAAATAGAATAAAAGTCAAACTACAGTTTTTTAAACTAACGAGCCACGAGCTTGTGACGGTCACCTGGGTCACCTGGGTCACCTGGGTGGTGTTTTAGTGCAGCAGGTAACCTGAGGAGCAGCTTCATCATCATAGTTTGAATCACCTGATTTCATCTACACAGATCACGCCTCTCTGACGTGTCTCTGGCTCTGTCCTCTCTGCTGCGTGCCTTTGTTTCTTCCATTCATGCAACATCTCGCGCGCTACACGTTACACTCATGGACACACACACACCCTCATTATTAACATCACTGACAAACACACCTTCTCATCCTTTGTTTAGTTTTCTTTAAGTTTGTTTTTACTTTTGTCTTTCTTGTTTTTGCCGTGACTTCAGAGCCGCTCCGTGACGCGCTGATTTCATCAGGACACTCTGGTTGTGTCTAGTTTAACTTGTCGACAAACCACTTTATGTGAGAGCGACACTGAATTTCTGAATGACCTCAAACATATGTCAGAAATTTCTTGTGACTTTTCGGCCAGTTAGGCTCGATTGAATAGTCCAAAAGATGCAAAATAATCACAGTAATTAATTTACCAAAGGAAAGGAAACTGCGAGACACAGAAAGATGTAAAAACTAAATCAAAAATAGTCAATCAAATTCTATTTATAGGGTTTGTCTTTAATCGTCAGACGCTCCGTTCAAAAATATTTCAGTGAAACAAATTAGTATTTGCCGTTTTTGTCTTGTGTTGTAGTTCTGTGGTGCTGAACGGACAGCTCCTGCTAAGTCGACTTCACATGCTTCTTTTAATTTGCTGCAATATTTTTAGACACTGTTGTTGGAGCGGCTTCTATTGTCCCTGAACTTTATCTGTCCCTCAGATGTCGATTATAGAAGAGCCGGTGATGCTTTTGGCGCTCTCCCTCTCTCTCCCTCTCTCCCTCTCTGTGGTGGGTGAATGGCCTTCATTGTTATTGGTGAATCTTTTGATGTGTGCTTTGATTTCACAGATGTCAGTGCTTTTGTAGTCCGAGGTTGAGTTTCTTGGAGCGGTAGTTCTCACTAAGTTGTTGATGAAAAGGAAGTTGTGGTGTATATGAGGACTCGACGACACAGGACGTTCTCATGTTGGATCCGTGTAGCGTAACACGCCTATAAAAACAGACCGAGCTGATTCGTGAAAACTTTCCCTGCACTTGTGTGTCAGGGCCGTTTTCCAGCTCCCAGGGAAGCTACCGTCCCCTCCTTGGTTTTCCTTTTTTTTTACTCTCGGCAGGAAATAAAAGAGCATGTGAGAGCTGAGTCCTCGGGGGAGCGGTAGCAAAGGGTCGATAAACATTGACGTTGTAAGACAAGATGTCAGCTTCCCTCCTGTATGGAAATCCAGAGGGGTCAGGTCACATCTTGTCAGTCTGCTACTTCAACAAACTAACAAAGTGGAAGTCTGTAGACTAAACAGAGCAGAGGCCGCTGCTCCACGTCGCTCAGAGCGGCCCGGGAATGAAGTGACGTTAAACCCTTTTCACGTGGGACTGAAGCTACCTGGAAACGCCTGGTGGTTTTCATCAGGATTACCACAGTCTAAGTTTAATCCCACGTGAATCTGCTACGGCCGTGTCTGGATGGGATCAGTTTGACAGGAAAACATGGGTAACGTAGTTGCTGACGTTGCACATCACTGACTTCAGTGAACGAGCCATAAGGGAATAAATCTATTATAATATTGTTCTCCCAAATTACAGAGGAGGTGTTTCATTTTCAGGAACACGCGGAAAAGAAAAGAAGAATTGGCAAATCAGCCCGTTCATGCAGCGGCTGCCGGGCCTAATGACATGATCGCCCTTGTGTGGTTTGTTAGCTGGTTCTGTGCAACTGAGGTATGCGGTTGCACGTCTCCCTCCAGCCTCAGTTTGTTTCCATATTCAGTTTAGAGCACGAGAGACGGTTTATTAGTCCATTGTGGAATCTTCACTTCTACCCTATGATTATTTCTTTGTCATGGAATCACATTTTGTGTATATATGTCACTCAGGTTTGGGTTTGCGGTTGCCAGTTCAAATCCCCTGGTGTATTGCGGACGGGAAAAGTGAATGAGTAACGCTCCGCGAACACACAGCTGCTGCAGGGAAGTCCGGTAGAAGTTCTGTGGTTGTACTGGGCGACTCCCCAGTGTGGACGCAAGGTTGGAAAAAGCGCGGAGGCGAGGCGACTTTCTCTGGAACGTTGATATGCTGTGTTGCTGTTTCCTCAACAAACCTGTCACGCAGAAATCACGTTCACGACTTTTATTGTTTCTGTAAAAGTACACTGTTCCCCTGAGATGTTTAATAACTGATGTTTAATAACACTCTCTTCTTTCAGCATATCGACGCTCTTCATCTTTCACTGGAGTTTAGAGGGAAACACTTGTTTGTTCCTCGTCGAACAAAAACAAAAACCACAGCAACAAAAGTCAGCGTGTTGATTAGATAAGGACAGCGACGCTATCTGCGCCGCGTTCAAAGCCCCACGAGTTCCGCCTGGATTCATGTGTTAGCGGCGGATCGAGGCTCTGCATTCATCTGCAGGCAGCCGTAGTCAAAATAGAGGCGGCCGCACAGAACGCCCGCATCCCGACCAATCGGCATGCAGGAGACGGCAGCTGAAACCTGCTGATGTACAGAATCCACTCTGCAGAGAGTGTGTGTGTGTGTGTGTGAGAGAGAGAGAGAGAGAGAAAGAGAATCTGCCAAGGACTGACTGATTGGATCTGTGGTATAGTGTGTGTCTTTGAGTGTGTGTTTGTGAGTGTGTATGCCTACTGAGATCATATGTGTGTGTGTGTGTGTGTGTGTGTGTGGGTTCATGCGGTCCAGACGAGGCGGTCGGACAGGACACAACAGTATTATGTGAAGTCTAAAAACAAAGCTGTGTGGTCGACAGCGTGGGAAATGACAGTGTGTGTGACAGGGAGAGGAACACACGCGCACGCACGCACGCGCACACACACACACACACACAGCAGACATCAGACAGAAAAAGTTTATTTTTTAGAAGAAATATTATCCGGGACAAAGAACGAGAAGAAGAAATCAAACAGTATGAACTCTAAAACACACACGACTGACACACTAAAATACACACTTTCCTCACACACACACACACTTCATAGGACACAGGTGATCACTCAGAATGACTTTTGACCCGTCCCACCTTTAAAACTGAGATTTTGTGCTAAAATTCATGTTCCAGTCAGATCAGCTCAGCACAACTTTATTAAACTTTAAACCAGATACTGAGATGTGCTGACATGCTGCTCTCAAGTGGCGTCGTGTTTACAGCTTCACATGAATGCCCTCTGGCATTTGTGACTTTGTAAGTGGAAATTTTCTGAGAGCTCACGAGCTCGATGCTGCAGGACATCAAAGAATATTATTCAGTTGATGGTAAGTTAATATGCTGTATGATGCCATATCGAGTTGTTCTTCATAATTTTAGAAATGTTAATGAGGCTTCATCTTTTCATTGAGTCTTTAAATTTCCTGCAAGTTTGTCAGTGTGCTGGTGTTTGACTTCAGGGATTCAGGATCATTATGAAATCGACATCAGCCACATAAATAGTCATAAATAATGATCCACGGACTGGTGAGACAACATTTTTAAGCGAAGTGTGTTCCTTATTCCTTACTACTTCCATTTCACATGCTACTGGACAAATGCGTCATGCTTTTGCCACAATAGAAGACAGAACACAGCTGAATGATGCACATCGGAGGACATTTAGAAGAAGGAAAAACACCCTGCACCACACGCCTTTTAAATAAGCTTTGTCCTGTTAGTGACTGAGCTAAGCTAACGTGCTAACGGATTTACTATCCGACCGTTAATACACAGATGGAGTGAACAGAAAAGATGACTAGTAATAGCCTGGCCAGCTAATGAGCTAGCAGTTAGCTCATCAACTAACCCACTGAATATAGTCACCATTAGACTAACACTTGAAGGAACAAGGTCACAACTTCTGATGGCCACTAGATGAAGGAGGGAGGAGAGGGTCCAACAAAATAACTCACCGAAACAATGAAAAAAAGATTAGCTGTGCAGTGTGTGTGTGTGTGTGTGTGTGTGTGTGTGTGTCTGAGTGTATACATGTGTTTTTGTAAGAGAGCTTGTCAGTGGCTGGACAGGCAGTATTTAATACTATTCTTGGTGTGGAATGTGCTGCTGAAGCACTACAGGCCTGTCCATTTCTGTGTGTGTGTGTGTGTGTGTGTGTGTGCAGACCACTGACAACTCAGCTATGATTGAGCCTTATGCTACACCACCCATGAAGCAGTACACACACACACACACACACACACACACACACACACACTTACAAAACCATCTTTGTGGGAAAAACAGATATTTATGTGCAAATGGGCACTTGAGCACGTACACACAAACACAAACACACACTGGTTATTATTGCAGTCTGCATCTCGCAGTGATGATGGGGAATATCCTCGCCAACCCTGGAAACGTTTCTCATACGGACAGAGGGAGACGAGGGAGGGGCAGGCGAGCGTTTTACTGGATATGAATGCAGCACTGAATATGCTTCTAAAACATGAAATCTGAATGAAGGTTTAGTTTTATAAATAACTCAGATTCATTCAGAGCCGCAGTCTGCACATCTACTTGCTCCAAAAGCTGGAGGCCCTGAGTGAGAACTATTAAGTTGAAAAGTTCACACACATAAACCTTTAACTGATCAGCAAGGCTGCAAAGACTCACACTCCACTTGATTCCATGACGTTGCTGTCTGTTCGTTCACGGTGCTGTTGTGGCCCGTTTGGAGTGTTTCAGAAGCATTTCACACACCAGACTTTGTTAACCTGCTTGGATTTGGTCATTCTTCCTTGATTTATGTGCTTCTACAGTGGGTAAGTATGCCACATAGTTAGATCGTTTCCTTTTTGTTTCACTTTACGATCGGTGGTCTGCACAGGCTGTTTTATTCTGAAAATCGACAAGATGTGCTGTTTCTGTGTCTGACTTTCTCCCACCTCGATAAAAATAATTCATAAAACAGAAGTAATAAACCAGTTGTGTGTTCTCCATGGAGTAGAGCGGGCAGCTGCTTCTGGGACGCTCCAGCATCTGAAACCTCCTCCAACAACACCTGAAAGAGGTGGCAACATCCAAGAATTTCTATAACTTCAGACCTGCAATGACAGGCCACACGTGTGGAGGATAAACTTGTCATACAACTACTTCTGTTACTATGTGAAAACGGCTGCAGCACCATGAATTTCATGAATTTGCATCTCTTCCCTTTGATGATGGCAGGCTTGCTCATCTGAAACTGGATTCAAAGCTAAGTCTGGTATGTGAACCCAAAACTGGAGAAGACAAGAAGAGGAGAAACACGGAAAAACTCGGGATGCATGAAGTATGAATGAAGTAAGAGAGACAGACGGAGAGAAAGACGGTAATTCACACATTTAAAAGACAATAAAAAGAGAGAAAAGACACGAGAGACACAAAGATATAATGAGAGAGAGAGAGAGAGGCTGACTGAGAGCACTGCTCGCTCGCTCTCTCTCTCTCTGGGTGTGGTATAGTGGGTGGGTTAATTCCCGCGGTTGGCCAAGATATTTTCTCTCTGCTCAGCTACGCCCTGCTACTAACCAAGACACACACACACACACACACACACACGCATAATGTACAGAAAAATATACAGTGGCCGGTCCGAAGAACCAACGTTTTGGCCTGATACAAAAGGACATGAAGTGTTCCAGGTCTGGTGGTGACATAAAATCTCTTTGGCTCACACACACACGCACACACACACACATGCACACACACAAACATACACAAATACACAAGTACACGCCTCCATCAACTTCCTCAGTGCTCTCTGCACTCTGCCTAAATACAGCCAGCCACATCAGAGAGGACATTTACAACACTGGGCGCGCACACACACACACGCACACACACACACACACACACACACAAAGTAGCCCGACAAAGATTATTTTGCCTGGTTTTACAGAAATCCCTCTGCATCACACACCCTGCAAATATGCCCAGTATGCTTTTGTTAAAAATATAACCTGTGTGTGTGAGGACGGCTGGATTTTCAGTCTAGTCGAGCCACAAACGGCCTGCCAGCATCACTCTGACACACACACACACACACACACACGCACGTGTTCACACTGTGAACACAGAGGAGGGAGGATGAAACATGAGCTCTCTCGCTGCCCATAAAAAATATGATGCGGTCGGAGAAATGGTCCGTTCTGTAACCAGGAGCTCACAGGTTTGAGTTTTTAAATAGCTGATGTGTCTGTTAACAGTCAGTCTTTCTGCTGACGTGCCCCTGAGCAAAACGGAGCACGGTGCACGAGCTGAATGAACGATTTATGCAGGGACACAAAGAGCGGTTGTACTTGTTCACTGTCTGTTGTCTCTTTTAACCTTTGTACTCCTTATATAAAGTTAAACATTAAAGATGAATACCAGACAACTTAAACATGATTATATAATTACTGAATCAACAGGGTGACCTCTGTCTTACACCCTCTGTACATCAGTGCTCATGTTTCTCTAAATTCAGACTACATTTCCCAAAATGCCTCAGCAGCCTTTTCCTAAAGGAGATTAAACACGTTGCTCAGCACCTCAACCAGTCGATAAATCCAGAGCAAATCATCTACTTTGTTAGATATTACTGAAACATTTCTCAACATCATGTGTCACTGTTTGGGTGTCAATGGATAAAACATTCTGTCACCTTCTAGGAAAGGTTATATTGCAATGTTACGGTAACGTTATAATGACACGTTTTGACTGTTTATATGTAAAATAACTTGCCAGCCAATCTTGTCCGACCCACAAAAATCCATCCATCTTATATGATGACTCGAAATTAAATTAACAGACAATTTGTGTTCTTCAATAAGCACCAGGTCTCTTTTTATCTCTCTAATCCACTAAATTAAATACCTACAAATCAACATGCTTCATCATATTCATGCAGAAACCCTGCATTGCCGTACATCCTTCCTACACTGCCTTCATGCCAGATACAAGCAGAGATATCACAGAGATATATACACACCTCACTACAGAAGGTACGGTGCATTCTCTGATGGTAGACACATTTATATATATCGTCTGACAGTTGATATCATCATACTGTCAAACAAACGTAGCATCTCATACCTCTCGTCTAACAGAGACGCGGCTGATTTTAATCTCTGCTGCTCTGTGAGACTTTCCTTGTATCAGTCCGTCCGAAACCGTCAGACTGACGGCAGTATTTACCGTTAAACCTTCTACTTGTTAAACTGAACCTCACAAGTGTTGAATTTACGGCTCATCCTGCTGCCGCCCTCACTCTAACTCTCTCCTGGATGACAGCGTCGGTGAAACTCCCAACGTGTCAGACGTAAATGAAAAGAGCAGAACCAGCGGGGCCGTGACCTCGGCTGTCCATGAAGCCAATTATAAAAATATTTGACCATATTTTAGGACCTTTTCATATTTCAGGGCGCTGGGTGTTTTGCTTGTCGCTCGCGCGGAGCGGAGAGAGGAAGGGGGCAACACCCAACCCAGGCTGGCAAACCACAGACGGAGCACCCTGCTGGGGGGAAACCCTGCACACACACACACACACACACACACACACCCTCTACCCAACCTCCAAACCAAGCTGCAAGACCCCTGAGGAGCAGAGGGACACCACAGTGTATATACATGGCTACATTACAACATGTACACACAACCGCTGAAGTATCTACAAATTAAACACTACCGAGACTCTCTTACACACACAATACACACACTCAGGTAAAAAGGCAGTTATAGACAGGTACAACACACACACACACACCTAGTTAAAGTGGGTAAACTGTGAGATTGTAAACAGGTTTCAGTCAAACGGCCAGCCAGCAACTGAAACTTGTGTGGTCGTGTTTCCAACATGGGAAGTGGAGTTCACACTTTGGCTCTAAAAGGTGAGAGCGCTGCTGCTGGGCAGGTTGGGAGAACATCTGCAACATCCTGCTGCACACATTAAAGGACCCGAGTGTGCTCTGTCCTGACCGACAACAAAAATGAACTCTTTTTGAGTCCTTGACCTCGGAAACAGCAGCTGACAAAATAATCCCATCACGAGGTCGATTTAGTAGCTGTTCTGGAGCTTTCCATCACATCACATGATCTTCATCAGCAGATGGAGATGCTGCTGTTGTGTTCAAGATCAAGAATGAACTTTCTACGTCAATTTTTAAGCCAACAGGGACAAAACCTGCTGATACACATCTTGTGATATGACCGAGAACTATACTTATACCTGTTTCTGTTCTTCATTCTTTAAGCCTTTCACTTCCCTCCTTTCCTCCAGCCCTTACCTCCTCTTTCCTACCATCTCTTCCTATCGTTTGTCTCTCTCTTTCCTTCCTTCCTTACTTGCTTTCCTCCCCCACCATCTCCCTTCCATCCTCTTTCTCTTTCTGATGACACCTGTTCAGTTTCCTTCGAGGACCTGTAACAGCCCTGACTCTGTGTGTGTGTGTGTGTGTTTGTGTGTGTTAGCTGTACTGTGGTCAGCCATCATTCCTCCTCCTCCTCCTCCTCCTCCTCCTCTTCACCAGCTCTGCCAAAGATACATTTCACCTCACCACATCTCCGACGGAAAAGAAAAAAGCGAGCAGCATGAGAGGAAACTATTTCTGACCCCCCCTCAGTAAAAACAAAAGAGACTTTATACTTGGGAGGGGGGGGGGAGTCCATACATCCCCCATTCTCCTCCACCAACATGTATGTGTTTGAAACCTTTGATTTATTTCTTTCTCTGGTATTTCTGCCTACACTGACACATGCATACATCAAACCATGACCACAATTTTGATAATGGATTCCTCGTTTTAGTAATTTCTCGTCCAAAAATACAAAAACTTTGCCTCTCAGCTCTGAGGACATGCTGCTGCTTTGTTTCACACAATTCAGTTGAGTTTTGGACGGTTGGTTGAACAAAAAAAAAAAGAAATTTTAAGACATCACTCTGACAGGCTGAAGTACAAATCACTGATAAAAATAATAATAACAATATACTTAATGGAACTCATCTTATGGTTCATAATTCCATAAACGGTTTCCTAAATAACTAATTTGGTAATTGTTATTGGCAACAGGAATTTCCATAAAAGAACCTCATTCAGCCCAAGTAACTATTTATTATTGGAAACTGTATAACCAACATTTATTCAGTTTTATGCTTGACTTTGCACTTTCAGCTGACCTGCTGAGCTCTAAACCCAAAAAGACTCAAAGACTCTCCAGGCGAAAAAAGTCTATTGATTGAACACTGTCTTGATTATTAATTCCTAAACACAGAAAGATCTTTCCTGGAAACGTCTTGAAAATTATTAGAAAAATATTATGAGATTATCATGTATCCAATGTTTAGTCTTTTCCGTGCAGGTGTTGTGCTTGAAAGAGGAAAAGAAAACTAAAATGAGAGCGTGAAGACTTCAGCCGTGCCTCTAACTATGACTCATATCATAGAAATCTGCTTGACTATTCTGTTGCATTTCAATTTAATATTTTCCTCCGATGTTTTCACGTCTAAATATTCTAATAAACGCTCCCTGCAGATGACAAACTGACAGTGTAACCACATAATGTATGTGCAAAGTGCCCGCTGATCCCTCACACTGTGTTTGTGTGTGGTATTAAGGTTGCCAGGTTTATGTCTAACAGATTTACCTATCATCGGTTAACCACACACACGCACACACGTAGACAAACACACCAAATTCACTGCAAACACACTTTATTCCACTGAATTAACTGGCGGAAAAGCTGTGCCTGGAAACACATGGAGCTCTTTCACAAACACACCAAATTAATTCCACAAACAGCCGTCAAGTGATGCTCAATATAATTTTAAAATTACTCAGTTATTTTAATGACATGCTACCTTAAACACACACACACACACACACACACACACACGACTGGTAGGGAAAAAATCCCTCGTCAATCAATTTCTTACTTCCCGTCTTCAAAAAGGAAAATAAACAATATCAAAGGTCTAAAGGTCGAACTTTAAATCTGACAAATAAGTGTTCAACAACTCGAGATTGCTGTTTCCTGCTTCCTCTCAAATTGTGTGTATACGTGCATCGCCATGGAGACGGGGTGTTGGAAGGCCACATACGCATTTACACACACACACACACAGACGCGCATGCACAAAGGTAGTAAACATCCTCTACTGTATAATCAAACAGTAACTTAACTCCCTCTTTGCTTTCACGCTTCGTTTTCAGTTCTCTCCTCCTCTCCTCTTTCTTCTTTCCTCTCCTCCTCCTCGCTCTCTCTCTCTCTCTCTTCTCTTTCGCCCACACCAGTAAACTCTCAGTTGTACGTAAATTGTTGCTGCAGTCCTTTAATCACAGCCGACGACACGGCCGCCGCTGAAAGCCCGAGCCAGAACGTAAACACAAGCAGGGACCTAAAAAAGAAAAAAAACTAAAAGTATATTATATCTCGCAGTTTCAGTTCCTGCACCAAAATTACCGACATTAGAGAGAGGAAGGTCAAAGATCACAGGCACGTTCCTTGGTGTTATCATGTGAGGTCGAGAGGAGTTAAGAATAGATGTTTTTTATTGTGTGTTTTCAGAGTAGACAAACAAGTTCAGTCTGGTCAGAATCCAGGCTGAACCTTGAACAGCTAAATCTGACTTCTGTCCACACAGTGAGGCATTAAGTGCGTTTCAATCCAACCATTCTTAAGCACATTTTTAATTTGCACATAAAAACAACCTCAAAAAGACGAAACAGTGCAATATGCATGGTTAAGGTGTGAAAGTTTGGCGTACTAAAACTGGCGGACGAGAAGGCTCAGTGGAACATTGCATGCGACACAGTACAGTACAGTGTGTGGCATAAAGAAGCATGTAAACATACACGTAAAGTTAACAGAGAAACACTGCATATCCAGCACAACAACAGAGATATGAAAAAGACGCCATAGTTCTATATTTCGATGTGTTGTTTTGGAATTACGACCCGAAAAAAAGCAAATAAACACAAAATTCCACCTTAAGTTTAACGTATCAGAGCAACTGGCGCTTCATTAATTCTGAAATAATGTCACGTAACCTTGCACAGACACAGATAAAGCTAACCAAAGCGCTGATTCACATTTTATTTTGCTAACATTGCAGAAATTCAGAAAGAACTCCGCACAGTAACTGAATAAAACAAATTAAAAACACCAGTAACTGTTATTTTTAGGAAGATAAATCGACAACACCTCGCCTTTTTATTTTTCCTCGCCCTCTCCCACCCGTTCTTTTCACAAAAATTTAACTTAAACCAGAGAAAACGAGAAGCAGGAGTGAGAGGAAAAGACTGGAATGAGACAGAGAGTGAGAGAAGGTCAAACACGGAGTTTACAATCTCCACATCTTTGGCAAATCCAGCATATTTCCTGTTACCACAGGTGTGTGACTGTGGGTTGAATCAGAGTGTGTGTTTGTGTGTGTTTAAGTGATCCAGCAAAATATACTGCTCATCACACACACACACACACACTACAGAATGTGCTTATTTTTACATACACGTTCAAGCCAATTCACCACACCCATGTGCACGCGCAGGCACACACGCACGCGCACACACACACACACACGCTAACTTGACCAAACAAGCAGGTAGAATAAATATTCCCTTCAACGGCGAAAAGCCAAATTAACTTTTTAATCTCTGAATCTACAAAATATCCAAAACAAGTCATTTCACACTGTTAGCTTATGTGTTTAACTGGAACCTCCACAATGGCTATAACTGTGTACACACACACACACACACACACACGATGATTAATCTGACCACTCCTGTTCTTGGCAGTGTGCTTCCGCCAGTAAATCTAGGCTCTGGTGGCAGGCTGCATTCCACACACACACACACACACAGACACACACTGTGTACACACCAAACAGACATGAAGACAGCTCACACAGTCATATCCGCGCATGCATACACCTGCAGAGAAATACACGAGTTCCAAAGTATGCGTCTATAAATCCGAGTGCAAACACACACACACACCTGGAAAATTCACACTCTCTCACAGTCATGCAGCTTTTACAAAGTGAAACTGCAGCGTTTGCAATTTGTATATATCAAATTCGTGTTCATGAATGTGCTTTTAACAACACTTTTTTGCATGTCGGACGGTGGTAAAAGAATCTTCTTTGCATTCAGCTCATTCATTATTTTTCCAAAAAGGCAAAAAACAGCCCAAAGTGATTAGCCACCGTGATCAAACTTTTGTGATACTTCAAAATGCATCAGAATACATTCATGGAAACACGGCACTGTAGTTTGTATTGAGTCAGTCCCACATACACCGGCCTGCTGCCACAAATACTCACGAAAACACACAAATGTGGATTAATCCACCGCTGAAAATAGTCCCCAACAAATGCACTATTTAGTAGGTAGGGAATGTCAGAACGTATCGAGAGACAGACTAACACCGACCAGACGGTTTTGGTCTTTTCTTGAGAAAGAACAACACCAACCTCATCCTTTAGGTGAAACAAGTCGAACCAACTCATTGCAGGAGACACACAATGCAACTTTGAACTATCAAAACTCATCTATGCAAGCTTGAAAGAACGTACACAGTAAGAATACACACTTCCATTCAACACAGTTACTCATGTTTGTAGTAAATACACTGTGATCCTCTATCTCGCTGCCTACACTAACTATAGCACGTATCCCGGGTGTATAGGCTCTAAGTGTGTGGGTGCTGTGGTCGGTGTAGTCTAATTGTAGAGGGTGTCTGGCAGTCAGCCTGTCCTCTTTACGGCTGAAGATACTCATCATCATCACAAGAGAGTGGAGAATCCTATCATTTCACAACACTTCACATATACACACAGCCAAAAATATACCCGGAGACAAAGAACGACTCGTGGATGTAAAGAAAGAGCCGACCAAAGATCACACAGACAGCCCCATTGTTTGACTCATTCATCTTACCTTGGCTAATCTAATCAAGTGAGGAACTAACCAAAATACACACAGTCACACATGGTCCTAAATTTACAGTTTGCGATAAGGTTAAGAGCTAAACAGGAAACAGGAAGCGTGTTGAATTGTGGGAAAAAAAATCTCAACAAACACTGGACTGTCAGCTTGATCTGGGCTGGCACTCGGCGTGGCTGCTTTCACACTGAATGTTAACTGAAGATTAATGTTTAACGACTTGCTAACATACACTGGTGCTCGCATTTGTACAGGCACAGACTTTTTGTGGTTGGGGTTACATTGGACTTGAAATAATGCAGACTTTAAGCTTCAATGCTTAACTTAAGATACATATATATATGGTGTGGGAATCTCTTTTATGACAAAGATATTAAATATGTGACTGACTGAAGTCTGTGACCCTCAGACATGAGCAGGTTGTTTAGTACCAGTTGTGCCACCAGTCTGGGCCTCAGCAGTGAAACACATGATCACATGATGCCTTGAGGTCATGTAACTGACATAGTTTTGTCATAACAATTCAGTATTTTGGCCATAAAACATTATATGATTGCCACGTCTCTATTTTTTGACAACTGTCCTGAAACTGGGGAAATGTGAAGAAGAAACTCTGCTGAGGTATTTCTGCCAGAAGGCTGCTGTTCAGGTCCCGCGTTAAATCAAAAGTCAACATTGACTTTTTAACCAAAACCATGATCTTTTCCTGAACCTAACCAGGTACTTTTGTTGCCCAAACGGTGACTGAAAACTTTAAATATTAACTACATCACTACCTGACTCCATAAAGGCTTTGTAGGCCTTACCAGTTTGTCTTTTTGTCTCTTTGCTTTGAAGCGGCTCCTGTTCTATCTGCCACTGCAGAGCGGAGTGCTTGTGCTGAATAATGTGTGCATGTCAGCTTTTTCTGCATTCCTCCCATGCACAAATACACGACATTTAAACAATAATTGGTTGAATAAGTAGTTATCATTGACTGTTTTACAGATAAGGAACATTTAGAGCCACAAAGGAACTTCAGAGAGTTCATTCAGGGACCCTGCTGGGATATTTTTACTGCTGCGAGGAGACAAAGAGGAGGAAGGAGGTGTTAAAGACAGCGTTGACACAACAGATAACACACTCTCATAATCCAACTTATCACACACACTCCTCTCAACTCAGCGCTGCAGCGTATGAGTGTGTGTGTGTCGACAGAAGAAAAGTTCGCAGTCGTGTCCACACGTGTGTGAGGAGATTCTGACTTATGGTTTTGTGTGAATGTGTGAAGGGGAATACTGCTGTCTGTGTGTGTGTGTGTGTGTGTGTGTGTGTGTGCAACATAAGAATTATGGGGCATGTGAGTGAATGTTTGTGTGTGTGAGAACTCAAAGAAAACAAGCAGTGTCTGAACAGTGAAATTAAGTGTGTGTGTGTGTGTGTGAAGATGAATGAAGGTTGTGACACTTTTCTAAAGCAAACAACTCTCTGTTTGTTCTCTCTCTATCAATTCAGCAGCCTGCCACCGGCTTAGCGTGTGTGTGTGTGTGTGTGATTGCGTGTGTACACTTGTGTTTGTGTGAATTACAGCAAATACAGTGCGACTGTGTGAGGTGAGAAAATGTTATTTTCATGGAGGTCATGCATGTGATTATGTGTCGACAGAATAATTATTTTATGGTCTCGACAGAAGTCAAACTGTTTTCTCACACACAGCTTTGTTAAATATGAACAAAACCCTTCAATGTTTCATTTAGTCGAAGCACAAACAATCTTTTTAAGAATTTCTTGGTACAATTCGAACAGAAAACAAATGAAAATGGACAAAATTTCATCACAGAAAAAGTCACAAATACCAAAAATCTGATCATGTATTCAGTTTCAAGAGTTTGCTCAGTGATCAGATAAATTGCTCAGGGATGTGATCAAGAACTGGTTCCAAATTGTCCAGCCCATCGTAAAAACGGCCGCCTCCGAGCTCATAAATTGTGTTCATTAATGCCGACATGTCTTTCGGAGTCATGGTGGAGAGGATCCAAAGCGTGGCTTCATTTCACGGAGAAAGACGAGTGCTAATTAACATCTGTGAAATCTTCGTTCCATGTAAAGCAGTGCGCTGAAACATCTTTGTACACAACATGTGCTTATACTGCAGGAATGTCATGTGTTTGACACATATAAAAATATTCTCTCATGTTATCCACTTCAGGTGATGATGACACTGCTCCAGCTTGAACCCACGAGGGATAAAGAATCAGACTTTCACTATATTTGCTCGCATGATATGTTAGTAGAACTGCCTGATGTGTGTGTGTGTGTGTGTACTGATACACAAAGGCAGCCTCTCCCATCAGTGACTCTCTGTCCTCCAGAAAGCACACTGGGAGTCTTTGACTGTGTGATCACACAGGCTGTAATCTGTGTGTGTGTGTTTGGCTGTGTCATCTCAATGTATTTATATATTTCTTTTTTTCAGGAATGTTATGAAAAGTCTATAATACATCATATTTGCTTCAACCCCAACCTTACTCAACCTGCCTTTATCTGGGACAGGCCTTTAATTCCTTTGGCACAAAAATCTTGCTCTGCGAAGATATTGTATGAAAAATAGACTATTGAATAACATATCAATTCTGATTCACGCATTTGATTTAACTCTGAGAGACAGCACATCTAGAGGGAGAGAGAAAAACGATTTTCTTTTGATTTATGGACACTTATGGACTAAAGGAATATAAATAATCGAGGAATGGACACAGATTTGGACTTCAAAGGTGGTGTGAGTCAGTCGTGGTTTCAGAACAATAAACTGAACGATTAAATGTATTTGTCAAAACGAGTCGCCACTCCTCCTCTGTGTTTAGTTTGGGCTCAGTTTTACGGGAAGAATATTAGAAAATGAAAAAGAAAATGATTTTGTATACTGCGGTGAAGCATTTTACGGTGCTTTACAGTGATTGACTGGTACAAGCGTGCATTGCCTCAGTGTGAAATGGTGACTTTTGTGCAAACTGATGTTGAAGACTGAACGTCCAACTCCAATACAGAACTGCATGTGGAAAAACATCAGGAGGCCGACTGCTCCAATAGATCACATTAAATTAAATTAAAAATAGGAATGTAGGAGCGGTGCCTGATTTTTATACAATATGCAGATGGCCTCTCTTAAATCCTGATTCCAGTGATAGAGGAAGTGAGCAGCAGACAGAATACATAGAAACATATACATTGATCCGTCTATCATACGTCTTGCTCTGCACTATGCTGCTGCATGTGTGTGTGTTTAACATAAATAAGGAGCTGAAAATGACCATGTATGCGCTCGGCGTGGAATACATGAACCTAGATGAAATATCATACATGTATGCATTAACATATGTAGGCACGCACAGATACATGAATGTGGTAAAAAAAAAAAGAGAGCCATGTATTTATACTGCCATCACACTCACAGATGGAGATGGATAAGTTGTGAGGACTGAGGCGGCTTTGAAGCTGATCCCCCCTCCCCACTCGCTCGACACGCTGCCCTGTGGTTAGTGCGTACAGTGGTTTACATCAGTTTCAATGAATACGATGCCTTAATGCCTGCTATGGAGACTGCAAGATTCAAATATTGTGAAGGTTAACTGTAACAGCTGGCTTTTATCAGGTCCTCTAACACGAACAAATGTTGTTGGATTTCCTGCAACAAGTAGCCACTGATAACTGGTTTGAAGTAATCAAGGTCTCCTGATAAAGCACAGCTCTGGTGTCTGCTAATAGAAAGTTGAGGGGCGTGAAATGTAATTGAGCTGCTGATCATAAAAAACAATCCGCAAATGGTATTTTTAAAATCTGAAATCTGGTTCCACCAATTGAAAATAACGAGATCCGTGTCTCTTGTAACAAACAACCAAGTATAATATGATTTATTATGAAATACCGCAGAGGAAACTCTTCTTATAATATGTTAGCTGCTAATATGGCAGATAAAATCAAACCCAAACATATTGATCTGCTTCAGGAAGCTGCCACAGATTCAGACGTGGAAACAAAACTTGTGGTGGAAACTCTCAAGACGTGTGGCCAAACATGACGATTTTTAAACATTTAACATGCTTAGTTTAACATTCATTTGACATGTTAAATATCTGATTTAATAAAGATTTACACTGAATCAAACACATGCAGTTTGAAACATTTGAAATAACTCCCATATCTCATATGAACACATCATGAAATGTCTCTTTGGTCTGCACGACGTTTGGCCCAAACTGGATGAAGAAAAAGCAACAGATCATCACATTTCTTTCAGAGGGGTTTTCCTGAAAAATCCCCTTTGAAAAAAACAACCCCTTGTGACTAACGACTAAAAAAAGGATGTTAAAAATAACTTGCACTATTGCCTCACATTCATACCAATTAAATCATTTTCAGTGGATTTGTGTTTAGCTCAGTTAGTACTCTAAGTGCCGCAAATGTGCTGAAATTATAAAATTCCTGTCACGTCTCGTGTTGGTTCAAGTCTAAGTGTTTTAACAGGCTTCTCAAGGTCATGAAATGAAAGTCTCATTGACTGACACACCATCACATGCACCAAAATATGTTTGTTATAATTACAGTCAGGCAGTCAGTAATTACAGTCGGTAATAAACGCTGAGCGCCCTTCGCTGCAGTGTCAGGGGAGGTGGCGGTCACACTGAGCATGGATAGCAGCAGCAGCAGCAGAAGAATGAAAGTCATTGTCTTCGATGGCGGCCTCACAGCTTGCACTGGTCTTCACAGGTTTCTCTCCCATTGTTCGTGACAGCTAACAGCTATGTCAATGTCACTGCTGTTAATGAATAGGTGAGCTAGTAAAGGGCAACCGTCATTTACCTGCATGCTAACGGTCTCTTCTCAGGCTCCAGATGCACCTACTGCTGCTTAGGGTTGCAAAGGGGCGGTAAGTTTCTGGTAAGTTTGGGAATTTTGGGAATATTCCAACTCAGAAACTTATGGAAATAAATGGGAATTAACTGGAAATTGGGGGTAATTTAAACAAACTGTATATTATCCAAACATGTGTACAGAAATGCTCTCTGTCTCTGATCCATTCTCTACATATTTAAACGTTGTTACACACTGCAGAGGCAGATCTCACCCTGAACTTCCAGGATGGAGTCACACTTGTTAATGGGAGTATTTATGCTAAAGCTGTAATGTCTGAAAGTGAGAGTGACGTGTTCACCCTGACGGATTGACTGTAAATCTGCCTCAAAAGTGTCAAATCAACTGTCCAAACATGAACAATACAGCCACGGGGGTTTACGCTACATGCTAATACATAACCATCACATCAACACAGCACAGAGGCATAATTAAGGTACTGATTAGGATGAAAAATACGTCGCACTGCGCCTTCTGATTAATTAAAAACTTCTTAAAAAGTGTATCATACAAGTTTTCTGCCTCTGGGGTCGTTTTACCAAACACTCCCACCCTGCCCGTCTCTCTCTCTCTCTCCCAGCCCGTCTGTCTCTCACCACTGACTCTAAATGGTCCTTTCATGGATGTGATGGATTGCCACCAGTGTGTGTGTGTGTGTGTGTGTGTATGGGTGTGTGTGAGAGAGATAGGGTAAAATATCTGAATGCTCAAATATAGTGTGCTGAGTGTGTGTGCAACGTGGTGAAATATATGGACACACACTCTCAGGGCTCATGAGGGCCATGAGAGGCCAGGAAGTCCTCACTACCCCTGTTTAATGACACCATTTATCTCTGACCCTGGTGTGTGTGTGTGTGTGTGAACAGCTACTTAAATAGGCCTTTGTTCTGAGGATAATAGGAAAGGTGCCATTTAAGAGAGGGATGAATCTATGAATGAGCCTGTAAAGGGGTCTGAGAAGAAAAGAAGAAGGGGGAGAAAGAAAGAGGCTCAACCAGACCCCCAAATAACTTAAAGTCCAGGTGCTCAGTAGACGATGAGACGGCTGGCTGGTTTGTCCCAGACGGCTTTTTAGAATTTGCACGTCAGCAGGTTCATAATGAGCCTCATCACCCGTCTTCTCCGAGAGCGTCGGCACGCTGCCTCTCACCGACCTCCTGACCTCGTCTGGGACGTCCAAATGTTTGGTGGCTGTTAAACTAAGCTATAAAGGCTGGTAAACTAGAACTTCATAAGTAAAAGTTTATTTACATAGCGCCTTTTAAAACAAGGCTGCATAAGATATGATTACAAAAAAAACAATGTAGGTCAGGGAGCTCCAGAGAGAGGGTGCCTTTATGGCAAAAGCCCAACTGGCCTTGGATTTGTGTAGGGTACGGAATATGGATAGAAGATCTGATGATCTGAGTGGCCTACATTCACAAATGTATAAAGACCTTGTATATAATAAGCAGCCGCCCCATGTGCAAAGGCTCAGTCCTTGCTGCAGAAGCCCAGGGTTTGAATCCGACCTGTGGCTCTTTCCCACATGTCATTCCCCATCTCTCTCTCCACATTTCCTGTCACTCTTCAGCTGTCTCTGTCAAAATAAAAATCTTAAAGCCAGTGAAGGGATGGTTGGTTTTGGTAAGTAGCCTGGCTGCAGTGTAGGACAGGACTGCTTGGCTGAGGCAGGAGGTGAAAAAATAACGGTACAGATTAGTAAATGATCTCTCGTAGAAAGCAACATTGTGAAGCTGGAAGAAGCTGGTTTATTTAAAAGGTGTCAGCATGCTTCAACCTAAATGTTTGTCAGAGGGTGGAACAGCATCTGACACCCATCCTTCAACACTATGAATAACTCGGACTGTAGTATGCGCCATTATTTGCACATTTAAAAGAGATCACATCTCATGACTCTCTCTCTCTCTCGCCTTTGAACAACTATAAACACTTTCTTTTCTACGAACTAGTTCTTATTGAGCATACCGACAGCTTTATTGGGGATTCGGATGAAAACACCTGAAATATAACCCAGGAAGTCTAGTTTGAGTAACACATTAAAGTGTTTAATGGCGTATTGGACACCAAAACACTGCACAGCGGTTTGGAAAAAAGGTAGCTGGTGATGTACTACTTCTGAAGAGTCAACATTCAGACTTTAAGTTATATTAAGACCATGACAATGGCTGGCAGGGTTGGTTCAGTTTCTTGTCACTGGTCAGTGTAATCGGAAACCTATAAGACCAAACTAATATCTTTGTTTTAAAAGACAGTAGACACAAATAGCTACAATATTAAGAAGACAATAGTTTAATTCCATTGTTGCTGAGATCATGACCTGCTCTGATCAGCCAGGTCGGTAGTGAACTGAGACAGACGGGCGGATATACACAAACACAGACAGGAAGTAAGACGGAGAGGTCTCCAGGTAGAGGAGATGGTCATGGGAGAGAGAGAGTGTGCTTACAGAGGAGAGGAAATCATCCCAGCAGCCTTTATGGAGCTCTTTCTCAAACGTACACACACACACACACACACATACATACACTACATCACTCTGAGGGGGGGAAAGGTTATGTTCCCTGTGGTCACATCCCCAGTCAGAGGAAGAGAAGGGTTTCCTCTAAAACACCAAACCAGTGTGTGTAAATGGTTCCAGGCTCCTAATATTTATTTAACCCCTCAAGAAATTCAAAGTAAACACAGTCTGGTTATAGTTGGGCTGATTAATGTAAAAACATCACATTTACTCGATGTGGGCAGTGCACATTGGTCCACTGTATGTGTGAAATAAATGTGAAGTAAACAGACGAATGTGTTTAAGACGTAGTTTTTACATTTTGAGGGATCAGCTCAGTCGCTCTCCTGCAAAGAGTCAACTCTCATGTATGTGCGTCCAGTACGGAGCCAGATCATACAGACTGCTCAATCCGTAAACAAACACATATGTAAAAATCAACAAGTTCTGGTTTTAGAGGAGACCTACATGCTGAAACTATTTCATGCCGGATGCAGATACTTCCTGGAGTCTTTGTCATCACCGTGAGCTCGCAGGCAAACAGCAGAAAGAGATGCTGCACAAAAATACTGTGCAGATGGATGAACTGTTATTCATCAAGATACAGCTCCAGCAAGTAGCTCCTCCTAAAAAACACAACTTGTATTTTTTACATTTCTGTTCGTGTGTGAATTAAACAAACATGATACACGTTCATCTGTGAGCTCAGGTGTGTTGGGAGGCATATTTATGAACATTGTTGGTTCTAGCTCCAAACATAATGCGCAGTTAAGAAAGTGGTATGGATCTTTTTTCTTAGTCTCTTACTCTTGGCAAGAAAACATCTGTATTTCCCAAAATATCGAACCATTCCTTCAAGAAAACTGGCATAAAATTTGACACTGGAATATTTTCTGCACTGAAGCTGGTGCAAAAACGAATGAGTCACAGAAGCCAAAATTATTTTCAACATGAAAGTGGAACTTCTGTGTTATTATCAATATTCATTTTTTTTGTCTAGGTGACTAAATGGGACAACAATTTTTGAAATTAGTCCGGTATTGAGCGAGAGCGTGTGTGGGGGTGTGTAATCCTTCAGGAAGATTGCACACTGTCAGGGTTCACTAAAGTGCAGATTCAGATTATAATAATAACATGATGGAAAAGGTTATTGTCTAACCAGAAACAGCAGTTAAAACATAATACTCAAAGCCACCAGACATCACTGACAAAACAAAAAAAAAAAACTGACACTTGTGACAAGTGAAACTGAAATCTGTTCCAAGAATCACTAACTCTGCTTTGGTTGAAATAAACTCAGAATTCACTGAGTCAGGTGTCAAAATATCAGGAAAGGAGCGACGGGGAGGCAGAAAAGAAGCAGAAACACGTTTAACTTGTTGAATTAAAGGTTCATTTCAAACAAAACAGTAGAAAACATAGTCCGAGTTGAAAGCCAAACAGCAAAATGACCTGTGATATTTACCATAAACAGACAACAAATCCCTGTTCGGTCAGACTGAGGTGAACCCATGCAGAATGTGTGATTGTATTGTCTGAATCAGTTACGAGGACTGTGTTGATCATCCAAAATATATCTGACTAAAGAGAGAAACAGAGAAGGAAGAGGCAGACTGAAGGAGAGAGAAAGAGAGAGAGAGACAGACAGACGGGAGAGGAAGTGTGTACATTCCAGGCTAATCCTGATAGGACGTACCCATTGGTTGCCAGCCAGGACACACAACTACATACCATGTTGATGTAGTAGAAACACACACTCACTCACACACTTGCATGGTTTGGCAGTGCTGATTATTTATGAGCTGGTGGTTTAGCATTGTTTGTTAAGGGCCTGTGTGAACGGATGTTGGTGCGTGCAAACTGTACGTGTGTGTTGGTTAAATATCACAATAAGACGGAGAATTATTTAAAGAAAGGGAATGAGTGAGCACCCTATGAAGTGTTTGTGTGTGTCTGTGTGTGTGTGCGTGTGTGTTGTGGTGCTGGCTAAACACATAGTGTATATTTGCTCTGGTACAATGGGAACAAAGACGGCAGTGTGTCCTAGACATAGAGAGCATAACTTATTTATCTAACATTGAACTTTTTGTATCCCGCATGCCATAAATCTGCTAAACTATAACAGACTCTCCACCCTGCACCCTCTCTCACTCACACACACACACACACACACTTTACTCTGTAATGTGTGAAGTATTGTGTTAACATGGTTGTTTTCCTCTATTCAGAACAATAAAGTGTCAAAGGTCAGACTACTGAGCAAACAGGACTTATCAGATTATATTAATGCTTTTTTATCACTCCTTAAAGACCCACCACACTGTATTCCTCACCTCCATCAGTAACTCTGACTATCATACCATTAAGACTTTAATCAGCGCCCATGTAACTCTGACTGAGCTAGACAAATCCCGAGGAATCTGGCTTGACAGCAGACTATGTCTCGAGATTCATGTTCAGCATTTGACTGCAGTCAACCATCACCATGCTCCATCAGCACCTCAGCAGTCAAACCCTGTGTATCACAGCGCATCACGTCGTCGTTCTCTGTATGAAAAGGTTGGTTGGACTTCCTTGCAGAAATCTAGAAATATCCATCTCGTGTTATTAATTCATGAAGCTCTTTTTTAAATCTAATAACTACAGCACACGTTCCAGTAACTACGAAACCTTAGACTTCCCTCATGTACGCGTTATCTCATGTTTGTTGTGATTATTGTAACTGTTTTTTTATTAATTCCTTGTTTATTGTGTTGTTTCTGTGTTTCTTGTTCTTGGAAGAGGTCTTAATCTCATCGGGACTGCCTGATTAAATAAAGATTAAATCAAAATAAAAAAAAAGGACACAAGTAACTCAGTATATTTTCCTGATTAAGTGTCTTATATAGTAGATAGAGGACACATTACTGAAAACATCTTAAGTTAAAAGAAAAATATGTTTCATTCCAAACGTAAGACAAGATGTTTACTGTAATTTAATAAACAGCAGTAGATATCTAAAGAAATTTTAAACTGAACACACACTCTCTCTCACACACACACACACAGAGCAGAAGGAGATGTGGTCCATTTATCTCGGGCTTCCTACCTGCAGTGCTAACTCTAGCATTACATTTAGATGGTGCTTAGCGGACAAGAGAAACACTGTGTGTGTGTGTGTGTGTGTGTGTGTCCCACTGTATACAGTATGTGTGCATGTGTGTGTGTTTTCTCCTCTCTTTTAAACAGATATCTCTTCCTGTTCTCTTCATCTACTCGCCGTTTGTTTTTTCTTCCTTCCAGGCAGTCAAGACTTCCTGTTCATTTTTATGAGCTGTGACACTTGTTTTATTTTCTTGAGATTAAATTATGACGAGGCAGAATCTCACTAAGTGACAGCTTTTTTTTAAATCAGCACAATATAACGGATCAACCCCATCCATCATCTAGAAAATATGGGTTTAACTGGTCTGACTGCCAATGTTTCTGATCAACAAAGCGTCACGTCCTTAAATCACAGGGAGGAGGTCCGGGTGGATAGTTGGGCGTACAAACCGCAAGTCTTTGACACTGGAGACCTTCGAGTCCTGCGTCCCACATGTTCATAGTTTTAGACTAGTAAAGGTTACAGTTTGGGGAAGATTGTGGTTTTGGTTAAACGTTTAAAAAGTCATGCTTCAATCATCGTTGGCTTTTTTTTTTTTTTCCAATATCCAACCAAAACCAGGATTTTCCCCCCTCAACCATAACCACGTGCTTTTAGTGCCTTGACAGCACCATAAAACAGATAGGCAATGGGTTAGTTGGCTGGAGTGTGTATTGTAGGAAAATATATGAAAAATGTTGACAGGGATTTTTGTCAAGTGTGAACATTTCTTTGTGGGCACAAAAACAATCGGTCAGAATGTTTTCATGCAATCTGGGTCGCATTAAGCTTTCGACAAAAGCGACTGAAAGGTTTGCTGATTGCTGATTTATTGTACGTGGCAGTAATATTTGGGAAACAGGGCTGCGGTGAGTGTACGGACAGGTGGGTGTGGTTGAGATCATCTAAACTGCGCTGAAGGACTTGACTGTGAAGCAGCTGAAGAGGTGAAACTCTGTAGACTGAGGACTTTCTGACAGGCAGACATCAGAAATGAATCATTTCGCCTGCTGCTTCTGCGTGAAGACAGCGATCTGAAGACGGACGGCTGAGGATAGAGTTTCAGGCCACTGCGTCTCTTCGGTTGTGTCGGGCACTGAAGTGATGCTGCGTGAAGTGAGTTATGAGAAAATGACCTCAGACACTTTCCACATCTTCTCTCCCTCTCTGGTTTTTTATGGGCTGACATCACCGGCTTGCCCTCTCTTATCAGCTCTCTTTTTCTCCATCTGCTTTTCACACTTTGTTTCTGCTATGTCAACTCTCTGCGGACACTCACTCGTGTGTGTGTGTGCGTGGTTATTTACGGCATCTGTGTGGGGAAGACGTGGGGGAGAGATGGATGGGCGAACAGGAAAGGCCAGATGACGTCATCTTTTTTTGCAAACTCCCCCACCGTCACCTCTGAGTGTGTTTCTGATGATGATTCGGGGCGGTTGCCATTTTAATCTGCTGTGTTTGGGAGGTTTGTGTCAGTAGGACACCTGGCTATCAGGGTGGGAACATCAGCAAGACTATGTTTCCATAAACACACACACACATTCTGACACAAAGTACCAGAGGCACACTCGACACAACATTCGAGGGTGTGTGTGTGTGTGTGTGTGTTTGTAACAGTTGCGGCTGCTGAGAAAAAACAACAACAAACAAACAAAGAAAAAAACAAACCGACCGCTCCGATAGAGGAGGAGATGAAAAGCAGAGAGAGAGAGAGAGACGAGGAGGAGAAACGATAAGAGAGAAAAAAGGGATTCAGGAAAGGGCTGGACGGGGGAAGAGAGGAAAAAAAAAAGAACTGAGGCTGTTGACTTCAGATAAGTGGAGGAGTGGAGAGGAGGAGAGACGATTGAGAGACAAATGTGAGAGGAAAAAAACAGGGAGGATGGACGAGGAGAAGAAGGAGAGCAGGGATGAGAGAGGAAAAGGGAAGAAGAAGGAGAAACAGCAGGTTAGCTGATGTGGAACAACATAAACAACTTGATATTTCAGATGTTTGGATCACTAAAAATGAAGTAATATGATAAAAACAGGAACTCCACGACACTGAGAAAGATCTCAAAGTTTCCACAGACACAAAATATGTAAATTTAGCTGATTTGTGTCTAAAATTATGCAGAATACATCAAGAACAGAACTTCAGATCACTAAACAATATTAGTCTATTCATTTTAATGTTATAGAATAATATACCATTGGTTACCACTTGTATAAATGAATTCCTGTTGGACAAAACAGAAGTTTGAGATGTACACATCCATCCATCCATTTTCCATAACCGCTCATCCTTATCAGCGTCACTGGAGCCAATCCCAGCTGAGAGTAGGCGAGAGGCGGGTTACACCCTGGACAGGTCACCAGGTCATCACAGGGCTGACACACAGAGACAAACAACCGTTCATGCTTACATTAACAGCTACGGGCAGTTTAGGAAAGACTTGACTTGAAAGAAAAACGGTCTAAATGGCGATTAGTCTCTAATTTGCTCATGCTGACTAACTTATAACCGACTAATCATTACCATGTAAGACTTTTTGTAATGTCCCGCCCCATTCAGGCTGTGATCGGTTTGTGAAACGTGACGCTGACGAGCGCATCGACTTCATGAAAAGTTCAACATGTTTCAACAAAAGGCACCGGATGAAGCCAAACCTCACTTGTCTTCTCATTTTTGTCTTCAGCGGCTAACAGCTGAACTGTTGATCAACTGAACCGAGAGACTGTGAGCTGTCTCTGTCTCGTTTTCTGTGCAACGGGCTGCTGAAGTGGTCCGCAGAGCAGATGACCCAATCTGAGCGGCCCTTCTGGTGTTTGCCCAATTTCCAGATGGCCAATCTGTCACTGTACAAAGATGCTGTCAGACAGAGTGGAAAAGATGACTTTAACTTTACAACTCTCATTCTGCTCTGTTAGGAGGCTAAACACACACAGATAGTACAAGATAAGATGTGTACAACAGACACACACATGCACTCAGCAGGTTTGCTCCAGCTTTCTGAGAGTCTGAGCCAAGTTTAACATGTGCAAAGCAGTTTGGGTGTGTGTGTGGATTTGAGAGAGAGAGAGAGGACATAAACCTTTAGGAAAGAATGACGAGAAAAAACAAGGAAGGAAAAATAGAAAGAACAACTGATGGAAAGCGGGGGAAGAAAGAAAGGAGGAAGGAAGTGAAGAGGAAGTGAAAACAGATAGATGAAAAGAAAAAAGACAACATACATTAAAGAAAAAAAAAGAGTGCTTCTGAGCTGGATGACAAAGTAATGACATTACGTGATGACAGGTTTATGTACTGTACGCTGTAAAAAGTCCTGAGACCACGCTCAGTGTTGGCTCTGTGAAAGAGGGAGGGAGGAGATGGCAAAGAGAGGAGAGAAGAAGAGAGAGGACAGAAGGAGAGAGTGGGTGGATGAAAGACAGAAAAACAACAGCGTAGTCTGAGAGAATGGATCCATGACAGGAAGAGAAGGAGAGCTGCTGGATTGGACTGAACCACCTGTTAAAGAGCTGCAGTGTTTTAACATCAGCAGCTCGTGTGTCGGCCATTTTATGAAGAACTCTGGATTTGGTTGTATCCAGACCGTCAACAGCACGTGCCAAAAACATAGCTCGCACATTCATTTCATTTCAGTGAGAGGTTCTGATGCAGAGGCTGCAACAGAAAACACCTGGAAAAGAAGTTGAACCGAACTCAACTGCGATCCCACGTGCGAAGCCCTGATTGGCTCGTTTGTTTTTTCCAGTTGTACAAATAGCACACACCACATCTAATTTAATCACTGAGAAAACTGGAGACGTGTGGGGCAGTTTTTGTAGGTGCCAGTCTAGTGTGTAGCTTCAAGGCTTTATGTGCTGCCAAAGAGAAATCTGTACATGGAGGATGAGGCGGAGAGATGGGTCGAACAAACTAACAAAGACTAACAAAGACTTCTTAAGTCATGCAGACTACGTAAGTTAAAATAAGGAATGTATTTAAGTTACGTCAGGTACACAACATATCTTTTAAACCTAATAAAGTAGTTTTTGTGGCTAAACCTATCCACATCGTGTCAAAAGCTAGATGTTACACATTTCTGAGTGACGCAGCACATCCAGAAAAGACGCTAGAGCTAGAGCGGCACCGACAGCGTCATATTTTTGAAGCCTGCATCAGCGTTTGATGGGCTGGGAGTGAGAACGTGTTGACTAAATACACCAAAACACAACCAAACACCAAATCCAGGAGACGCGCTTTTTCCAACACCAATGATGGATAACAAACTAAGTTCATGAGTCACAAACCACCAACAACAGCAACAACAAGCGTGTTCGGTGTCCGTTGTTTTCTGTGCTACGTTTCTGTTGTTGCATGTATTTTTTATGTTCAATAGTTCTTCTGCAGTGTTTCTCTAACTTGTTAAACACAATCAGATCTTAAAATGTTGGTTTATTTGTCATCATTTAACTATCAGTCCGTTACAGTGATGAAGGACGGTCAGTCAGAGTGGGTTTGTGTGTTTTTTTGCACGTGTGTGTGTGTGTGTTAGTGTGAGCTCATCATCACACTATGAGCAGGATGACAGTGAGTTTTAGCGACATCTGCTCATTAACAGCTACAGCACTGACAGTCTGATCACGACCCTGTGTGTGTGTGTGTGTGTGTGTGTGTGTCATTTTATCCCATCAGCTCATCTTAACCAAACAAACACACACAAAACTTTATCGCTGCCATAGCAAACATAAACAATCCGATGTGTGTCTGACCCTGAGGACACACACACACACACACACTTTACATAAGATTGATCAGTGTTGCTCTGCTGCTCTGATACGACATTTTCATCCAAATAGAGTGTGTGAATATGTTTAATTACTGTCATCAGAAAACACAGTAAGTAGCGGCACGGTAGAAACCTCTTTGTGGTCTCTATTATCGCTGAGACTCGATAAACTGTAATTAAGACATTCCCCAGGCACTTTGAAACTGTTTCTACTTCAGTGGATCGTTAAGGATGATCGTACTTTTATAAAAACATAGATTCTTGTCATTCTGGGTCTGTTTTTAGGGACAAAATTGGACAGAAATCTCTTTGAATACTGCGACTGCCCAACAATCTCTTCCTTTAGCACAAAGAGTGAGAGCACAGAGGCAGAGAGGGGCCAGCAGTTCACAGGTTCAACATCAACTCAGAAATTATTACGGAGGTCTGATGTCGATGCCAAGACGTAACCAAAGCAACATATGCACACACACACACACACAACTGCAATGACATGCTTTTCATCCACAGCTCATAAACAACTCTCCTGCTTCTCTATGGATCATCTGATCCACGAGACCGGGAGACATCAAAGACAGACAGAGCGCAGAGCGGAGCAGAGGTTTGCAGACTGTAGCTCGTTTGTTCGAACAAGGCAACTTAACATGTAGCGACAACACACACACAAATCATTAACAATCATAAACAAGGAATTATGAGAATGATTTCAACACTTACACAAACTCCCTTCAGCATGCCCCCCCCTCACACACACAAAATCTTAAACACAATCTAAACTGATGATGAGGAGTAGGCCCCATTTCAGCCCGTTCATGGCCAATGTGCTCTTAAACCGGCAATGATTTATTATCTGATTGGTTGAACGCCAGAAAGTAACTTTGAGGTCAGACTGAACTCCGAGACTGGACTAGCGGCTGCTTCATGAAGCAGTTTGGGTTTGAGATTTTCTTTCTAAGTGCACAATTTCTCCTTGTGTGAGGTCCAAGTTGCATGAATTACTTTAATTGCGCTTATTTTTTCCACCATACTTTGTTTCTTTTATTCCAAAGACATCAGTTAACCTGCACCAAAACCTTTAAAGAAACATTGTGTAACTTTTCTACCATAAAATAGCTTTAAAATCACTTTGCACTGACGTGTGAACATGTAAACATGCTTTCCCTCTGACGTCCTCTGGCTGCTCTGCACCTCAACTCTCAGTTAATGACAGAGCTTTGTGATGGACAGGTAAGTAATCTGTAGCTGCTGTTAGCTCAGAGCACCGGGGGAGTGTTACTTGTTGTACCACATTTTGTACCACCGGAAAGAAGAAGAGGAGGTTTTCAGATTTAGGCGCAGGCAAACAAATGCTGACGGGGAGCAGAGCTGGTGTCGTGCCAGAACCGGAGCTGGGTAAGCGGGCAGTTAGTTAGTTTTACTTTGAAAAGTTTGTTTCCTTTTCCAGTATCCTTCATGTTATTCTAATCTATATATATTCATCATTTGTTGATGATGCACATGTGAATGTGAGGTCAGAGCAAACAAACTGTATTGAAATTTCTTCGTCACGTTGGTGGCGACCGGGCTGTGAAATAACAGGAAGTTGGAGGATATTATTACAAATTATATCACAACTTCAGCAGTAAAAACGAGTCCTGCCATCTCTCGTCTATCTCGTCCTCCATCTCTCCATCTTTTTCAGGATGAGCTGCTCAGTGTGGTTGAGTGTGTGTGTGTGTGTGTGTGTGTGTGTGAGTGAGTGAGGGGTTAAACCATGTTCTCATAGACAGGTCATGTCTGGGTCAATCTCTCTGGCTCCAGCACTTCCCTGCTTAACCCTTTCATATCCCCCCGCTGTCTCTCTCAAACACACACAAATAACCTTTGGCTACTGTCTGTCGCCACCAAATGTGTGTGTGTGTGTGTGTGTGTGTTTTGCTTGAACAGATCAGATTCAGTCTGCGAGTGTACACCTGTATTTTGCACGAATCGATCGATATCTGATCAATTAAAGGATTTCCGTACAATAACTTCAAATGGCATCCGTAAAACAGGTGATGATGTTTATGCCGTGTGCTAGTTCTGTTTGCCATTTTGAAAACTCCTTAATGATGCATTCAGGGATGCTCAGACATCCAAGATTTGGAAATCGGCTGCTAATTAGAAACGTATTTAGCAGCGCTGCTGGCAGAACTTTAACCCAGGAGACAATTAAGTTTGTAGGGAATTTTACTGGAAATGTTGCAGTTCATGACTGAAGCCTTAACCCACAGACCACCAGGACACTCCACTTTATATTCGTATCTTAAAAATGTTTCTGATCACCCTGCTGCATATTTAATCAATGATATTATTGATGCAGAGACAACGGTTTAAAACAAACTGATGTAAAAATAAGATGCAAAGTCCTTCAGCAGCTCTGTGGTTGAGCTAGCAGTTATAAGAAGTGATTCTCTGATAGTTCACGCCCATGGCAACAACTACATACCGTATGGTGGGAATGATGAGAAATTTTGTTTACAGATTGCTAATACATGATTATGCATGTTAAATACCAAACAAATATGCTGTTATGCATGTCAAGCACAAACACACCCTAACGTACACTCCCGTGTTAACGAAGTGTTAGCATGCAAGCTCCCTGCAGACATTCCAGTGGTTGGAGCAGATTGGCTGTGATTGATGGAGTCAGTCAGTACTGGTCCCACTGGGATGTTCCCAGTTAATTACTGTCTGTCGCCACACACATAACAGGCATTGTAGGCTTTGATGTGTACGTCCAATAGTGACAGGGTGCTCGAGGGGATGCGTACAAGTGTGTCGGGTGTGTGTGTGTGTCTGCATTCCACCAAATTATTTGCATGCTTTGAAACGTGCATCTAAGAATGACTTTTAAAGAACATGTTTTTGTGTCTGTGTATAAACTACAGAATATATTTTAATGCTCTGTGTGTGTGTGTGTGCGTACAGTCTGCCAAAGATATTTATCTCCCTGTGTCTGTGTAGTGAGATATACTTGTCTGCTTTGAAGTGTGCATCCCTGCTGGAAGCCAACAACGAAAATTGCTTGCACCAAAAGTGACAAAGTATTCCAAGGAATATAAATGTGTGTGTGTGTGGTTGACCCATAAAAAACTCTGCAGGAATGCTCAGTTTGGTGATTTGACAAAGAACCACATGTATAATTATACCTCAGCTATCTCAACCTCAGTGATTCCAAAAATTTGTCTGAGCCACTTCCAGAGCAGCATGAACTGACATGGAATCTGTGAAATGAAACCCCCACCCCCCAAGAGCACAAACTGAGTCTGGTTTGGGTGTTTGGGTGAACATCTTTCTTATGTTTGGTTTTTGTTGTGTTTTCACGCCCGAAGGGGCCATTTATCCACACATGGTAGAGACAAACAGAAAGGTTGTAAAACTACTGTGTTGTTCTGTGTTTGGTATGGAGGTTTTGTAGATGCAAAACAAATCACCAAAGAAGTAGGTATGTCTTAATCATGGCGGCCCTTTGGAGAAACACTGCACCTCACTGTACATAATACCCACATCTCTAACGCAGAGACTGTAACGTGGACGTGGGAAGTGGCGGAGCTGCAGCCACAACTACTATGAGTTACTGTAGAAATCAACTCTTCTACCGCCACGCCAGCAGCTCTGTGGGGCTGAGCTAAATGTTAACATGGGCATGCTCGCTTGCTCACATAACCTACTGATGTTTAGCAGGCATGTTTACCATGTTAGCATGCTAACGTTTGCTAATTCCCACAACACAAGTGAAGCTGAAGCTTAGTAAGGTAGTAATCAAAGTAATGTACAAATTATAGACCTGATGATGGCACTGGGAGGGAAGAGTGAAAAATTTCATGGCAACAGTTGTCGAGTCAAAACAACAAATGTCAACCTCATCAGGAGAGGAAAAGTCAGAAGATCATCAAAGTCATTAAGATACAACATCAGGTAACCATAAATGTCTGTGCAAAGGTTTGTGCCAATCCATCCAATGGTGGTTGAGATATTTCAATCTGGACCAAAATGGTGGACCGGCCAAGAGACCAACACTGCTGTCCCATAGAGGCGTCCAAACCACACCACTAGCATGGCTAAAATGTTTGAACATATATGTAGTTTCCTATAATTTGGGTAATCACTTTATCTGGCTAAGTCTGGCTGATGAAGCCTCAGATTACTGTAGTTTTGACCTAACTTAAGAATTCATTGTCACACAGAACAAGAGCTGTAGTCTTAGATTAGATTAGATTATACTTTATTTATCCCACAATGAGGAAATTTACTCGTTAGCGCAGCAAAGTGTGATATACACTACAGAAGTAAAGTAGAAAGGACAAAAACAGACAGAAGCATCTTATAATCTACACAATATAAAAAAAGCAAACAAGCAACAGACAACGTGCAAAAAGTACTGAAGGTAAAAGTGACAATGATATAAATAACAATGCAGAGGTAAAGTGACCATGGTGATATTGTACATTGTAAGTTATCAGATTAAAATGAAATAAATATAAGCCATGATGAGTAGTAGGTAAATTGAAAACAGGAACAGAAACTACAACATGATCAGGTGGTGCAGGTGTTGTAGACCCTGACAGCGGCCGGGATGAAGGACCTGCAGCACCTCTCCTTCTGGGTGTAGCAGTCTGCTGCTGAAGGAGCTGCTCAGGGACCCCACAGTGTCGTGTAGGGGGTGAGAGGTGTTGTCCATGATGGATGTCAGCTTGGCTAACATCCTTCTCTCCCCCACCTCCTCTGTGGAGTCCAGAGGACAGTCCAGGACAGAGCTCGCTCTCCTGATCAGTCTATTGAGTCTGCTCCTGTCCCTGTCCGTGCTGCCCCCTCTCCAGCAGACCACAGCATAAAAGATGGCTGAGTCCACCACAGAGTTATAAAAAGTCCTGAGGAGAGCCCTGCACACTCCGAAGGACCTCAGTCTCCTCAGCAGGTGGAGGCGACTCTGGCCCTTCTTGTAGAGAGCATGGGTGTTGTCGGTCCAGTCCAGTTTATTGTTTAGGTGAACACCCAGGAATTTGTAGCTCTCCACCACCTCTATGTCCGATCCCTGGATGATCACCGGTGTGAAGTGGGATGGTTCCCTTCTGAAGTGAACGATCATCTCCTTCGTCTTGCTGGTGTTGAGCTGAAGCAGGCTGAGCTCACTCCAGCTGACAAAGTCCCTGATGACCGTCCTGTATTCCAGATCGTTCCCCTCTGAAACACATCCAACAACGGCTGTGTCATTGGAGAACTTCTGGATGTGGCAGTGGGTGGTGTTGTGAGTAAAGTCTGCGGTGTAAAGGGTGAAGAGGAAGGGAGAGAGCACCGTACCCTGAGGGGCACCACGTCAGACACACAGTAATGGAGCCTCACATACTGTGGTCTGTTGGTGAGATAGTCCGTTGTCCATGCAGCCAGGTGTTGGTCAACTCCCACGTTCTCCATCTTCACTCTGAGCAGTGAAGGCTGAATGGTGTTAAAGGCACTGAAGGAGTTAAAGAACATGACCCTCACAGCGCTCCCGCTGTCCTCCAGGTGTAGCAGTGATCTGTGCAGCAGGTAGATCACTGCATCGTCCACCCCAATACCAGGCCGGCAAGCAAACTGCAGGGGGTCCAGCTGTGTGCCACCAGCGGTCGCCGGTGTCGCAGGATAATCCTCAGTCAAGGCAACAGGCCTGAAGTGGTTAGGCTCCTTGGGGCGCGGTGTCCTTGGTACCGGGACCACACCGGAGGTCTTCCACAGGGCTGGGACTTTTTCCAGCCTCAGGCTCAGGTTGAACAAGTGCCTGACCACACACAGAGATGGTCAGCACAGTCCTTGAGCAGTCTTGGGCTGATGCCGTCCGGGGCCTTCCTTGCCTTGATCTTCTTTTGTCTTTTGTCGCCAATCATTACATTGGAAAGTATGTGGTCAATAAATTACTCAAAGTACGTGTTATTTCCCATTAAAATATATTTTAGTTTGTCATTATTACTACAGTTTTAAACCTTACTTCGATTTTTTTGCTTTGGTTAGAAGAGGAGATTTCAAAAGCGGAGATCGGAAGTGTTTTTTTGGGAGGCACGACAAGCACTTCATCATGTAACTGTTGTCTTTCTTTTTTTTAGATTTCGGTATAAAAAGCGCCCAGGGATTGTGTCTGGAAGCTGCCTCTTGTTCTGGATTTGGCTCAGCCATCATCACATCGCGGTCAAAAGACAAGTGGTGCTTATTTTTTCTCTTCCAGGCAGCTGGCAGCTTGGCATCTGCTGCGGTGCTCCTCGTGCGCTCTCCCTCCACCTACACTCAGTTCTCACATTTACAGCAGAGTTGTGTTGAAGGTATAAATGGCAATGTAGCAAAGTGAAAAAATAGATTACTGGATCAAAATTAAACTCGAGTAAAGAGCAGAAAGACAGTTTATAAGAAGAAACATGAGTAGTTATTTAATTTCCTTCATTTTATTTGAATGTCTGAATTCTCAGTATAATTCCCTCAAAAGCTCTCTCAATGGAACAAACATAGATGATCCATTCTATGTACGACTTACACGACTCTACACTCGTCACCAATAATTAAAAAATATTGATTACAGGACAGACTTTGGTCGTAGCAGTGATATATAACAAAATATGTGAGTTAGAGCCTCAGAAGTTGTTTCCATCCAAATGTTATATTGCTCGGTGCAAATTTGAACCCAAATTACAAGTAAATCGGCAAAAGAAGTGTGAATGAACAATGTTTCCATCCATAACTGTTATGGGAATATGAGGAGTTGGTTAACAAGACAAGCAGGAAGTGGAACCAATTCTCCAGTTGGAAGCCCAAAGAAGAGGGCGCGACAAGGTGATGTAATTAAAAGAGTGACAGTTGAAACTCAACGCGATGAAAAACAATGCAGAAAACATGACAATTCATGTATTAACTCAGGGGTCTACAACCTCCTCAGATGCACTGCAGGAGGTCCCCCAAATTTTTGTCATAATAATTGACAATTTTCACCAAAATAACGGTGAATGTGAGGGTGCAGATAACTGAGAAACTACAAACAGCGGAGGCGTTTGCACTCCAATTGGATGAATCAGTGCACATGTCCAAAGATTTGGCCTTTTCCCATCAGCCTTTTCTAATTCACTACTTCAAAACGTGCATTGAACAAACATGTTTATGGAAACAAAAAGTAAGAGAACCAGGGAGCTAAAGAGCTTTAATGTGAGAATCTGCTGATATGAAGTGATGTTGGCTGATGAAAAACAGGACACAAAAACAGAGCAGCGCAGCCAGAGCCGTCTAACCAACTACATGTGAGTACATGTTTTCAGAAGGGAAGACCAATTTGACTGCGTAAACACTTTCTCCAAAACACACAGCGATAAACAGACTAACACGTAACCGAGCTAGACATACGAACACCACAAACACACAAACACAGACGTATACACAAACGTCATGGCTTCCAAGACAACTCCTCAATGCGCACTCCAACACCCTTGCACACACACACACAGCAGCCTTACATCTTTCCAGACAGACATACAGTGCCATAAACATCGTCACATAGCTCCCTGCACCGCAAACGACGGAAAAATAGCTCAGTGTGTGTATGTGTGTGTATATATATATATGTGTGTGTGTGTGTGTATCAGGGCCTCTATCTAAGGGAGTTTCCCTCCTAACTCCAAACCTCACGATTCAACTAGCAGCACAGAGCTCAGTGTGTGTTTGTGTGTGTGTGTGTGTGGGAGACGGTCATTTGTTAAGAGTCCATAAATGAGCTCATGCACACATATTAACTTGACACTGTCCGTATGCTGGATTTCTCTCTGGTCAAACACACACACACACACACACACACACACACACACACACGGCGGAGAGGTCAGGTTTGGCGTCCACTCCGGCAGTCTCTTCCTGTAGGCGGAGCCTGGATGTCTTTGTCCGCATTAAACCCTCTTCCTCCTCTACCAGCCAGCGCAGCACCAGCTCAGCACATAGCAACACACCGCATGTGTGTGTGTGTGTCTGCGTGAGGGAGAGTGTGTGTCCACATACACGGGAATTTTTGTATTATGTGTGTGTGTGTGTGGGTATGTTTTTACGTATGCACATGTAAGCGAGGGAGCAGAGGCTCGTATTTGCACATTCCTGTTCTGACCAACAAGCATCAGTGTGTGTTAAAAAAAGAACGTATGGTTTGCAGTATGTATCTCCACTGACACGTTCATGTGTACATTGTGTGTGTTTGGGCGTAATGGCTGTTGGTTGTGGTAGAGAATGGTCAACTGCACGCAGCGGTGGTGGCAAACACACAACATAGAGCATGTAGTTATCTGTAATAGAAGTAGCAGCATCTGCAGCCATAGGAGTGGTACTGTAGGCGGCAACAGTGCTATTCTGTCTAAAAGTAGTGGTACTGATACCACTGTTGTTGGATATACTGCTATTAGTCCCATAACTGCAACTATTAGCACGACTGCTTCATGGTATAGCATAAGTTGTGGCAGTAGTAGTGCCGGAAAAATGGTGGAATACTCCCTCTGGGTTGGGAGCGAGTTGCTGCCCCAAGTGAAGGAGTTCAAGTATCTCGGAGTCTTGTTCATGAGCGGTGGGAAAATGGAGCGTGAGATGGGCCGGCGGGTTGGTGCAGCGTCCGCAGTACTGCGGATGTCGTACAGGACCGTTGTGGGGAAGAGGGAGCTAAGCTGGAAGGTCCATCTACATTCCAGCCCTCACCTATGGTCATGAGCTTTGGGTAGTGCCCGAAAGAGATCACGGATACAAGCAGCTGAAATGAGCTTCCTCCGCAGGGTGATGCTGCTCCTTTGCGTCAAAAGGAGCCAGCTGGAGTGGTTCGGGCATCTGATTAGGATGCCCCCTGAGCGCCTTCGGTTGGAAGCATTCCGGGCTCGTCCAACCGGGAGGACTCAGAAGTCTGGGAACGCCTCGGGATCCCCTAGGTAGAGCTGGAATAGGTTGCTGGGAAGAAGGACGTCTGGAGCACCCTGTTCAACCGGCTAGAGGAACTACAGTCGTGTTTCCATCAAACGCTTTGGGTATAGCACCCTTAAAACCTGTGCCAAACACCTTCCTACACTCACGTAAACCTTAAATCTGTTTTACATTTCCACCACAGACAGTACAGCAGACAGTACTCTCAAATGTAGGTGGGGTTTTTACCGGGTGGGCTTTGTGGCTCACCCCCTTTCACTTTTCCAGCAGTTGAGAAACAACAGACGAGACTTTTCTGGATCTTGAGGAGCTGCAGAAGTTATTAACTGACACACTGATAACTTAATGCTAACCTTCTCCTCACTGTCTCTTCTCTGCTGCTCTCACTCGCTCCTCGCTCGGTATGTGGTAGTTTATTAGCCCTACAATGAGGACGCAGACTTTTTTTTTTTTTGGGAGAAAAGGCTGCAGGCAGCAGGACAAAAGGCTCCTAAAAAAACAGGAGAGTGTGGGAACTCCTACATCAGAGCACGAACGACTCTTTGGTCTGCAGTGTTTCAAGCTCCACCTCACCGTCCTGGATCAGTACCCCAACAGAAGGGTAATGAAAAGCAGGACGGAACAGGGTGGTTCCATTGGTACCATTCCACCAGTTCTGACTTTGACCCGACCAGAACTGAAACAACCTGCTTGGTGGAAACAACGCTCATCATCATAACGCAGGAACAGCAGTAACTAGTAGTAAATGCCACAGAACCACAGGTGCAACTGCAGCAGCGCGTCCATCAGTAGCAACACAGCAGCAGCAGTATTAGTATCATGTTAGGAGTAGTATGAGTATTAATAGTAGTAGCAGTAAGAGCAGGTAATGTACCTGTCCTCCCGTTTGGCTGGTGCAGCAGTGAAGGTGTTGAGAGGCAACACACACACACACACACACACACACACTGTTGGCCGCTGGCCTGGCTCAGTCTGGAACTGACCAGGTCTCATTAATCGCTGGAATTAATTAAAGCCACAGGAACACACCGCTGCGCCCATTTGTTTTGGCACATGTGTGTGTGTGCCGCTCTCAGTGCAGATGTGTTTGAGTGTGTGTGTGGTGAAGTTGGACAGTGTAGTTCAGGCCAGAAAGTGTGTGTGTGTGTGTTTGCAGAGTTTTAATTTTGTGAGTGTGTATGTTTACTCTGCGTGTGAGGGTGAGTGTCAAAGTGTGGGCAGAATGTGTGTGTGTGTGTGCATATGACTACATGGAGTTGTGTGTGTGTATTTGACAGTTTATGTGTGTGTGTGTCTGTGTGTGGGTGTGTGTATGACCATTTGCTGAATAAATGAGGAATGTCCTGTCCAGGACTGTGAGCGCATATTAGATGAGTGTTAGAGGTGTGCCCTTTCAACGTGTGTGTGTGTGTGTGTGTGTGTGTGTGTGTAAATGTCTCTCATTTCCATGGCCCAATATTTGCCATGGAGCGAAGCCCGGCCTTTAGCCTAATGAAGGAAACTAATCATGTCCTCTGTGATCACACACACACACACACACACTGCTCTTATTACTGGACACACACACACACACACACATAAGACTGCAGGGAGAAAAGAGGAAGAGATGGAAGGAGGGATGGAGGGCGTGAGAAGGGAAGAGGGAGACGATGGAGAGGAAAGGAGGCATTATGTACCCATAATGCTTCTGTCTGCGGTCTGAAGCCTGTACTTTGTTTTGAGCTGTTGCCAACGCGGAGAGAACTGACCTGACTCTTTCTACTGACACTGATCACTTCTCGCTCTGCTAGAGAAAACACTTAAGCTCTCAGAGGAACAGGTAATTTCCAGACCTCTAGAAAGTCTATATGTGAACTTTGGAAAACTGAAATCATTACCTCAGAGTCAGGCTCAAGGTTTGACATTACAGAGCTTTAACTTTTCCTTTGTTAACATAATAAATGTTTAAAGTAAGCTCCCCTAAAGGATAATCAAGATTTATTAGAATTTGGATGCCATTTCTACTGATTACGGTGACACTGAACTCACCAGGGTAAAGAACCAACATCGGTACAGTGAAGTCAGACAGGACATGAAACACGAGCAGTCAGATGATCGCGCGGGTTCCAGGCCAAACGTTTATCGAGTTGATCTAAATTAATTTCTGTGGAGGAAAAACTAGACGCAAGTGCACCTGAAATGCTGTAATACTCTCTCACCGTGCAGGAAAACTGTGTGCTCACAACTACAGTAAATACGGTAGATTTCAGAGATTCATTTCATGAGTGTAATATTATTATTGCTGATATAAGGGATGGCTGAAACTACTAGCACGAGACCAGAGTAAAAATGTGATACTGGTCCAAAAAAGGTTTTTGACTGAGGTGTTTATATGAGACAGTTGGCATCCATCACATTAACGCACAGGTCTGCACCGAAACCAGCTGGATTTTTATTGTTTGAAGGAGTCCGGAAACATTTTACTGGCTGATGATAGATGTTGGTGGATGTTTACCTGCAGCCCATCTCAAGTTCCACTTGTTTCAATGTTTTTTGGACTCAGTTTTGATTTTTTTTACATGACACCAGAATAATGTTGACTAACTTTCCTTTAGGGATGCGCAAGGAATCCCAATATTAATCAGGATCACAAATTTCTGTTCAAAATGTGTGCTCTGCTCACAGAAAACTCAAATCAGGCGCTTCCTGAACTAACAGTCGGGTGATCGAGATGTTTTGGCTTCACTTTTGGGGAGCTGTCATGAAAGAAGAGAAATAAACAACACTGAGCAGACGGACAAAACTATAATCAAATGTCTGGAGGAGAAGGCGAAGAGCTGGTCATCAAAGTGATGTTAAGCAAGAAGAAATCATGTTTAGATTTTGTCAGAACACAAATTTGAGCTTTCAAGTAAAAATGATACAGGAGAAATAAAACACGGTGCTTCGGTTTTAAAAAGGTAATTATTAGTTTTAATTTCGAGCTGTCAGTCTATTAGCAGGAGAGTCACCACACACGGTGAGCTGGGACTGTGTGTGTATGTGTGTGAAAAAGCATGTGTTCTCAGTCTCGGCTCAGTAGCTATTGACCCGCAACGAGGCCCTCAGCATCGCACACACACACACGTGCATGAGAACACAGTAAGTTTTTATAGTTAGTGACAGCTGACGAATCCCCCCGCCCTGACCTCTAACCTCTGGCTCTGCCTTCTGTACCCCCCAGCTAATTGACATGTCTACTCTGATAAACTCTCTCTCCACACACACACACACACACACACGTACACGCACACACACACATCCCCCTGAACACACACAACGACAAAAGCTACCCAAACATTACGATACAAACTTTCAGTAAGACAGCCACGTGAAAGACTGTGTCTCAGGATTCATCATTCAAAGCTGTATGAGAAGAAGCTCAGCAGTGCACGCATGGTTTCATACATGGCATGCATGAGTTGGTGTTTATATGCAGTGTGTGCATTTTGTCTGTTTTACACGCATAACTCAGTGATTCGTCTATTAGGCTACTGCCAAACTCAGGTGACCCACACACCTGTGTAGAAGTCCAGTGTGACACATTATTGATTTATAATACAAATTGGAATATAAATAGTTATCAGTAGTGTGCATAGAGTGAAGGAAGCCGCACTGTTTTATATTAGGAATATTAGCTGCAAAGTACGGGAACAACAACACGTTTTAATAGTGCAGATAGTGAGCGACGCTGGAATGAGCCGGGTGAACGTAATAGCAACATACTGAGCAAGATGCCGCCAGACAAGAGTAAATCTGGGACGGACTTTTAGTCTCTGGCGAGAGCTTTGTGGAATAGAAGGCTGAAAGACAGACGCAGACTAGACACAGACTAATTTACTGCCTCCCATGTAGTGCACGAAAATAAAAGGACTACCCTTTCTATATTTATAAACTCTTATTTGTTTGTCCTCAATCACAATGATTATTTCTGTATCCTGCCCCCGATTCCTAAATTTAAGTTCCTAAGCGTCTAAAAGAGAGTGAACATGGAAGTGAGAGAGAGAGCGGACAAGGGAACACTGACTGCGAGGGACGAGGAGGAGCGCAGTAGCAGCTCCAGTCCCACATGTGTTACCTATTGACTTTTGCATGGGACAAGGAGAGAGAGCAGGGAGAAAGAGAGGCCTACACTTCCCAGGCCGCCTGTGGAAAAGTATACTCTACAATTCATTGCTTCCTTCTCGCCAAATTAAAGGTCCCTTGTTAAAAAAATGGGGGGCTGGAGGGGTGAGGGGATTTAAGGGGAATGGGGCAACAAAGGGGGGCTTTTATTACAGAGCAAAAACAGCCCCTGATCGAGCCTCATCTCTGTAAGACTGTACGGCGAGAGCGGAGACTTTAAACTCTGTGATATGTGGTTTTTAGTTGGTAAGCATTATATTTTCTTTGCTAGTGACCAACTTTTTTTTTTTTTATTCCCTTTTCCGTGTGTTTATTCGTAATTACATGTAATTTCAAGTTTCTTCAAGCTTTCAAGAGTGTGTGAGCGAGAAAGAACACCAACAGAAACAAATAGTGGAGTAAAGAGCAACAGAAGAAGTGTGTGTTGGTTCCCAGTCACTCAAAATTAAGACAGTCCTCATGTAAAACATGCAGAACATTTATTTTACTAACAGAGCGGTTGATGTAGATTATTTTACTAAACAAGCCTGTCTTGTTCTGTGGTCGGAAAGTCAAATGAAGTCCAGCTAAACCTGTTAAAATGTTGTGAGACCATTTTAAAGCAGATTAGGCGAACCACTAGCAACCTTGATGTTGGAACACTTTAGCCTAACCGCTAACCATCACAAAGGTGGAATGCATGAGTCGGGCCTCTTAACACTAAAATGTTGGAATACATTAGCCATAACCGCTAGCTGCACACACACACACACAAGAGGTGAATCAGCGAGTCTCAGCGCTGTTATGTTGGAGTGCATTAGCCTAACCATTAGCTTTTATAGTGTGTGTGTATTAGATTAACTCTCGGTTTCTAGCTTTCAGGATGTTCATGTATCAGGTCACTGCTGCCCAACAAACAGGTCAGGCGGTTTTACTCGAACAAACGTAACCTTCGCTGTAATATTTAAAGCTTTATGTGAGGTTAAAGGGTAAATATGCAGCTTTGGTAACAGTATTTGAACATAACTATATTCCATTAACGTGTATGTAATGTACTGTATGGTTGAATACTGGTTACCATAATACTAAGCCATGTGTTTAATGCATTTTGGTCATTCTTTACTCACACAAAAATATTTCTTCCTACTTGGTTTGCCTGAACAAGTGTTGTTTGTAGTGCAGCCAGACTAACCGTGTGTCACACTGTCAACAAACTGGTCGTTAATACTGCACACATGATTTAATGTTGCCTTCCACGTTACATGAAGTGTACACACACACCAGCTTTTATATTCGGCATCACGTGCCAAAAATAGAGATTAATACTATAAAGTAATGTCACGATATTTCAGGGTATTTCTGCGATATTGAAAGGTAACTTTCATTTTCAGCCATGTTCATGTTCATGACATCTTTACCACGTCAGTTTACCAAGTTTATGAACGTTCCTTATACTAGACAGTATCAGGAACGTTTTATCGATGTTCAACATTTGAACACGGTTGCAGAAGTGGCGTGTGCACTGTTCCCTCGTGCAGGAATACAATAGGCTCAAATGTCTCAATATATCTAAAATAATATTAGCTATCATCGTGTGCTTTGATTTAAGAGTCCAAGCTGTGCCACTATGTTATTCTGACAGTCAAACATCCCGCTCTTTTCACAGGATATTAAAACATCAAGTGCACAAAGTGATCCATATGGGGTCGAAATGTATGAACCGAACTGGTAGCGACCATAAAATACGTTAGATTAACGGTTATATCCTATAACATAGCTGCCGTGGCCTTAATGTGAAAAGCAGCAGGGGGTGTGAAGGCCGGTTCCTCCCCGCTGGAAGCTGCACTTCCTACACGGGCCTCCCAGAGGAAGAGCGTTCATTCCTTCTGGAAGGTTCCCTCAGGAGTCGGAGTCTGAATGGACACTACCGCAAAAACACTGCCTCCTTACCACATGTTACATGACCTGAGGGGACACACACACACACACACACACACACACACACACACACATCTGGGTTTCCACCTCTGAAAGACTGTCTGGTTTGTTGATGGTTATCGTAGCCAGAATAGTTCCTGCCTCTCCCTTCTCTACCTCTCTATTCCTCCCCCTCTCTTCCCTAAATCTCTTTCCTTTTTCTCTCCCTCCCATCCTCTCTCGGCCATAATTTACAGAACTTATCAACACGCCTTTGATTAATTAGATCGCTTTGATGAAACTCCCTATTGTGTCACGCCGGCCTAATAAACAGTTGATATATTTTTCCCATAGTGACAGCTGTTATTGTAGTTCAAATATTGCCACCCCGTGTTTAAAATACACACAAGAACATTTTCTATGCTATTCTTAGTCTTTTGAGGGTGGACTGAGTATGGAGTCCATCAGAAGTGGTTGCATCTTCCATCAGAAGTGCGTTGATGTGCATGAACTTTTCATGAAACCTTCGATTTTATCAGTTACGCTCCCAATACAGACACATACTAGCTACTATAATCTCTATAACAGATATCAGGAAACAAAGATTTTGATTTTCTGCTTGTAGCCCGAGCAGTACTGACCAATCACATTTAAGCAGACTTTGGTTGCAGTGCATGTGGAACGACTATCATCGGACCATGATCTAGCGTTCCTTGCTTTAAAAAAACTGCATTAATATGCAGACATCTCTTTATCGAGATAAGCCAAAATGTGTCTTCCTTGTTATTCTTGCATATCAGGTTGCTAACTGGACTGTGGAGAAAGTCCGCATATCCGTTATCCAGAAATCTGCTGGCTACACGAGAAGCACCGAAACATTAGCCGTTGCCCCCACAACTGTACTCAAGCTACTGCAGCTTAACTACTTCTTCACTCTGTGTGTGCTGTGGGCATCGAGTGATATGAGTCAAATGTTGCTATGCCCTGTGATGCTGCTACTATACTGAGTGCCCGATGAATGTTTCTACTCTGTGATTTATAATGTTCAAGAGCACTATGAGATTTTCCTGACTTACTGCAAACTGACTGAGCCAAAAAGGTCGTACATCTGGACAACCTTGTTATATGTAATAATAGAATTGCCACATTAAGATTCCTCATGACGTTCTACAGTATTTTGCTGCTAAATTTATCCAAGAAAAATTACAATGAGTGAGCAATTCCAACACAAGGTCAGTGACAGGACTTGACGGCTGCTGTAAGGCTTTAAAAAAAACCCTGAACTTTCCGTCACAGGGTGCCACAAGTCAGTTGAAAAAGAACGTTGTCCTCATCTCTATCTGTAATCACCACAAGCATTAGCCTCTGGCCAAGAATAGCCGATCAGATAATGCTGTTGCGGAGACATTAGTGGAACATTACACACACATTAAACAAGCCAAGCATCTCATCAGCGCTCCGTCAACACAGCCAAGGCCAACAAATAGCTCCGGAGATGGCGTGATAGCCATGCGGTGGGGATTTTGCTGGCACGCATGAGCTTTGGAGTTACAGTACAAGAGCAAATGTCGCTACCTAAAAATGTTGTTGACAAGCTACGAGCCAGATTAAAAGCAGTCAACAGTTCAGAGTGACGGTGGGATGACCAATTCCCACTTTCTTGTAATGTTGGCTTGATGACACTGAAGTCATGTCCTCGGTATTATTACTATAATTATTATTATTACTATACTGTAACAACCTGAAGAGGCTGATTCTGACTTTTAAACACTTTTCTTGGTCTGTTTTTAGATCAAATATCTTTAAATTTGACTGTTTAGGCAAAAAAATATTTAGTATTTCTCCACCAAAACTAAATTTCTGCACCTATTTTGGCTTCAAAATCTACATGCATAAGAATTTCTCTCTCATCTGAGTCCAGTATAAACTGAAAACAATGTGCAACACAACTTAACACTTGTTGAACACACTGAAGGATTGAAGGATGAAAGATCTGGAGAACACACAGGTGGTGACGACTTGGATTTGGTGAGAGCGCACACTCGACAAGCTGTCGATGTCCAGTCGGTGGATAACAAACATTCGGACATATGGAGCTCGCGCTCGACACCCGGTTGGACCCGAGGAGGAGTACACACGTGACAAACTGGAAGAAGAAAAAAAAAAACGAGCGAGCCGTTTTATTTTGAGCACACGCGTTTGACATGTTTGACTTGGGGGGACACGCGCTTGGAAACCAGCTGTAATTAAAATGCCACGTAACCCCCTGATGAGGCAAAAATACAAACTCTTGCGGCGCTCCAACATGCAACTAAATCTAAAAACATAGAATTGGAGCAATTTTTTTCTTCTCACATTACCACACCCAACCCCCCTTCTGAATTGTGTGAGAAGAAAGATTCCCTGTAAGCTCTGATCCTGAAAAGTGGTGACGTTGGAGATGAAGCGTGGAAGAAAAAGAGATCATTCCAACAAGCTTCAGCCAGTGAGCTGTGTTACTGGATGTACTGGTAGGATATGAGAACGCCGTCAACCCTCATCTGCATTAAGCGAGAGAGAGAGGAAACAGAAGTGTTTAATAGAGGAACTGCTGTGTATCCTCTCAGGTTTGAACACACACACACACACACACACGTCTGTAATGACCACACCTACATTATTACTATAAACACCATTAAACATTTACACACACACACTTCATTTCCAGCAAACACACCGCACACATACAACATTGAAGCGTAGTTTCACGAGCCACATATTTTACTTTCCATCTGCAAGGACACTTAGCCTCAGAAAGTCTGTGTGTGTGTGTGTGTGTGTGTGTGTGTCGATAGCCAAACAAGGGTTCATTTTCTGTCTGTGTTTTTATTCGTGGGGGGTGAGCTGGAAATAGAGAGACCTCTATCTGTCACACACATCAACACACACACACATGTCCAGAACAGAGATCTATGGGTCAGAAATTCTGGCCAGGGCCCGGGAGAATCCTGTTCAGGATGAGGAAACCTGCCCGCTGTGTGCGTGTGTGTGTGCGCAGAAGCTGGATGTGAATAGCAGCCGCAGTATGTGACAGTAAGCTGATAGCTCTGTTTGCTGTGTTTCTGTAATCTGACAGACAGACTGACACAGCAGGACTGTGTAATTCAGCCATGTTAGTACAAGTCTCCTCCAGCCTCTGAACACTGAGTCACCACTTTCATTACCTGTGCGCCCTCACTCCGCCGCTGATAACACGACTCACCTGAGAGGAAGGGAAGGATGGAGCGGACAGGTATGTTTGTACTTCCTTTTATGTGGATAAAAAGGAGGATGTGACTGTACATGTTACATAAATCAGAGCGAAGATGTAAGACTTGAACCTGACATGAAACTAATTACAACGAACTTCCTGAAATTTGACACCAATAGACTCAAAGCTGCCTGTGGGCAGACGGCATTTTGTATGATATTTATTACCTCATAATTTGACTTTTTGATTGCCAAAATATAACAAATTACCAAGATAGGGTTTCCTCTAAAAGGTGATTCTTGTCAGGTTGAAGCTCTAAAACCATCAGCAGACATAAATATCCCTTTTCAGCCACATCAGAGTTGTAGAGGAACCGAGGACGCAGAGGCTGATTTTAGTTTGTGGCCCCAGGAACAGTACCTCTTCTGGGAGTCTTTCATTAAAGTACTTGTTATCACTAGTGGACAGTTCCTGTAAACAACTACCGATTATGATCGATTAATCTGACAATCGTTCCATCAATTAGCTCTGGTTCTAAACGTAAAGTGTCAGTACAAGGTGGTGTCTTCTGGATGTTTGTTTCGGGCGAGCAAGATATTCAATTGACTATAAAGTTCCAGCTCTGCATGCTTCCTCTGTAACATCAATTAAGACGTCAGTCTTGTAACAGTAACAGACTCTTTATTGTTGTTTTGTTATACGCACACATGCATGTCAATAATCCATCTGTCCTTTTGATTAGACTTTACGGTTCTTAAAATGCAGACAGGAAAGCACAAAAAGGTATTTCTAGTTAGTAAAGGTACTCCTAAACACACTGAATGAACACTGCCTGGTTTCCTGGTGATCCAGCCTCTCATGTCCTTTCAGCTGTGTTGGCAGCTCCTTTAAGACAGACTCGAGGCTCTGACTCATGCTTCTCTTTACCTTTTTTGGAGGTGGTTATAGATTCAGTCAATAATGGATAACAGCTTTTATTCAGATTCATCACCTAATGGACAAAAGCTAAAGCTCATGCTAATACACAAAGGACATCACTAATGGGCAAAGGCTAATAGCTAACGGTAATTGCTAATATGTGCAAGGTGCAATACCGACTGACTGACGGATGCTGATGCTAACATACACAAGGTGCGGCTGAATAACAAGAGGACCGAGGTCAATGCTAGTGGACTGCATAAAGCTGTAGTGGCTGAGCCGGTACGTAATGAGACAAGTGACCGCAGACTGACCCTGGATCTGATGATTTCTCCACTGTGGCTCAAAGATTGAAGGAAGAGAGCGAGACTCAGTGTTAGGTTAGAGTTCAAATTTAGCTCAGCAGCCTGCCTCTGACATTAGGAGCATTTAGACGAGGCAGTCGGGACATCTGTTTATATGTATTAGTATATATGTTTGTATGAACCTACACTTTCCTGGTTGTGTGTGCGTGTGACTGCATCTAGTGTGTGCATGTTGTGTGTGTGTGTGTGTGTGTGTGCTCTGGATGGTGTCTGTGATCCCAGGTGGGCTGTAGGGGAGGAGCAGAACAACAAAAAGGGATGCAGCACCAGGAAAGAGGAGAAGGAAGACACTCTCCCTTTCATCTCTCTTTCATCCCTTCTTTTCTCTCTCTCTCTCTGTATCCCACTCTCAGATGCCTTTTGATGCCTTTCAAGTCGACCAAATGTGCTTTCTGGCTGCCATGCACTCTAACAGAAAGGTCTGTGTGTGTGTGTGTGTGTGTGTGGGGTTGGCATGGCGCCTAATTACTTTAAAGTCACAGACAGGTAGGCGGAAGGTGTATGTCTTTGCCTTAAAAATAAGAACTTTGAACTGATTTGTTCTCCACCACCTTGTTCCGTGTTTTTATGGGAGTTATGAGCTGCCCACAACATCCCAAAGGCTTTTTTTTTTTTTTTTTTGCCACCATTAAACAGAAACAGACTACTGTACGTCTCTGGCCAGAGAGTCACGAATGCACCATGGTGACCAGGGTGCACATCACGGTGCACTGGAACATGCAATTGTTCAACCAAATGAGGGTGTTTGTTTTTGGCTAATGGTAGCAAATGAACGCCATCAAAAGTGGCATAACTATCATCATTATCAAAACACAACGAGGATGTAGGGGCAGGATCTTCAGGCCGACTTTTTAATGGAGTCAGCCTGTCGGTGTAGCGGGGGTGATGCCAATGTGTCGGCCACCAAAAAAAAAAAAAGCTGAACTTGGCTCAACTTTTGCTGCGACGTTCATACACGCAAGTGCACATTCCTGCTAGATTACTTTGTGAAAATGAATGCCATATTTCCACTGTGATCTCGCCGTCGTTTGGAGGAAAGATAAAATAGTTGCTGCTGTGATGTATTTGTTAGTTGTAAAATCTTGACTATTGCAAACGCCTGTGCAGCGTTGTGGTGTCTTAGAAAGATTTAAACGCACTTTTCTGTGACTCCAACTGTAATTTCTGGATTGTATTTTATTGTCTCAGTGGAACCCCCTATACTGGTTTAAACGCAAGCTGCTACTTTACTGTCTTGCTCAAGAGCACATGACATACTGGTAGGAGGAGGCAGGAGAAGAACCACCAACTCCCTGATTACTCAACGACGTAGGGAAGGTGAATTTAATGTAAAACATAAAAGCACAGACCGTTTTTATTACAAACTGCGGGGTAATTTGGAGTAAATTGAAGCAGATTATGATGACTTATGTGATGTTTACTGTTGCCTTCTAAGTCAAGTTATTAGACCGGGAAGCATCCTCTCAGCTGAAGTGTCCTCGAGCAATACAGAGATGCTCTCAGGGTGAAAGGAGAATTTCACTACAGGCTTTATTAAACCACATTATTATATTCACAGGCTTCAAAAGTTACCGCTGTTTCTTGTTTTCTGTCTGAGGAGGACGAGCGGTGGCTGCAGGACAAGTCTGGACACGATGCTACCCCCCAAAACCCCCAACTCCAACCCCAAGCCGCCCCCCCTTCTGTCCGTCCCTCCTTCCTCCTCTCGTTTTAAGAACAAACCACAGACTTGCTCTGGAGGTTTCCATGACAAACAATACTAATTAGGGATGATTTTTCCTTTGCTTTTTTAAATCATGTCTTGAGGGTGGAATAGAAAGGTATGGGGGATGTGTGTGTACGTATGTTTTAAGAGAAAGAGTAAAACATTATTAAATCGGATAAGTAAAGTGATGCACCTTTGTATTTGTGTTTAACTTTAATGCTGGCACAAATGTGACATGTGTAGAGTCTTAAGGGCCCGCCCATCTCACCATGACACAACTGTAGAGTAACACAACTTTCAAACTGTGTGCAGTGCATACACCAATTCATTTCTGTGAGGTGAGGAGGAATACAGAACGAGAGACCGTGTGACTTACATAAGTAAGTCAACTTATGGGACGTATTTAGCTCTTTCTTTTCCTAACTTAACTTAGTTTTGACGTCTAAACCTAACTTATCTGCAACTGTTCCACAATTTTAACCGTGTTGCATGACCAGAACTAAAATGTGGACGCCCTGATGTCGTTAAATGACGGGAAGGTAACATATGAATTGCACGCAATGTGAAAGTGTAAAGTCATTTGTATGTTATTTGTACTCAGATCAAAGAGACCGAATGATATAAAACTGATGATACCTGATTAAACAGATCAGGCATCGACATCAAATACAGTTTCTTCTCTTAAAAAACTGTTTTTATCTGGAACATTTCAAACAATAGCTGATTTAATTTATGCATGGATGATTAACACATGTACAATCAATGCAACAAATCAGATGCAGCAATCCACAATGCACTGGCATTCAGCTGTGAAGTGATGAGTTTCACATCCCAGTTGTTTTATTAATACAGACAGATCACCCAGGATCTTGATTTAGTGGAACGTTTGCAGGACTGTGGCATTAAACAGGAAGAAGACGATTTTCTTCCACAGAAAATGACAGAAAAATCTTTTTTGGTGGCAGCAAGAGGGTGCAAGGAATGAAACGCCCTAAAAACTGAAGAACGATGGAGAAAGATCCCGCTCATGACAGGAAACAACACGACTCACAGGAAATGTAACTTATGATTTGCTTTAGTCATTTATCAAGAACAAATACTGAATGTTTCCTGGTTCTCAAAGCTTTCCAAAAATGACATTTGTTTGCTTTTTTCTGTTTCCCATCACTGTGAACTGATTTTTTTTATTGTTTGGGGAAAAAAAAAAATTAACAGAATAATTTACTTAAAAAATTCAGTAACAGGTAGCTTGATTTGTTTCACTCAAATCTGTCATGAACTCCTGTTTCAGGATTCATATTTCTGTGTGTGTGTGTTCAGAAAATACACACTGGCACATCTGACACTGGCAGTGTGTGTGTGCATGTCTGTGTATGTGTATGTATGAATGTATATGTATACGTGTATATATCTAATGATCCCTGTGTCGCCCTCTCTGTGTCTCACACACCTCCCCTTCTCATTAGTGGCGACGCCTGAGTGGATTAACCACAAGTGTGCGCATGCACACACACACACACTCACACACACACACACACACACACACACACACAATAACAAAAGTAGAGCCCATCAAAGCGGATCTATCCGCCCCAGTTTAGGAAAGACAAACTGTCATAAAACACGGATTTGTCCTCAATGCAAACCAGAAGCCCTTTTCTGGCAGGAAACTGGTGTGTGTGTGTGTGTGAGAGACTGGGCCAGGAAACAATTTGTGTTTGTTGAATGTGTGTGTAGGTCTTTGATATATTGTTGTAAGAAGTGTCTCTGCTTAATGAAAGTAAATCAGGTTAATAAGTAAATGGCATAACAAAAACAAGACGGGACAGGAGGGAAGAAGGTGAAAAATATCACGGTGTCGAGCCGCTTGATTGGGTTGATTTGGGAAATAAACAGAATCCTCTTCTGTCTCTATCAGACAGATAGTAAGAGGGAACGACCTCTGACCAGAACCAGATGGATGATGACACACAAAAATAAAAAAAAACAGTGAGAACGAGAGACCACAGGCTCTGAGTGGAGGATGAGAGCGTGGGCCAACTCTCCAAACAGAAAAAACAGTGAGTGTAGACCTGGCAACAGTAGGCCAGCGGCCAACGGCGGACACACTCCCAGCTCTCCTCTCACCACACCGGAAGACATTGTCTGCAGCAATAACACAGTGTGATAACAAAGAGGATGTTCTTTACTGTGATTATGGCTATGACAACAAACAAAAGCAGGCAGGACAGCAGTGAAGAATGTCTTAAATAGTATCATGGATTATGGAAGTGTAGTGACAGAACTATCCAAAGTACATCGTGGATATAGGAACAAATAAGTGAAGCCTCTTATTCGTGGTTATTACAGGTTTGCTGTACGTCTTGTAAGATAGTGAAAGTAAATATAACCTCAGTTGTAAGTAAACACCTTTCCAATGCTCGTCTGGCCTTGGTACAGTGGCTGGCATGCTTACTCTAGTCACATTCTTCAGCTTCCTGGGGGTAAATCTATGTAATCTTTCCAGGGTTTTCTGGGTTCACCATGAAGTATCCTCCCAGTTGGGAACATCCAGCATACCTCAACAGGAAAGTGCCCGGGAGGCATCTTGACCAGACGTTCAAACCACATCTACTTTCAGTGTAATGGAGGAGTGAATACACTCTGAGATGCAACCAGATGTCTGATGACCTCACTCTGTCTCTGAAGGTGACTTCTGGCACCCTGTGAAAGATGGCCTCAGACCACGGAGAGGCATCAAACACACACGAACAGAACAACATCATCAGCATAAAGTAGAAATGCAATCCAGGAATCACCCTACCTTTAGATTTGGTCATGAAACTCACAAACAGGTTTAATTAAGACCAATACGACAAGAACACACTCACTGTGGGTTAATACAGACGCTGCTAAACGGTTGGCTTCCCATATTCTTGCAGTAACTCCCACAAGATGCCACAAGGCACAGGTCTTCTCTTGGCAACAAAATACATATAAACTGGCTGTACAAACTCCAGCATTTTAGCAACAGTAAAGAGCAGTGCACTCTTTTCTGAGCAGGATGGTGCCATAATTGCTAAGGAAAGGTGCTGGAAGCAAAGATCCTAGAAGGTGCAATTTGGCATATGTCCTAGGGAGGTTAAGGACTGTGATAATCTGGTGACCCCTTTCAAAAAATAGGACACCACCTGACAGGCCATGGGCACTGTTCCCAACTACCTTTGAGTTTGTACCTGACTGTTTCCACAGACATGAACCCATTATGGTTGATCTTAGTGGTTCAGTAACATAGGAACATTTTGAGTTGGTGCCATTTGGTGATCGCAAAGTCGGCGAGGGCAATCAAAGTGAGACTTCACCGGTATAGCCAGAAGTCACAGCAACAAAAACAGTGCAGGATAGTAAGGCGGGAGAAACTCTGTGAACATTAATGCTGCATCTGCAGAACCACATGTATTCTTTGATTTCATCTTTTGGCACCGACTAGAATCCAAACCATGCTGATTCTGCAGACCCTGAGCCAATGGCAGTCAAAGTGGTATGTACAAATAACAGATGAGAGAGAGCACTATGCCGTGAGGGAAAATAGAGGTGGATTACAACAGTGTGACAGACAGTGAACAGATATCAGTGTCAGGGCTCTGGTCAGGATTTAGTGGCAAGCTGGGAGCAATGCTACGAATGTACCGCTGGAGTGATGTATTTTGACACGGGTCGGTTGGAAGTGTGACAAGGTGAAGCAGAGCTGACAAACCAGAGCTGTCAGAGCTGGAGGATATTCAGCTCCAAATAAAGACACAAAGGAAGGGAAGAAAAGATGACAGTACAGTAGACGGTGAGGATTAATAGAGTTTGTGCTCCTACCTTTCTTGACTTTCTTAGATGGCTGTTTCTTCTTGATGAGTTTGGTCACTTCCTGTGGAAGTTCCAGCTCCTCCCCGTCACCGTCAGCGACCTCTGCAATGGGCTCAACACCTCCTGAATGACATGTATAGGGGATATGTCAGCCAGTTGGTATAAAAGCAAAAATTGAATAAGCTCTACAAATGTACACTTCTGCTCGGTGTGACAACAGATGGCCAATAAGCAGCTTCACTAAAAGGAGGAAGAGCTTAATTTCCTTAATTTCCCGCCAAAGACTTAAACTCCTTAATACTTTTGTGTGCACTGTGAAGCCGTATGTATACTTTCTGAATCTGCATATTTGCAAGGTTTTGCATGACATATATTTTTAATCTGGCAGTGTGCAGCTTTGAATTTATGAACACGTCCACTTCCGCAGACATTTAATGTAGCATTAACAGAGCCTTGTGCTTGCATTAATTTTCAAGTGCTGTGTATCTAGCCCTCATATCTGCTTATTCTAAGCCTGAACACCAGAGGTGTCTTGAAGTATGTTTCTATGGCTGATATGGCAAAATGCAAGCAGGTTTGGATGCAGCAAGAATATGATCAAATTTTGTGTCAATTGTAAAGACATTTAAAGATCCGTAAAACTTGTATGTTGTATGTCTTGTTTATAATAGTCTGAAGTCAAAGTCCATTATTATGGCCAATAAAGTTGTATAACTGTGTTGTAATTGTCTCTAATATGTAATGGACATTTCCTGCTCTAAGTGCAGTTTAATAAATCTAGAAGAAATGCAGCATGAAATGAACATGTGGTTTGCAAGTGTGTGTGTGTGTGTGTGCTTGCATGTGTGTGGGTGCGATTGTGTGTGGGTGCGATTGTATGTGTGTGACGAAATCCCTGCTAGAATCCCATGGATCAGTCTGGATTTAGGGAGCTCCTGAGGCCGATGAATTGGACGCCTTGTCTCTCCTGCGTCCCACCTCTCTGTCTCCTCCTCATCCCCCTTTCCTCATTCCTCTCCTCCCCTCTCTGTCTGTCTCCTCTTCATCCCCCTTCCTCATTCCTCTCCTCCCCTCTTTGTCTTCTCTTCCTCTTTTTCTTCTCCTCCCCTGTCTGTGTCTGCTCCTCATCCCCTTCTCCATCCTCTGTCCTCTTCTTCCCCTTTCCCTTTTCATGCCCTCTCCCCTTCTCCAACTACTCCTCATCCACCTCACCTTCTCTCACGTTCTTCTCTCCATCCCTTCTTCTTTCACCCTCCCTTTCTCCTAATTTCCTCTCCTCCTCGATGATTGTGTCCAGTTTCACGGTGCTTTCATTGAACATGCACTACACACATCGCACACTGTGTCGTGTGTGTGTGTGTGTTTGTGCGTGTACGTGACTAAGGGTGCGTGTGTGTGTCTGCCATCATGTCTACCTTAAGGTGTCTGAGAATGTGTGTGTGTGTGTGTCTCCATCTCCCCCACTGTGTCTACGTCTGTGTGTGTGTGTGTGTGTGTGTGTGTGTGCGCGCAGATTACCCTAAGCCCTCTCTAATATTTATCCTGGCCTTTTCTAAAGCCAATCTTGTTCTCTTTGGTGAGAGCACAGCCTGTGGCTTCACACACACACACACACACACACACACACACACACACACACACACACACACACACACACACACACACACACACACACACACACACACACAGTTGTTTGAAATGGGATATGCTTCGCTCTTAATTGGGCAGGTGTTTTTCTAAGGCGAGTCGTTTTTTTTTACGCTGTCTTACAATTTCACGGGGAATGTGTGGGTCAGTGTGTGTGTGTGTGTGTGTGTGTGTGTGTGTGTGTTTTAACCTCAGTCTTACATCAACATCAGGTAAGGAAATAGCCCACCTCTGGAGCAAGTTACTCTGAAACAAAATCACACACACACAGACCGTCTCTTACCGCTGACCTCTCACACATTCCTCCCTCTCCGTCTCTCTCTCTGTAAATAGTAGGTGTAGTACCGCCTGGTCAGAGCTGTGGTGTGTATCTGTGTTTCTCTTGGTCGTGGTCAGGTCTATATTTGTCGCACTGGTCCCGTTATCAGTTTTAGACAGCCCTGAGGTTTAGAGCTGATACTCCACCGCATCACACTTAAAACACTTCAACTCTCAAGAGAAGCAGCGGAGTGGAAGATGACACTGTGATTATACAGTTTGTGGTATTTGTAACAGTAATGGTAGAAATAGCAATAGCAGTTGAGGCGTTTAAAGTAGAACTATAAGTAGTTGGTGTAGTAATGGTACAGCAAAAGTATAAGTTGTGAAAGACCAGATATATATAACAGGGTTCCAACACCTTCCGACAAATTCAAGACCCAGTTTTAAAGAGGACTAACAACGAACAGGATGCAAGAACATAGCATATCTACTAATGTTAAATGTGTTAAAGATTCTGAGGCATTTTACGGATTAATTTTATGTTTTAATGGACAAATTGGTAGTCAGCTAACAGAATAGTGTCTTGGGTGAATAACGCCTGCTAATTCATCTAGACTCCATGGGCTGATCTGGCATTGCAAGGTGGTTGGATATATGCAGCATCGCTGGGTTGCAGCTGGTTGACCTTACCTTGATTGCCCTTTCAAGATGTTGATTTTTTCCCCCCACCAAAAAATCACAAACGTTCAAGGACTTCGATGTCCATGGATCTAACCATGATCTAATGTTTATTGCAGTGTAACTAATGAAGTTAGAATGGTCAGTCTACGACACCTTCCATCCTTAGACTCTCTACACTTTAGTTTTTGCAGTGATGTAGAAGAGTGCTACAGGGTGTGGTCGTCAATGATGCTGGGTGTGGTCAGAGGTGCAGCAGACTTGAACCTTTCAACCAGAGGGGGCAGCGAAACCCTGATTAAGTTACCTGTTAGGTGCTGGACCATTTCCTAAACTGCCATCGAATTCTCTCAAAATGGTTCAAAAATGCTTTCCAACTATATCCAAACTGCTCGAGAACTAACAAAAATGTGTCAAACTCTCCAAAAGTGTCAGGAAAATAGTAGCAGCCATGCTTCTAGTAGCTGTAGGAATGGTGCAGTCATAATATTTTTCCAGTACAGAAACAGGGATGTAAAATATGGCAGACAGCCTCTAGTTTCTATTATTACAGAATGGACGTCTGTACTACCTCCTGGATCTTAAGAAAACCCTTCAAATTCAGGCCTAGTCAGCAGAACTGGGAACAGTTTAGGTCAGTTTGGAGACAACGAGGATAATGGACGACTAGTATCAGCACAACCGCTGCAACTGACAGTGATGTTACTGTGGTTCGCCATTTCTTGGGTGCTTAAGCGTGTTTGCCCAATGTGGTGAAGAAAACTGAGTCTAAACTTTCATGGATGTTACTAAGACAAAGACAAATACATCCAACAACACTGCTGGGGAGCTTTGGGAAGTTTCGGAAACTGGGAACACTTTTGACACTTTGGAGAAGGGAAGATTGTGACACAGAGTGGTAGATGTTTTGTGCAGTTACTGTCTAGAAATTTGTACTTCAAGATGGTTTAGGACATGTTGGTTCAGTTTAAGATCTGATCTGCAGATGTTTGGAGACAGTTTAGATGTAGTTTCTTTCAGTTTTTGGAGAGTTCGAGGTAGTGACACTCATATTTTGGGGCACTTTAGAGATCAGTGCAGTTTAGAAATAGCTGGCGACAGTCTGAGACGCTTGTGTAACAGTTTGAGACATTTTGGACATTTGTGGTCCAATTTGTACATAGATGGGGATGGTTTGGATCAGTCGACGACAGTTTGAGGGTAGCTTTAAGGAAGTTCAAGTCATTTTGTTACATTTTGCAGCACTTTAGAGATCAGCGCAGTTTAGATATAGCTGGAGACAGTCTGGGACAGTTGTGTAACAGTTTGAGACATTTTGGACATTTGTGGTCTAATTTGTACATAGATGGGGATGGTTTGGATCAGTCGACGACAATTCAAGCATAGCTTGAAGAGTTAAAGTAATTTTGTGACAGCTTGGAACATTGTGGGACAGTGTGGGACCATTTGGGCTGGTCCGTGACAGTTTGGGGGCTCTTCGGGCCACTTTTGGAACAGCTCTGGACAGCTTTGGTTGAGGGGTGAAGCTGCTTCCAATAGACAGCTCTGTCTTGGTCTGCAGCGTGGAGGCACCAGCGCATTCCTGCTTTATTCTGGGCTGCGGTTATGAAGATGGGGGTGACACTGTGCTGCTGTGGTTACCAGCAATTTGGCTGTGGGCTTTACGCTATTTCAATCCCCCCTCAACGTACACATCTCCGTATGCACACATAACATACACACACACACACGGTACGTCAGGCCGACACATTTGCATACACACATCAAAAACCAGGAAGTGTGATTCCTTTAAAAAACGGGTGTGCATGTGTCTACGAATCAGACACCTGATCTCTTCTGTCTAAACCTGCAAACCACTTTTCAGTACCACAAAAGGCACACACACACACACACACACACTCTCACACACATTACAGAAGTTGTATATGTATTGAACACTGTAAAAAGAGACCGTTGCCATTTTTGTAGTGACTAAAAAGAACAAAAATGCATTTTAGACGAGGACGCTAGGCCCAGAATTTAAAATAATTCTTTTAGTTTAGAAATGTAAGGAAGTGTCCTGGGCTGAAAAAAAACAACAACAACCCTCTAACTTATAAGATTTATTGAACGATGAACTTCAGGTACTGATTGATTCTTTCCAAAATAGAGCTCTGCTGTTTTATATATAGCGTTCTGGAGGAGAACTCTTCAATTTGGAAACACCACAGAGACAGAACAAAGACAGCTGGTCAGGATTACACACAAGACATGACCTACACTTACATATACTACATGTATTTTCCTTTGCTCTGCGTCCTCTGAACTTACACATCCACACACACACACATATACACACACATAAATACATGTGTGCACACACACACACACACACTCATGCACACAAACACAGCCCATCTTCTCCCCTCTCTTTAGGTCTAAAATAGATGCAGGCCCCAAACCACAGCTACCAGTGGAACACTGTGAAAATAACTGCAACACACACACACACACACACATGCACTATAGGGCTGTGTGGATAGGAGGATATGTGCGTGTGTGTGTGCTTGCTTTTGGACTGTGAACATAAGTAAACTTGTTGGACTCCATTAGTAGAAAAGAAGAGAAGAGGAAATCAGAAAATTCTACACATGATACAACATTGAAAAAGGGGGAGAGGAGAAGAAGCATCAACCATAGAAGAAAACCACAGAAGAAGACAAACAACAGACCGGAGACTGATCAAAGACGAAAACACAATCACTGAAGATTAATGGCAGGACAGAACGGAGGAGAAAACAACAGAAGAAAAACACAGCGGAGCAGAAATAGAGAGACGTGATGCCAAAAGTTTTGCTCACTGCTGCAAAAACACATCCAGAGAGATAAAGTGTGTGTGTGTGTGTGTGTGTATGTGTGTGTTAATACGTGTGGGTGGAAGAAGACTTCAATACACAAACCTCCCGAGGTCAGTTCAAAGCTATGCTGACAGCACGCTGACTAATGATACATGCGATAAACACTCCCGATTTCACCAGGTGTGTGTGTGTGTGTGTGTGTGTGTGTACAGAGTGCAGCTGTTGAAGCCAGTTGTTCTGAATGATGTCATCAGGGTGAGACAGAGGGTCAGGTGATGGAGAGAGAGAGAAAGAGAAACAGAGGGAGTGATCATCCACTGTACACGTAACCTGGGTTTGATTATCTCTTCCCAATAACACTGATGAACACAGCTGTAATATGTTAATATCCAAGATATCATCGTAATTTATTGACATTCACTAATAATCCTTTGGCTCAATTAAAAAGAAACTTAGTTGTTATTCAAAACAGAAACTGGTGATACAATATGTTTTGCATTTTGGGCTCCATCTGCTCCATTTGTGCGTTTCTTCTGCCTCTACAGATGATGTAATGTTAGCCGGCTAAATATTCTGGTGTCGGTCTGTCCAAATCAAAGAGCCGGGGATTCTCCCCACAGCGAACGTCAACGGACAACACATTAGCGCCGGCGACCGCGGTGCACATGGAACGCATCACATCCATGCCCGGTGGAGTTTAACCTTTATATGAGCGGTTCTCAACATTTTTCCTAGTAAGTGACTTTTTTGGGGGGATATTTCACATTATATTCAATACAGAACATTAACAGACTGATAAACTGATTAACACGAACAGTGAACACAATAACTGCAGAAAGTTTGGAAAGTTTCAAGTCAGTAAAAAACAACAAATAGTACCAAATAATCAGATATTAATAAATAATATTACAATTAACCTGATGATGAAGAACAATGATTCTTGCTATGACGGAACTACTTTATTACCCATCATGCCCTGTGATGTTTATTCCAAAAAGGATTGATTAGCTAAATGTTTTGAACACAAACAAATTTGAGGTTGAATCTTTCATGAAAAGAAAATATTAAAGAAGAAGTTTTCCTTTCCTTTCGCCCTGAAACGCACCGTCTGTCTGTGCATGAACAACCTGCTCCTCTCTCTGCTGCTGGATGAAAGACAGAGGTGACGCCATCCTCTAACAAAGACAGCGGTAAAGTCTCACTGCGTGTGTGTGTGTGTGTGTGTTGTAAGGTTTTTATATCCAGAAAACTGTCACGTAAACAAATTAACACACAGACGTACACATACACACTCTGAACCAATGAAACGGGGCTTGTTGTGTGGTATCCCTCTGTGTGGGTGTGTGCGGGTGCATATGTGTGTGTGTCTGTGGTTTTGGAGGGAAACGGTTGCCGCCGGTGTTGTTGGAAATGTAAACAAGTGTATATGTTTACGGGTGGGTGAAAAAGCAACATCTGAGGCGGCTAACAAACGACTGTTTACTGCAGCGCTGTGTGTGTGTGTGTGTGTGTGTGTGTGTGTGAATTTTGGCAGCAGACCAAAGGAGAGAGGGGAGACCGCATGACAAGGAAACATAAACACAAACACACTCATATAATCTCTCTCTCTCTCTCTCTCTCTCTCTCTCTCTTCTGTCTCAGACACACACACACACACACACACACACACACACACAAAGTAAATTAATTGATTCAGTTCTGTTTCACTGAGCTTTGTGCAGAATTACTGTAATCACTATAATGACTTTTAAACAAGCCTGTAAAGTTTTATAGACCCACTCTTCACTCTCTCTCTCTCTCTCTCTCTCACACACACACACACACACACACACACCACTTATTTCTCAAAGACAGAAGGTTTATCTACTAAGTAATATGAATCATCGCCCACATGTCAGATTTGCCAATTGATGGTTTTTTTTCCCTGTCAGTTGGAGAAACAATCGACCAATCAGACGTTTGTAGGTCTCTAGCGAGCTACACACACAAAAAAGAGCATATATAAATTCACCCTCAGTACAGTTGTCATGAACGGGAAATTAGCTTAGAATTAGAGTCCAAAACTGTTTTTGTACCAGGCTGTAAACATGTTTATTTCTGCTGTGAAGTTGGACATTTGAACATGGGGACTTATGGAGACTGACTCACTTCTGGAGCCAGCCTCAAGTGGACGTTTGAGGAACTGCAGTTTTTGTATGTGTAGTGTGCAGTGCAGTGAATTGATGTGCATGAGTGTAACAGGTAACAAAAAAAAAAACCTACTTCTATAAAGAATTTTGCACACCAACAACACAATATTTATGAAATCCAAAGAAAAGGTGAGACGAGGGAAAGGAGGCGTGAATGAAAGCAGGAAGGAGGGGAGGAGGGAAGGAGGAGAGGAGACACGCTGTAATTGATGATCTTGTCAGAAAGACTTCTATAAACTTCAGCCAAGACTTAATGATCCGTAAGGTGTGCGCATGTGTGTGTGTTTGCAAAGTGTGTGTGTGTGTGTGTATGATTTTACGAGTGTGTGTACCTGACATATGCAACTCTATGTGCCGGTATTCATGTTTTTATATGAGTGTGTAGTTTGTACTTGTTTGCAGTGTTTATTTGCATATGTGTGTGTGTGTGTTGTGTGTGTGCATGTGTACGGATGCTTTTAAAATCTGTGTGTTGATTGTAAAGTGAGGTATGAATAGGCTTCATGTTTTTGCCTGGTGAACCCTAAAATCTGCACCAGGACACACACACACACACACACACACACACACACACACACACACGAATACCCAGCTTTAAATGCAACACATTCATTTCACTCCACCACGCCTTTTTTTGGCTGTTTTGTACGATGACATATATTATAAAATGAACATTTTATAAATGTAGAAAGATTTTTAAATGAAGGGATTTAACTCACACTGCAAATTATATTCAGTCATTTTAATTCTGTCTGGAACAGACGCCTTATATTTGAAAAGGCGGATGTCTGAGTCTCCACTTACACACCGACGTTATTGAATTTCATCAACTCATCAGTTTCTGAGACAATCTGATGGGTAAGAACCAAAAAGTCTGCGTGCCTAAGCTACAAAATAAGGTGTTTTCCACCAAATAACACCACATTATCATGACAAGAGCAGCTCATGATCTTTTTTGGGATCTGCCCCTACAAAATAAAAGTATCTGACTGTTAACTAAAGATAGTAGTCGTGGTTAAAAGAAACCAACCGTGACTCTTGGTGCAGTACGAAGCAGGGTGTGATTTCTGCGGTTTCTGGTGTCAAAGTCAAATGTTTTTGACACCCGATCATGAGCTCGACCTCATTTTGCTGCGCTACAACAATGATTGTTGCGATGCGACGTCACGATACTTCCTCCTTCGCTATATAAGAGATGTCATTTTTGAATGACCACAAGAGGTTGATTGTCAGGAAAATGCAAATATAAGTAATTTAAACTATAAGGAAGTCCAAAACAAGACTGAAAAGTTACTAAAACAGCGCTGTGAGCTAAATGGACTGTTGCAATGTGAGCTAATGTGAAACTGATCATGTGAAACTGCTACCCGGGCCGTAGGGGATGTGAATCACCTGTAATTTCACACTGTTCTGAACTAAAAATAAAGCGACTGTGGTAACTACACACTTCTCGTTAATCCTCAACACCTACAAATTGTAAGCAACTTGGCACAACTTCATGAATATACATTTCATTCCATTCTCCACCCTCCTTCACTGACTCACCGGGAGCGGCCAAGTTCTGGACCTGGATGGGGACCTGGATGTTGGCCTCGGAGGCCAGGGTGAGGCGGCCACCCTTGCCGATGCGATCGCACAGCAGGGTGATGTGCTTCTTGAGGCGGGCTGTGTCCCGGGGGAGCCCCAGCACGGGGCCTCCGGCCTGGGCCAGGGATGTGGCCTGGTCCTTGGGGCTCCGGGACAGGCAGGTCCGTAGGAGGTGGGACACGGCGGCATCGCAGCTCTCCTCCCAGCCCTGAGGAGACAGGAGGAGTGAGAACCAGCTGTGTGAATGTCTTCATGATGACACTTGTCCTGTTTTGTTGAGTTTTACTTGGATAAAATGTTTGAGAGAACCTTTCTTTCCTTTTAATTCTTTTTATTACATCATATTTTCCACGATTGGAAAGAGGGTAGGAGAAGGAGATATCAAACGTGGCAGGAGAGAGGAGGTTAGGGAGGATAAAAAGGTGGAAAACAAGGGACAGGAGGAGGAGGACAGGTGAGGGAAGACAGGATGGGGAGGAGAGGAAAGGAAAGGAGGGATTGATGAGACAGAGGGCATGAGAGGCGAGGAGGAGGAGACAGAAAAGATTTAATGAACAATCATTGACCTTAAATGTTGAGGCTTTAACGATGTTCTTGACATTTAGGAAAGAGCAACGGAATAATAAAATGCTGAATCGACACACACACACACACACACACACACATATATATACATATATATAAATAAACGCACACTCACACACAGGTAATAAAAGTCAGTGTGGGGATGAGAAACATGTCTTTTGTCACTCTCTCTCCCCTTCTCTTGTTTCCGAGATGGCTGAGATATCTGGTCTGGACATCTCTGAACTTGCACACACACACACACACACACACACACACACACACACACACACACACACACACACACACACACACACACACACACACACACACACACACACACACACTCTTTATGTGAGTGGGGTGAGGGTGTGTTGACAGGTATCCTCCCACCCTCCCCTTTGCGCTTACCCCCGCACCCCTTCCTCCCCTCTGCCTGCCGCCATGCTGATAGGCCCCTAATGAGCCATAATGACAGGTAATCAACCCTGTAATGATGATGACAGAGAGACACAGACAGAGACACAGGGGGAGAGAGAGAGAGAGAGAGAGAGAGAGGGGTCAAGGAGATGAGATGATGACAGAGACGAAGGCAGATATTAAAGACGAAAAAAAGAAGAGTGGAAAAGACGGAGGACGAGCAAGAATGAGAAGACAGTGGAGGGGAAAAAAGACTGGATGAGGAAGAGAAAATGAGAGAGGAGGAGTAGGAGCAAGAGGAGGAGGAGGAGGAGATATGGGTGGTGGGTGACCTATTCTTACCACAATACCTCACCGGGTTATCAAGTACTTGGAACAACATAACTGCAGGTTTCTGTGGAAACTTGGCACGCTCATGCACACGCGCACGCCGACACATACGTTCCACATGCTGCGGAGGAAAATTAAATGTCTTTGGACCTAAACTGCAGACATTCATCCTCCTGAACGAGAAGAAAGGAAGCAAAGAAAGGTGGAGCGGGAGCGGGGTTTGGACCGAGGCCAGAGCGATAAATTAAGACAAAGTTCCCACTAATGCTGAAATTGGAGAGAAGTTTGTTTCCTGCACCCAGAAACAAGACAGGGATTGTATTATTCACTGATCTCTGAAGGCTAAAACAGTTTGTGTTGGAGACTTTCTCTGAGCGAATGCTCAGCATGTTCACAATGTTTGTTTAAAGAGCAGAAAGGGAACTGCTTTGTTCAGTTTTACCACCTGTTCAAAGAGTGACGAGTTTTGTTTTGTGAATATTGGCCAGTGATTCAAAAATGAAGATTCTGTGTCAATAAACATAACTCACTGCAAGTTTCAGACACCTGACAGAGGGAGAAAGGAAAGTATGTTGTTGTGAAAGTCATCATCTATTAAATCTCTTTCTAAACCTGCGTGGATTGATGTTTTTGGCCTCTCGGGGTGGCGGGACAAGCTGTAAACACAACGCTGACATCACCTTTTAAAGCTGATGCTGATGCAGGCTTTGCTCTCCATGAACTCCAGAGAAAAACATTTCGAAACCAAAGCAGGGAGTCTGATGGTTATTAACAAGCATTTTTTACGTTTAATATTTTCTTTCAGCAAAAAAACACAGAATAATTTGCCCTCTGGTGTCAACTTGCGTAATTCTAATATTCATGTTTGCCCTGAAAGAGCCTGTGCACGCCACTCTGCAACATGGCAGCCACAGCATGCCCACAGCGGAGCCACGACTTCAGTTAAAACCCAGCCTATGTGACGCATCACCTGTCCCATGTATTTTAGCTGTACAGTGCCAGAAACAGGCGGCGGTAATGAAAAGGGATGTGTCATAAATCGAGAGAAATATGGGATAGTTGTGGACTGGGAGAGTGCAATGAAAAACATTTTCCCCTGAAAGGTGTTGATGGGGTTGGTAAACGGGTCAATATCACCTGGACAAACAGATCAAAGTCACTGTGTACAGTTGAGTTTTACTGTTCTACCATCGTTGTGTTGTAATCTTGATTTAAAAAGACTGTGTTCACCTCCCTCTCGGGGGGAAATCCCCATTGCCGTGAAATTCAAGTGGACTTTAAACGAGGCTGACGCTCTGAGGGGGCGAGAGAGTGAGTGGACTCAAGCAGCGCATATTGCCCAGCATTCATTGCGTGGCTGTGAGAACCAGCGTCAGCTGATATGAACTTTACGTTACATTTTTTTAGCCATTCACTGAAACCTTGCATCTGACCCTTGTTTAACACATAAAAGTGGTGGTTATTACTGTGTCTGTAACTGCTCTACCTGAGAAGCCTCATTGTTTAACTGATGTCACTTATACAGCTTGTTAAAATTATTTTAAGTCTAATAAGTAATAAGTAATAATATATAAGTCTCATAAGCTTCTTGTCCTTAAGCAGTCTAAACTGCATCAGGAATATTAGGTTCGACATGGGGGAAATCCCAGGTGTGATTGCAACATTACTGGATGGCCATGGAGGTAAATGTTCCCGGGCCCAGCACACAACCTTGGAGGACTCCCAAAGAGACGGGTAAAGGTTCAGACAGCAATCCCTCAGTCCTGACATCCTCATCATGACTGGGAAAGTCATTTGAGAAGCCCGACTTACGGCTCTGTGAGAACAATGTTGTACAGTCAGTCCTCCAGGGGAAAAAAAAAAAAAATCATCCACACAATCACTTCCCTTGAAATCAGTGTCTTCCTTTAGAAAAAAAAAAAAATATCTGAAGAGCTGGATTTGGCAAAGTTCGACATGCAACAGTTACACTGCCTCTCACTTTCCAACTTCTGGGTGTAATCAACCTTAAATACGACCAATTACTGTAAATGCATGCCTACTGACGATCGCAAGCCCTAATATGGTATAAAGGAGCCTGTGATTTGAATGGAGAGCAACTGCATGTATAGGGAGACTTTAAAGGTCCAGTGTGACAGATTTAGGGGGTTTGATTTACAGAGATGAAACATAAAACACATAACTGTGTTTTCATTAGTGTATAATCACCTGAAAATAAGAAACATTGTATTTTTGTTAACACAGAATGAGCCTTTTTATTTCTACATATGCCGCAGGTCCAGAATGGACAAATTAAACACTGGCCCTTTTGCACGTTTTGTGGTCACTGTAGTTTCTGAGTCGGTGACATGAGGGAGTTGCAATCACCAACTACCAGCTCTTACATATGTAGGTTGTTAAATTTCTTCAAAATAAAGCCAGCAGTGGTTTTATGTAATAAAGTGACACTTATTTTAAACATTTGATACATATTAAGGAATTAATAATTTATTTAAATAGTAAAGAGTTAGACTAACGGTCGGACTAGAAAGGTTTTACAGACACCAAAACACAACACTTTGGTTTCTCAGTAAGTATTTCTCAACTCTGGACAGTTATCAAATTTTAAAAATATGGTGTTCATGTTGCAAAGTGATCCACCAGAAATATGTCCTTGCATTTGATCGCCGGATGTGACGTTGCGGACGACCCTGCATTTGTTTGCCGGAGCCCTCTGCTTTGGTGCCCATGCTGCGCTGCCATTGAAATGAATGATGGGAGTTTTTCATTCAGATACAAATTCAGTCTGAACGAGACTTTAGGGTGGAAACGTCCACTATACACTCAGGACACTGTGCTGGGTTAGAGAGGAAATCCTTGTAAAGTTCTTTAGTTGGGGTACCAGTCATATGGAACCAAACTGTTTCAAAAATCCACACGATATGTTTCATATAAAAACGACACCTGGTCAAACACAATAATGACCCTATGTGGGTCTGAAAGAAAAGCTTCAATTCTGCTGATTGGAAACATTTCATGCAGCCTTCAATGGTTCTTTATGTCACCACAAAGCTCAGAGAACCATCTGACTCGGTTCTGCAAAGAGCTTCTTTCTAAAAATGTCCTTTACGGTGCTGTAAATAGTTCTGCGGTGGTACGAGCCTAAAGCCACACTTTCAGGTACCATATAGAAGATTTTTTTGGTTAAGAGCAGGCGCGAAACAGGCTGTATGATGGATTCTGGTTAAATAAACAGAGGGCGGGAGAATGTGGGGGTCATGCAAGAATAGCAGGCAGACAGACAGCGTCAGCAACTCTGTTCAAGAGCTGACTGACAGATGGAAAAAGAGACAACAGAGGGAGAGAGAGAGAGAGAAGAACAAGGAACAAGGGACGGTGCTTCAGAAAAAAAGAGGAGATGAGGAGAAAAGAGGAGGATGAAGGAGAGAAGGAGACATGGAAAGATAAAAACAAGGTTCAGAAAAGCAGGGAGACAAAAAAAATATGTAAAACTGAAAGGAAGGGGAGATATAAATAGGGTTGGTGACAAAAAAGGAGACAAAGAATGAAGGATGGACAGTTAAAGAAGGGAAAGAGACGAAGAGGAAGGACGTGGAGAGAAAAATGATGCAGGAAGAGGAGAAGTAGAAGTGAGAAAGTGTAGGAGACAGTAAGAGGGTGAGGAATGAGGTAAGAGAAAGACAGAGCAGAAGCAGACAAGAAGGCTGATGGAGATGAGTGGTCGGAGGAGGGAAGATGAAAACAAAGAAGAGAGGAGCAGAGAGAGAGAGAGAGAGATGAGGAAGGAGGGTGGTTGGTGTGGAGGAGGACCAAGAGAGAGAGGAGAAAGAGAGACACAGGAGGAATGTAAGAAGAGGAGGAGGTGTTCTGGTTGGCTGCAACTAAATGAGACGTTTAGTTAGATACCACACAGATGCATTTCCTCTGGCGCTCCTCCTTCTCCTCCTCTTCCCTCAATCCACCTCATTTAGTGCAGATGGGCACATTTCTCCTTCCTGACCTCCTTATTCTAAACATATCTGTCTATGGAGTTAAGATAAAGAACTGTGAGTGTGTACAGCTGCTATCAGAGGAGTCCTACCTGCTTAAATCTTGCCGGGAAAGGGAGAAAACCTAATTTTCTGATTGGCTGCTGCACATTTTTGAAATTTTTTGCACTTTGTACCTCAGCTGGATAATCACATAATCTAGGCTAATGTGACGGATGACATATAGGTCTAAGGTCGTGGTATTCTGTTACATATTTCTGTGTTTCATGCTGAAGAGATGAGTGTGTATGTCTAATGGGATGCAGAGAAAGAGAAGTATAAAGATGGGGATTATTTCAGTACATTTTTTTGGTCTTTACTAGTCTTGAGTCACAGGATTTCCTCGTTTTTACCAGTAACCGATGTAGATGTCGTCGGGGCTCTACAGACGATACGCAGAGCTAAAAACAAACCAAAAAAACTGAACATTTAATCCATATTTTGATTGAGAAGTGACAATGTGAAATTTTAGTTTTCCAAAATAAAATGTTCTATTCAAAGCTAACGAACTAAGAACAACAAGTCCTGCAGTCTCCAGTCTTTGCATGCCATCCATGTCATTTTAGGATTACTGAAGTAAAAATATGAACATTTTGGCCACATTTCAAAATTCTTCTGAAGACCAATCACTGAGTAAGTTCACCCAAAATGTTGCATCTTTCTGGAAGAGCTACTGAGCCTATAGGCCGGTAGAGCCACTGTAGGTGAGGCATGGACGACCAGGAGAAAATATGGAGTCATACTAAGTTGAATGAATGAATACAACTTGGTTCCTCTTTATCTGTCGCTTCCCGATCATGTCAATAACTGACTATAAGACCCCTGAACTAAGATCTCTGATGATGGATATTAAAATATTGGGTGAGGAGTTTGACTCCTCCTCTCTCCGTCTCCCTCCTCCTCCTCCTTTAACCCCCTTTTTCTCTCTCTTGCTTTAATCCAGCTTCTCCCTCCTCCTCTGTGGATTTATTCTCATCCTCGACATTCCTGAGATTTACTCCACTGAAAGGAGAAACTCTCCGAGAGCGAGAAACTGCACTCACCTGGAATGACCTCACCTGCGTGGTCGCAGGAAAAGGTCAAAGGTTGAGAGGAAGAGTGTGACGAAGCATCGTGTGAGATACTGAAAATGAGATTTTGGCTTCACCCAGAGATTTATTATTATGCTTTTGTGACTTTTATTCTGTTGAAACAGCTGCGTGAGGAGCACCAAACTCTGCGTTCTTTCACTTGAACTTGACTTTTATTACCTGAAAATTTCAGCATTAGTTTCGAGTGTTACCAGAAATGAGGCCGAGACAACCAAAGATCACCCTGATGAGCTAAAAATGATCCTTTAGAGGAAAAAGTCGGAACATTTGTGCTGATAAGTTCAAGAAAAACCGTGTCACCGTCGGTACGTCGTCATGGCACCGTGTTGGAGAGTGTGTTGTGTTTTCTGAAAATAGCTCGTCAGTGCACCTGTTTGTTTTAATGTTATGGACGTGACCCTGATTACTGCTAATTCACTTAATGCCATTAATCCCATTTAAAATAACATGCACTCACACACACACACACACACTTAAGTACACAGTCCCCTGAGGCTCATCAACTGACCCTCTAAACCTATTCCTGTCCACAATCAGTGTGTGTGTGTGTGTGTACACTGTAAAATATGTTTTATGTACTGTTGTTTATGACGACACAGATGTTTGTGTGTAACGCGGGTCTGTCAAAGGAGGCTGGAAATAGACTTAGTGGTAATAAGAGGTTGAAGGGACTGATCAGAGCGATGGAAAAAATAACACACACACACACACACACATGCGCACGCATGCATGCGCACACACGCGTACACACAAGTACAGTACACACTCTCTGAGTCTCTGTGGGGTGAGAAATCTTTCGTGGTCTGACTGCAGCAAATGGAGGAGCTCTGTCAACACGGCTGTTTATACGGAGCTGAGTCCCCTGCAGCATGCACGCACACACACACTTAAACACACGCACACACACACACACACACACAATATGTCATGCATTCATGCTGAGAACTATTGTGACCTTGACGTCTTGTGTGTATTTGTGTGTGGATTGTTCAAACACACACACACCTATACACACTGACACACACACAGACAGCTTTAATACTTAAATCATAAACAGGTACCCCAGAACTCTTAGCGCAGAGCTGACAGGTGAGTGTTGAGTGGCAGAGAGTGAGAATGTGTGTGAGTGTGTGTGCGGGTGTGCATGTGTGTATTCCTCAGGGACCAGAAGTACTTAATGTATCTTAAAAGTTTTCAGAGTGTGTGTTTAAGGCTATGTTTACCGAGCGGGCTGCAGATGGATAGATAGACACTGACATGTTAATGGCCTCCTGTGTGTGTGTGTGTGTGTGTGTGTGTGTGTGTGTGCGTACCAGCTGCGGTGTGTCCTGCAGCAGCGGCAGCAGCGTGGCCTCCAGGATGGCCGTCTGGTCGGGGGTCAGGCCCTGCCACAGCGACAGCAGCAGCACCAGCAGGTGTGTGGCGCTCCGTAGGCGGACAAACGCCTCCTCCAGCAGCGCCCGGTTCTCCTCCGCAGCCTCCGCTAGCGACATCACCTGGAGGAGGGAGGAGTCTCACGTTATCATCACACTAATGACTACTGTAGTCAGGTGACAAAGACGTGGCGTACTGGGTTTCATATCTTTTAATTTAAATGCATCCTTCAACATGGATAAGGAAGTATTTGTTTAACTAACTCTGGACACTCTGCTTTGGACTTCTATGCAAATTTATTTTTTTTATGCTGTACATATGATTTAATATAACATTTAAAACATTAATATAGCAGCAAACAGCTGTCCTGAGCAGAGAGTGAACAACCTGGGCCTGTCAGTGTATCTGTCCCTGTTGCCACCACCATTGTAGCCAGTATCACAAACAATATTTTCACATCAAACTGGTGAATTAAGTGTTTAATTCAACCAAACCGGCCGCGATTGTTGGAAAGAGTAACAAAGACAATCTTGGTGACTTTTATTTTGTTTCTGTGCGGTCTGAAGTGCGTTCTACGAGTATCTACGAGGTAAAGTTATTGGTTTTGTGAAAGGTGTAGATAACTCTTGTACTCTTATGTGAGTCCTCTTCTGTGAGTTCATTCTTGACCTTGTTAACAGTCTCCAGAATAAAACTGCTAAAACTTACTTGCTTGTTCTTAAAAGAAGCTTTACAGCACAAGGATGCTAAGAAGACTCTAATGCATGGTGTTTCTGAAGCCCGTGACCTTGAAAAATCTCCATTTCGCAGAGGAAGCGATGACAGCTGTTGTATACTCTCGTACGTGCCAAGAGTTTAGAAACTTGAAGATGTTATATTCCAAGTCCACGCGTTGGGTTGACCATCTGTCGCATCCTTGAGAATGTGAGAATTCTAAGAAACGCTGCACATGTTCCCTCAATTCACAATAACAAGGCATTTATCACTGAAGAAATACATTTGGGTATTAAAAATATAATATAGCATCTAAGATATCATGAATCATGTCTGTTTCTCTGAGGGTGTGGGTCGTTTGATTAAGAGAAGTTTCTCTGCAACACACCCATTTTTCCCAGAAGACCGAGAGTCGACTGCACAACCTGTGTAAACAGTTTTATGAGCATCAGGTCCACGGCTCCTTCATTACCTCCTCAGTCTAATCTGTCACGTGGCTGATTTACTCTCATTTACATTAGCTTAATTCACCCCGAACAACTTCATCAAAGCGTGTTGTTTTTAAAGCATGTGTGGTCACCAGAGAGCAAAACCGCTGTTACATTAAGACCTCACAACGTTATTTTTGCCTTTACACTTTGGAGTTGAAGGCTGAAGTTATGTGTGTGGGGAGAGTACTTTTGGCGGATTACCAGCGAGAATGAAACACACACACACACACACACTCCAAACACAACATGGAGCCAGAAACAAAAGATGTATCGTTGTACGTGGACGTACGTTGCATGCGTAGCTTCAGTCAAACTTGGATTTATGGCACTTACAATGGATTCCAATCAACAGCGACAGCACGTGTCTCATGATGGATGGATACATCCACAGCAGGAAGACAACTGCAGCATAACTCACTTCTCAACTGTTGACCCGTGTGCTCTAAATAATCAGTGATTGGTTAATAAATCAGTAAATATATGACTTTGAGTAGAGTTCTGGAGCTATGAGGAGGCGAAAAATGAAAGTTGTGTATTTAGCTCTGCCGTGGCGAACTGTGTTTGCAACAGACTCAACAAGACGTCAGAGAAATACGTGATTTAAGGAGGATTAGTGAGAATCAAGATGTTTCTAAGGACATTTTGACAGTTCATGTTCGCTGCGAGTTCATTGGAATCCATCCAACCTGACTAGAACTGCTGGAGGAGCGAGCCAGCAACCTTTCAAGACTACAACTTAAGATAATGAATAAATTATTTTAGAAGGTAGAAGCAGCAGAAGGTTTATTTTATTGATCCTTTGTTGGGGAAATTCTTGTTTACATTGAACTGGTACCTCTCCAACTACCAGTCAACGTTCCATACAGTCTATGCTGGACTCGAACCGGCCACCCTCCGGTTCTCAAGCCAAGTCCCGATGGACTGAGGGACTGCCGTCGCCAGTGAAGCAGCAGATTACAACCAACTGAATACCCCCGCCTCATCCGGCCCTTCCAAGCATGAAGGAGAAACTACAGTGGCTGTGAAAGTCGCGAAAAACAGGTGTACACTGTAGAAACGCGGTGGTTCAACATGGCAGACTTCGTGGAAGAGGACTGGCCCACTCTGTAGATATGAATGGCTCATTTTAAAAGGTTGGCCTTCACGTAGAAACAACAGCGTTTTCATGCTCCTATCGCGTGTTTTTCAAAAAAAAAAAAAGTTCAGAAACATGGACGAGCAAACAGAAACTCAATACTGGCTTTGAAAATGAAAACGAGGTCAAGCCACACAAGTGGAGCTTAAGTTCTTCTACGTTTTACTTAAGTACACAGCTCAGGACTGTTGAACACAGAGCGAGTGAATGTATGAATGAGGTGTGGCGGGACCAGGTGAACTCTGACCTCCAGCCAGGGGAGGTGGGGTCAATCCCTCCATCCATTACAACAACAGAGGAGTGGAGATGAGTGGAGCGGTGCGAACGAGTGATGACAGAGCAAGACGAATGGTGACGAGGACAACAAGAAAGGACAAGCCGGATGAAGAGAAACGGGAGATGAGGTGAGTAGGAGGAGGAGATATGAACGGACAGAGAGCAAAAAGAAGAGGTGAAAGCAGATCTGGGACTAATGGACGAGTGAGTGTTCAGATAAATGAGTGATCCGCAGGCCTGAGCGCCAACGTACGCCAGCAGTTTGTTTGACAAATGGATTCAGCGCTCGCCATTTGATACTGCGAAAACAGAGATGGAAGACTCTAAAGTGGAGAGTGTGTGTGTGTGTGTGTGCATGTGTGTGTCAGAGTTAAGCAGTGATTGCCAAAGTAAGCCGTTTTGATTCGTGTAACACTAAACTACAAACATATAGGTACATGAGAACGAGTGCCTCCTCTAAGACTTGCACGCAAAGATGTAAACAGTCGGGGCAAGAAACCCTGATTCACCTCCCCGTGTCTCCGTGGTAACCCCAAAAAGTCCCCAACTCTCAGTCATGGCTGAGGTCATGTATGGGTGCCATGTCACTCACAGCTTGCAAGTAAACCACCCCACACACACACACACACACTTATCAATCAATGAACACCTAATCCCAACAAATACAGGCATTTTTGACATTTGACTCTGTACTTGTGATGACCTTCACAGACTTTGAACCTCTTTCATAACCCTAACCTCAAAATAATTCTAATCTTGTGCCTAAAATCGAGTCAATCATTCATTTTTTTAGTGCAGGCTGAGCTGCAGGAAAGTGTTGGAAGTTGGCACTGAATGCTCATCAGATCAGCCATGAAATGATCGGCTTGATCACCTCAACTTTCAAATGAGAAATCAGGAAACTTTTCTAACATTACACTTCTGTCGGTAAAGAAAATACGAACATTGTACCCAAAACATGGTTTATGTCAGTTAAAGTGGAGTCTTCATTTGATGAACAAAGTTTTGGATTTAATCAAGTAATGGACAAATATTCAGACTTCAACGGTAGCGAGTTATCACTTCTCTTCCGTCTCCTTCATTTACCATGCCAATAAATGGGAATTAATTATATTTTAGTGCTCATGGCGTCTCTAAAACTGGATTATGGAGAATAACCGACCCAGCGATGTGTAGCATGTTCATATTGACAAAAGTTTAAATATGTATATTTGTATGTGTGAGGCAGCTTTGACTAGTTCAAGCAGGCAACCTGGTTTTAAATATCAAAGAACTTTTATAAAAAAGACCCGGTGTCTACGACATGTTTATTTGTCACTATAAGAGACGCAGCTTTTAGTTGAAGTTTTACAGTGCAAGTTCTTTATTTTAACATAGAGGCACTGAGAATTTTAACGTGTTTGTAAATTAGAAGAAAAAGAAACAAAACCAATTATATTCCCCAAAAACGCATCATTTCGGCATCGTCATGGCAATTTTTCCAAACAATAACCAGCTCTATTCCCAAAATGTGTCTTTCAAGGTGTAAAACTGGTCCTCACAAAGATAGAAATACTCCTAGAAACAAGCACAGAAACCCCAAAACTCCTACTACATGAATTCTTCATATCCTCATGCACAGTTTGTACCATGCAACACACACATACCAACTTCCTCCACCTCAAGACGCACATGTACACACACACACACACACACAACCCCAACCGCCCTCCCTCCAGGGGCTCTAAAAGTGTGTGTGTGTGTGTGTATTGATAAAAGGCTCTAGGTCCAGTGAAGGGCTCCATTGTTGGCAGCAGCTCGGCTCCACACACACTCTGATTGATGCCAGCTGAGAGAACACAAAGACACATTTAGCCTGGACGCACACACACACACACACACACACACACACACACAGACTATATATGAACCCAAGTTTGCATATGGACTGACACACACACACACACACACTCATATACAATGTATGCAAACATACATGACTCTTTGAACACACAAAGACAAAGCTGGAAATCAATTCATGCACACACACACACACACACACACACACACACACACACACACACACACACACACACAGTAGCTGTAAGTCAGCAGCTGAACTGCTGGTGACCTTAGACAACCTGCAGCAGACGCCGTTGGGGTCGCGACACCCTGACGTGTCCACAATAAAGTCGGGACTCTATTCAACACACATAAAGAGAGATTCAGCTGTATCTCACACACTTAAAGCGAGTTCACAGCTCGGTAACACGGCGTCACGTCAAGTAATCAGGCTGTCAACATTTTGGGTTTTTAATTTTAACTTCCTTTAATCTTCAAAAATATTCTCATATGAATGAAATGTGATGAAATAATGAGGAAGAAAATATTCCCTCTCTTTCTTCCCGTCCATTCATCCATTTCATATTACTCCTGGAGTTAGAAATCACACACAGACACACACACACACACACACAGCAAACAAACATTCATGTTTGTATATTCACGCACAAATGCACTAAGATATGCACACATGTCCCACAGCCACAAGAAATGTACTGAAAAAAACAAGCAAAAATCATGGCTTTATCTAAGGAGATGCATGATTGAGAGCACACACACACACACACACACACACACACTGTGGCTGTGCTCTAACTGAAGTAATTTTAGCTGATGGACTGCATGAGGTTTGGCGGTTATAACAAGGAAGTTGAAGAAGGACCAATCAGAAGGCAGAAAAAGCTTAAAGAACACTTAAAGGAGGAACAAAGGGGAGAGTCTGTCGCCGCCTGTTCACATTAAATCTCTCACATGACTCGAAAACACTGCAAAAACATTTCATCAAACAGTTGCGGTTGTTACCCAGGACGCAGTGATTGGTGTCTGTCTTCTAATTTCAACATTCGCTACAGAAAACGTGTTTTAAAAGAATCGGAAGGCTTAGTTATGAGTTCTGCCAATGAAATGAGGAAACACTTTGAATTATATAACATCTGACATGATATGCATCCCTATGATAATGACGTGATATGATGAACATTTAGCCAAAACCATGACACTACATATAACCATTCATTAAAATCATTGCTGAGTTGTGACAGTATTATAAACCACCGTGTAGTGTTTCCAGTTACTCAAATGATGTTAGTTAGATCAGCCATAATAGATTAGATTTCATTTTCTCACCTGTACTTGTAGCAACACGCCCACACCACACACAACTATTTTGGTGGAGCCCATTACATAAGGCACCACCATCCTACAAGCCAACCAACTAAGACAGTATCTGCTACTTTTTTTTAGCCAACTCCTGCTAAGACTGACAAGAATTACGTGGCTTCAGGAGATACACAAAATAACATCATTTCCACTTATTGTCAGTGCATGTGTATATGTGCAGATATGTAAATGACACCCTCCTCCCCTCCTCTCCTTCCTCTTGGAGCCAAAACGGTGTCAGTCCAGTGGCACTGTAGAAATAAATAAATACTGTTTATTTTTCAGTGCCAGCGTTTCAATGCCAGCGTTTCCTTTTCTCATTTCAGGTTTTGTTTTGAATGCCAACATTAAATGTCACTGCTCTAACCCAACAGGAACACCAGTGCTGGACACACATAGCGGAGGTCAGCACATTTTGAGCCAAATTTCAAATTTGTAAAACTTTAGCCACAAAATCTGATGCCGCTACAGCTGCACAAGAGAACACAGTTGCTCTCGCCACTGAAAATAATGGCCTTGCTCTGTAAAATGTCACAGTAGTACAGTATTACCGGGCAATTTGTGCAATTGGACGATTATATATCAGCCTTTGCTGGTTTGGTTTTTTTTGGGCCGATTTCTGTCATTTCATTTTTTTGCTAATTTAATGGTCGGCCTCCAAAAAAACTGAATGTGAGCTGCTGCACGGCGACAGACTCGTTCATCAGTACAAAAACACCGAACCCAGAACAAGTGAGAGGGGAAAAACAGCTACAGAGCCAGAATATTTTCACGTCGATGGATTAAAGGTTTATTTCGATCAAACCAGCGGGTTTTTGTTGAATGAAGTGTGTTTTATGATGAGTTAACAAGGCAATTAAGCTACTCTTATTTGTATTTTTCTGTTTAATGAGGAAAATGTGTGTAAGAATATTTCCTTTCTTGACATCTTGTGAGTTTATTTTGTTTGTGTGTTGGGATGTAGCGGACTCACCGCTTGCACACATCCCCCAGCTGAAAATCTGTGGGAAGACGGTGGCCGGTTGGAAAATTTCAAACCCATCGCCAAACCCTATTTTGTAACAGTGACTGCAGCGACCGCCAAAGCACTCGTGCATGACTTATTGAAAGTGTGAAAACAGCTGAGATATCAGCGGAGACGTCAGCGACAGACGGACGGCGTGCGGACAAAAGTATGAATGAGCTCCTGTCAAGTGAAAGTTAGCAAAAGTCAACATGGCTGCGAGTGGAAGAATGAATCAAAACGAGCCGGTGCCAGAATTTTATCCACGGATAAAATGACACAGGCGAAAAACAAAGCTCAGAGTGTTTGTGTGTGTGTGAGTGTGTGTGTGTGTGTGAGTGTGTGTGTGTGAGTGTGAGTGTGTGTGTGCTCCACAGAGCCGACAGATTAGATGTTTCCTGCTCAGTTAGCCACAGCAAGCAGCATGGATGAACTCCAAGCCACACACACACACACACACACACACACACACACACACACACACACACGAAAACACGTGTATACGCACTCATCATACAAATATACAGACAAACACACGCCATTCACACACACACACACACACACAGTGTTGTACTATCTGTCAGTGGAAAACGACAGCAGCCTGTTTGGCAGAAAGCGACGTGGCAGAACACATCCGTCGCTCCCTGGAGGACGACGAGACGAGCGAAGGAGGAAGGGAGAGAGGGAGAGAGAGACTGAATGAAAGAGAGGAAAAAAGAAAGAAAGCAGAGAGACGTGTTTACAGGAGAGGAAAATGAAGTGATTATGAGGAAGTGAGAGAGATGAGAGAGTGACAGTGAGGTACTAGGAGGGAGAGAGAGAGAGGAGAGAGGAGGAGGGAGAAGGAATAAGAGAAGTGAAAGAAGCAAAGAAAACAGTAGAAGGTTCATGTTTGGGTCAAATGAATGTGTTATAGATGGCCCTGTGTGTGTGTGTGTGTGTGTGTGTGTGTGTGTGTGTTTCCATGTCTTAATTAAAGAGCCAATTAGGATCTCAGTTTAACGACGGCTGGAATCACAGAACCCATTTCCTCGCGTGGAATGACTAATACACACACACATGGATACAGTTACATACACGGGCACAAACACACACTCTGGAAGTCTTACATCACTCACTAAAACACACACACACACACACACACACACACACAATAATAAATGTGCTTTCAGTAACACAGGAAGACATTTCCTCAGTAATGGGAGCGCTGTAACAGATTCACTGTTTGGTACACACACACACACACACACACACACACACACACACACACACACACACACACACACACACACACACACACGGATGGATGCATGCGTGCAAAGACACTCGAGTGTCGAGGTCCAAATCTCTAAATACATGTCTGGTTTAAGTTCCTTTCTGCTGTTTTACAGCCCGACGTCTGCTGCCAAACACCTGCACACACACACACACACACACACACACACACACACACCAAAACACTGCAGTGGGCGTGTGAAGGGTTTCAGGGAGTTAACCTAAACATTACAAATTGTCAGATACGAGCTTACACTATCCGACTACACAAACACAGACATACCAAACATTTGAGGTGCACATTTCATCGCTGAAAACACGTTTGAACGCTCAGATGAAAAGGAGCAATCAGTCGACAATCAGTCAACAAGGATCTTGATGCTGTGTATTATCAATGTGCGGTCACCTCTTGACTTTCAGCCTTTATTGATGACGATTTTCAGTCACAAACTGCAACTGAACCAGTAGATAAAGTCTGAAATGTGTCAGTTTGACCTCAGAAGATGCTTGAACACCTTTAAAATAATGAAGCTCTTACTTCAGGAGGAGGAAATACTCACGACACTGCACAATACTAAGAAAAAACAAAACATTCTTATGATTAAGCTGTTCTGTGACTGAAAATCTACGTGTTTGTCCTGATGGTGGCACAAGAGGAAAGGTCTCTGGGTTAAAGTCTAAACTGTTTATACTCAAGGGAGCTTAAATGTGCTCTGCAAATTTCATGGCAATCAGCTTGTAATGTGAAAGGCCGGCCAGAGGAACATTCGGACTTTGTGTACTCTCTCGTGTGGACTTTGGAAATCTTGGTCTAGCAGTTAGAAGATAGACTTCATCCACAAACATCAGGCTTCGTGCTCTCGGGTCCACGAGTGATCACATCCAAAGCAAATTGAGTGAAAACCTGTCTATCAGGGTGAATATTGATCTGACGAAATATGATGATCTAATGACCGATACTTGTCAAAATATTTTGCTTTGGAACAAAGTGATGGACAGACATATGGATGCAAAGTTATCAGATACACATCGCAGTTTAAAACTGGCATATGTATTACCCAAAATGCAACTCAGCCACTGTCACTTTGGGCTAGATTCAGGTGTGTTGTGATACTAGTAGCCTCAAGCTGTTAGCTTCCCAGCAGAGATGTCTTCAGCGGGAGCTGAAAGTCAGGCTAACGGAGAGAAGGGGCGCCTACAAGCCTGATTTCACTGGCAGCAATCCATTGAACTTCATGGCAACGAGACAAACTGAAGTGAATTGAAAAAAAAGAAAGAGACAAAGAGGTTGATGGCACTTTGGGACGTAAACATTCGGAGACGGTGGAGACAGAGCAATCTGGCAGATGAGTATTGGAGCGATCAGCATCTCTTCTCCCAACGTCTGATAGACAGATAGGTCGACAGACAGACAGTAACCACTATTGTCCGTGGTCAAAACAAGCACACACACACACAATGCTGATAACGCTGCCTGTCTACACTCCCACTGATAAGACGGGAGGAGGAGGAGGAGAGGGGGCGAGAGGGGAGCAGACGGAACAGAGTGAGAGATGAAATGAAGGAGAGGCAGCAGGTAGAGAAGAAAGCTGGAGGTGGAAATAGGGACGAACAATAAGATGGAGACAGAAAAAAGAGGTTGTTTATTCAAGTCTTTGTGGAGTTTTGAGAGCGAGGAGAGGTGGAGGATTACGTGATAGGATCTGGCAACCCAACCTGATCCAACCTTTGATGCTTTATCATCTGCTGTGGAAAGCTCTGGAACGCACCAACCTGCTGATAACCACGACCTACTCCACCCTCCTCTCGCTTTCCCATCCTCTGCCCCCTTCATATCTACACTCCGTACTGTTTGGAAAGTTTGGAAGTCATCAGAAATCGTGGCACAGCTTTGTATAACTAACATATTCGAACTGCGTCATCTCAAAACAATTATTGGCCAGTGTGTCATAGCTTGATCATAGGCAGAAGAAAAACTGCATCCTGACACTATGTTGGACACAAATCTTATTTTTCCATCTCTGGTTCCATTTTGACGTTCGATACAGGCGTCCAGAAAACAGCTCACCTCGTGTGGACAGTTAAATGTCTCCTCGAGAGACAGTTTTTCTAGTTTTTAAAGCATTCAGCAATCAAGAGAGACGTCTGCTGGATGTCACTTGTCTGAAAATGATAGGGAGGTTTTTCTAAAGAAGGTTATGTTACGTTTATTTTACAAATAAAAGCTTTTTATGAAGTCGTCGAAACCGGATGATACCAAATGATATCAGCAGCAGCCAGGTGCGTCTCCAGGTGTATTGCCATGTTTGCGTCCTCTAATGTTAAACCAGACAACAAGCTTTTCTCTCTCCATCTGCAAAATGCTGTCACCTGGTAAAGCCAGTGAAAAAAGAGAGGCAAACCAAACAGATCCACAGAGACACTCCTCTCTCTTCAGTACAACACATGACAGGAAGCCACAGCTGAGGTGAAGCTGAGCTTTTCTTAATGCAGCGTTTTCTGGGAGGAGGTTGGAAACCACAGATCGAAGAAGAATGAGGCAGGTTGAGGGAAAAGAGGCTAGACCAAAAAACACCTCATCGAAGTTCACTGATAATCCCTGTCGGGAATAGCTATTGAATTCTGTGACACTTAAGTGGTCCTTTGACCAGTGATGATGGATGTTGGAGATCCAGAAATTGATGCTTGTTCTACCGTTTCGCTCGCTGCAAGGTGATCCAGACGAGTGCGAGTGTGAGCTAAATGCCTTAAATACGAGAAGTGAGAAGGTGTCTGGGGTTTCTTTGGTAAGAAAAATAAAGTCGGTCTCCTTTTTTAACCTCCTCTCCAATCAACGCTGTCAGAGATGCTATAACAGGCCGTCGCTCAGCGGCACGGACGGCTGCTAAAACACGGCGGCGTGATTTATGAGGTTGTCCCGCTCCGTCAAAGAGCCGGCTGAACTCTCGTGTTTTCTCTGGGACGGCGAGGCTGAGAGGAGGAGGAGGAGGCCTTCTGCTTTTCTTTGACACGCGTGTTCACACGGTCACGAACAAAGAGCTTTATTCTCCGCTGATAGGTCGTGTGTGTGTGTGAGAGACCCGCCCTGACTCCATCGCTCTCCAGACTCCCATCCCTCCCTCCGTGATGAATATGTCTCTTTTTTTTTTTTTCTAGTTGTCACTCTGAAATATGGGCAGATGAAAACACACATACACACCAGTGGATGTAACCTCACCGCACACCGGTACACAACACACATGCAGATGTAACCATTCACACAGAGCCTCAAATCAACAAAGAAAGAAAACAAAAAAACTTAATGAGTCCATGAGGAGAAATGAATTGATGAGAGTCTGTGTTATACTTAAGGAATCCCTTAAAGTTAGTTAGACCTTAGCAACCAAAGTAAGGAAACCCGTACATCCGTCGGTCAGAAAAAACAAACAAACTTGAATTTAAAAGACTTAACTTTGGGCATTTGTCGTTATTTTAACATGTCATGCTCTATAAATAAATAAATAAATATTGGCTAAAGTCCAACACACATGCACACAAATCCTCCCCAATACGCAAACAAAAATCCTGAGTCACATACTTCCATTGCATGCATGCAAATACACAAACTTCCATGTGCACGCATTAGCACACACACCTAAAAACAGAGACGAAAAAAATCTTTAAAAACACACACACACACACACATTGAGGTAGGTGCTGCAGTGTGCTGGGTGGTCCTGACGGCCCGGAGGCCCCAGACAGAGCAGGGGACTAAATTACAGAGTGTGACCCACCACAGTGACACCCAACCTGGGGATTAACACCCAGGCTGGGTCCCAGGCCACCAGTAGCTCCGGGCTGTGGAGAGCTGACCTCAACAGGTTCAGAGGTGACCTCACACACACACGCACACACACACACGCTGGTGGAGTTCAGGCCCACCCAGGACTGGAATAATGAGGGGGTTTGGTCGGTCCAGCTGGATGGAGGAGAGAGGGGGTTCTGGGTGGAGGCTGGACTGGAGAATTTGGCCCCAATCAGACAGAGTATCTCGCGTCCAGAAATATCCAGATTGTGTCTACGCATACGTTTGAGACAGATCGCAGTTCACACCTGGCAGCATGTTCGTCTCTCCTGGGTCACAGGATGAACACTTGTCACTGAATCTTTCCTTCCAGCTCACAGCTGAAACTTTTATTATGAATAAACACATCTAATAATTCATGAACTGGTCCCATCATGCCTTAAGAAAACTCAGGTAACAGCAGAAACAGCCAAGAAAAGTGGGATCAGTCATTTGGGATCAAAAATATCGATGTTTTATGTCACTGAATGAAACATTTTCTGTGATAAACTACACTAGAACATCTGGATGTGACATCACATCGTCTGCATGCGGAGGTCAGACCAGGTGAAAGGAAATTTGGAGGTGGAGACGCAGGATATAGGTCTCTGAAACACACACACACACACACACACACCTCATAAAGAGGGCTGATACAGCTGTTTGGAAGTGTGGTCGGGGTCAAAGTTCAAACAGATACATTGACACACTCACGCCCTTAAGCACTTAAATCAATTCAGGCTGAAGCGCGCGCACACACACACACACACACACACACACCTGATCAGTCCTGACACAAACACACTCAGACAACCTCCCAAAGAGACTCTGCGTGCACACACGACACACACTGTTAGGGAGCGTGTATTAATAGCATGTGATGTGACTTAACCCAAGGGCCCGTTTTACCAGAACAGCTGCGAGTGTGTGTGTGTGTGTGTGTGTGTTTGGTTTCCTCAAAAGCCAAAATATATATGAACTCTGTTGGCCCGACGAAGAGTTCAATGGTGCAAGAAAACAGACCGGCACGCCTGCCACACACACATTTTCTCAGCTGCTTGAGTGAAAACTCACCGTACTGTACACTCTGCACGACGATAAACTGGAATCTGAGTTAATGAAATATATCAAAACATCAACGGATGCAGAGCTTTGCAGAAAAATGAGACATTCATGTCGCTGCGGACATGAACGGGAGAAGCCGCTCAGAAGCAGACTGCAAGTCATGATGCATGCTGTTAATTAAAATGAAACTGCTGTGTTCAAGTCCTTCCAACACGTATTCAAGTTGTGTGGTTATCTGTTGGCTCTCGAGCAGCAACTACCGATTATTTTCATCAATATCTGCTGAAGATTTCTTGTTGAATCAATTTGTTTTCATGTCAGGAAAATCAGTGAAAGTCAAAAATGCCAAATCTAAATTTCCTGAAGCCAAAAAAAAACCAAAAACACACACACACACACACCCAAAAACCTGAAGATATTTATCTAAAGTGGAAACAGAACTCTTCCAAGTGGTATTACTGTTTGCGGTGGTCACAAAGACCGGATCAGTTTCTGTTGAGAAGAAGAAGAAGACAAGCATGTTCACTGATGAGGTTAAAGTTAGAAGAAAATATAATAGAAAAAGTGTTTGTTCATTCATTTAGTTTATGTATGAGTATCATAAATTGAGGCTTAATTTCCTCAGGAAATATCGTGCCTGGTGGCAGACAGGATCGAGACTCGCACAGAGAAAGCGAGGCTTACAGTGGACGAATCAAGAGATGGATGGTGTCATTACAATTTGTCATAATGACGAATTAAAACAAAACAAAACAAAAAGTTTATTTCCACTTTTTATCATGTCAGACAGAGAAAAGCAACAAGAGATGGTTTCTGGTCATCACGAGAAGCTACAGTGCTCTCGCCGTTTGCTGATTGGCTGCTGTGAATCTTTGAAATGACCACAGAAGAAGCGACAGAAACTGATACTCGCTGATACTGATGAAGAGAAATACGTGAACAAAAAGGAAGCAGCTTCGTTTTAATTCTTCACACTGACTCTGGGCAAATGTTTGATATATTTTCTTGACAATGGCTGCCATATATTTTATTTTTGTTCCAGGATTCGATCTGATCAAAACTTGACGTATGTTGTTTACAGCTGAAAGAGCGTACAGTAGACTTGTGTGGATGCCATGAGGTATCTTTGTGCTGCTCTTACCAGGTGATGTTTACACCAGGAGACACAGATATGATGATGGGATCATTTCATTTCAAACATTAGCTGGTTGACACGAGTCATTGTGTAGCTGAAACTCACATTTTTCAAGTTTATTTCAAGACTTTGTACAAATCCTGTCTTTATGACATCAAAGTGCCAGTGCGTTGTAGGGAAGCACCGGTTATCCAGACATTTGCAAGGTTGTAATCATCTGCAATTTCAAAACTAATGAGCAATAAAGTTCAACCATCAGCTGTTATTTTTCCTCACAGAAGTCTGGACTCAGACACTTTATGTCCAATTAGAATTATTCATGCTGGAATTAGAAAACAAACACGAAGAAACCACATGACACGACTCAACAAAGGACTTCAGCGCTTGATGAGTTGCAGGTCGGATTCATTTCCGCACACACACACATACACACAGTGAACATAACTCCTGTCCTGTGTGTGTGTGTGTTGTGTGTGTGTGATCACCAAAATATCTGCAAGTTATTTTCAGACATTTCTCTTCATATGTGCTGTATGTTGCCAATGTGTATGTGGTCTGTGGTGTGGTGTGTGAGCATGTGTGTGTGTGAGCATGTGTGTGTGTGTGTGTGGGGGGGGTGTTTAGTCTGAAGCCATATTTAGTCTCTCTGGTCCTAAGAGGAGGCCTATAATCACACAGAACCTTTCTCTCTACTCATTACACACACACACACACTCACACACACACACACACACACACACACACACACACACACACTCTCACACACACACACACAGTGGCCTGTCATTAACAGTTCACACTAACCTCCCAGGCTGCACACGTGCACACGCGTACAGTGCACAAAGACACACGCGGCAGGTTGTTTGCATGAACACACGTGTTGGATGCACGTCTGTAAAGATGAGCATATGAGCCGTGTGGAAGAAAAGCACATGTGCACACACACACACAAACACACACACACGCTCATGCAGAGCCAGATGCGAGTCCAGCTGTGTGTGTGTCCAGCAGGCGTTCTGCTCCGGGGATCAGATTTATTCTGGCTGTCCTGACTGTGTTGGATATTATTTAAATGTGACTTTAAATTCAACGTGACACACAGCAAGAACCTCAGAGACGATTCCCTGATCAGGACTGACTGACCCTGCAGACAGAGGAGCCGGTCTGGAGAACTGACTGTCACGTTAACTGCATGAAATATAAGATCTGTGCAGATTTATAGTCATTCAATTATACTTTAACGAATTAATAAATCTTTAGCTGCTCTGGCGAGAGGAGACAGTGCCAACCACTGCACCGCCCTACGGTAAAACAATGGTGGAGGAAATTAGTCTGATAATGAGTATGGTCAAGAATTACATTTATGCTGTCTGCTAAACAAATGCTTTGAAAAAAAATCACCCAGGAAGCCACATATAATAACGATTTTACAATAAAACAACACATTGAAAACAAACAATAGACTGAAAATGAACTAAAAGCCATGAAAACTAAACAAAAGTAACTTTAATGACGTAAAGTGTCATAAAACATTAATGAAATCAACAAAAAGCTGTTTTCAAAGACAAGCGAGGTCATACCACAGCCTCAAACCTCTAACTGCATCACCATCGTGTAGAAACCTGGACCTCGAACAACCTCGAATGACGCATCCGCAGATCTCGGGGAGCGAGAAGGGCCAAAGGCACTAAAAGATCTGCTAAACAACTCCAGGCCTCTCAGGGCTTTGCAAGTAATCAATAAAACCACATGATCAATTCTAAAAGCCGCGGGAAGCCTTTTGTAAAGGGAAGCCAGGATTGGTGTGATGTGATCATGTTTCTCTGCCTGAGTCAAATCCTGGCAGCGGCGGTTCGGGATGAGCTGGAGCTGGACATTTTCCTGATGCCTGAGAGAAAGGAATCACAGCAACCGACTAGTTATGAAGGATTTTGTTTATCCAACTGATATATGCCGAAACAATCAAAATTATTTATGAAGCTGCTAAGTTGATTTATAATGAATAGAGAGAGGAAAGTTCTCAGGCCCTTCTTGTAATAAACTAAGATAAAATGATGTCAGAGAAACATGATTTAGTTGTTTAGTTTAGTTTACGTTAATTAAAAATAATACAGGCTGATTAAAATAAATAAATTAAACGCAGTATCTGGATGCCACTAATATCAACAACATGTCTGTCTGGGACGTCATAAATAACGCGGCATATCTTTCACTGCGGTTGCGGTGAAGTGATACAAGCGGTGAACGAGTGAAGCAGAATCTGCCGCGTGGACCGAGCGCGATACGAGTGAAACATTGGCTTCAAGTGTTGACACGCTCGGCTCGGGATGACCGGCTGAACCGTCAAATCTTAAACAAAGCCACGTTTCCATGACGACATCGTGTGACTTATTAACTTCTGCCGCGTCCATGACAACGTGCCTCTGGCTCTGCTCCCGGCTCCGTACAGACAGACGAACACACCCTGAAGCCGTTGAGTGCTTTTGTCTTCAACGAGCTTTGTTAGAACATAAAATGTAATTTCATGTTGCCGTCCAAACATATGTTGTACAACTCAGACTGTAGGTTCAGATCTCAGACTTCTACCTCCAACAGAGATACAACAGGATATCCCTACATGGTTGTAATCTCGTTTCTTGTTGTGGCAGTGAAGTTTACTCGAAATCTCCCCAGGAAAGTGTCAGTTACAGCCTAAAAATTATGTTGAATTAAATGTAATTTTCCAAAGCTGGTTAGCGTGCCACAGCAGAAATGCCAAACACGTGGCTATGCTCTGTTTAAACATGTAGCTGAGTCCATTTTCATTACTGTCATAGCTTCGCATGATAAAATACAACCGGATAGAACAGTGAGAAAGTCAGTAAGGTTTGCTGTTTCCTGACAGTGTGTGTGTGTGTGTGCGTGTTTGTGTGTAAACTGTGCATTGTCTGTTTGCGGTCAGAGACCAAAACAAGGCAGTCTAATCTTGGCAGACAAAACACAGAAAGATCATGACTACAAATTAGCACCACACACAGAGACACACACACAGACACACACGTACACACACACACACACACACACACACTGCAGCTGCAGAACCAGACAAGTGTCTCTCCTCTTTTCCACCTGTTTCTCCTCCCGTTTTCTTTCCCTCCGCTGAGTCTGAGCTTCTTCTCCTTCGTTTTGTTATTTTCCATTGTTCATTTCTGTGTCTGATAGATTGTGATTACATAAAACAACGAGGGCGTCGAGTACTTTCAGAACTTTTCCACAAGAAACATGAAGTGATCACAGAGCTTTGTTTTGGTGTGACATGTATCGCTCTGATCACTGACTGACTGAATCATCGTCTTTTCATCTGAGATCTTTGCAGCAGTTCTGACATCAGAACAGTACCTGGGCTTTGTGTAAGAATTAGAACTTTGATTTCTACATTTTGATGGTATTTGTTTTGTATTTGCATTTCTTCCTCAGCCGAGGTTCAAACCAGGATAACCGTTATTCTATGTCATATATGCACTTTAATCCAAATTTCCAGATGCTTTAAACTCATCTTATTCCACCCAGTCTGACAGGATCAACAGTTCAAGGACGCTATATGATGTTTACACTCAACACAACACTCCGTATCTGTAGAATTACATCAAATGTAAATATCCTATAGTAGCTCTGTTGTGCATCGTTCCTTAAAATTCATCCTGACACATTCAGTATCATCGGAAACTTTGCAACCTCAGATTTAAAATAAACGTCGGTGGGTTTGAACCTTGTTCGGCTGAGCAGGAGAAGTTTCTAAAGGCCGACGTGCTATTTCGGTGGGTCAAAGAAAATAAACGTGCTGCAGCACTCTCCGCTGCTGCTACTTATCACACTGAGTTTCCCACAATGCACTGCTGCTGCAAAGACTCCACGTCTGTCCATTACTTTTTTATCTTGAGTAAAGAAAAGCGGCTGAAAATAAAGAAAACAGTTTTCCTCTGACAGAGCAGGAGGAGAAAGTATTTTTTCCCAGAGTGGCACACACACATAAACACATATTCCCTCGCACACCTACACACACACACACACACAACCTGTGCACACACACGGTGTCCCTACGGGTCCAAACGTTGAACCACACACTTGATGCAGTCCAGACCAAAGAGACCTGAGAAGCCAACACGCACGCGCACACACACACACACACACACGGAGCCAGGTCTGAGGTGATGGTTTTGGTTGTGGTCCCAGTGAAAACGACACTAATTTGGAGCTAAGTAGGGCTGGCAAGCTGAGTCAAGATTCCATAAACTGAGAACTGTAGGAGCCGAAAGCTAATCAAAAGCTAACAATGCTAATGTAAAGCAAATTGGGCTAATGCTAATGTTACGGTGATGCTAACACACTGACAACATGGCTTGATACTCGGTCCACCTTTGCTTAGATCGCTAATCCGATCAAACACACTGGTGGCTTTGTAATGTGAATTACACACACACACACACTTTCATAATCACAAACACACACACACACTCCTGACAAACACACACTGCTAAAAGCCACACTAAATAACTTGTACCGACAAACACACCCTTGGCAGCGCAGTGTGTGTGTGTGTGTATGTGTTGCCCCTGCCATGCCTGTTTGCTTTTCTCTCAATGGTCTCCTTTGAAGGACAGAGGAGAGGAAGAGAGAGAGAGAGAGAAGTGAGTGAAGGAGGGAGAGGACGACGGGGGAAAAAAATGAGGAGAACTCTGGGAATTCACGGCAACAAGATAAATATCCTCGGCTTGGCGTCGCGAGGCCGCCGCACTCTCTTTGCCTGACACACACACACACACGCGCACACACACCTTGATTACAGAGTAAATATGTGTAATCTTATAAATCAGCCATTGTCTGTGAGGTGGAGGCAACAAACACACACACACACACACACACACAACGTGCAGAGACAGACGTGTTGACTTTGGAGAAAGTGAACTGATGGAGGTGATCAGTCATGTACACACACACACACACACACATATGTATATACATAATTAAACAGTAGTCAAAGACATTACTTTTTATTTATTAAAATGCCAATAGCTCTCGATTCTAATCTCACATCGTCAGTCAGAGTATCTGACTTTTTACTCCCTGCATCCACGTACACACAGAAAATATGAAAAACAAGTTTTACAAACCTAATCTTGTCTTGAAATTACATCCCCGTCTACCCAACCACAGGCTCGGGTTATGATAGCCGGTTCAAAACTCATATCAAACCTTTTATTCCCTCTTGACGCCTTTTTTATTTCCTCAAAACAACAAACACAGGAGAGACGAGCACGCTTCTCTTCAAAATGACAAATATCACTGGATCACCGGCTGATTAGCATGAATTCTTCAGTGAAACTTTTTGGCTGTTGTCTGGTTATAATGTGCTCCTCGCTGGCGTCTGGTGCTGAGACAAAGATTGTTTGTGACTGAAAAGAATCATTAGCGTGCATTCAGACAGGATCGGGCACTGCACGGCTGAGGTGGGTTGCTGCTGGGGAGTGTGTCTATATGTGTTGCTGTGAAACAACCAGGGAATAACTTTTTATTTCACTGATTAACCGACTTTATCGAGGCCGGCGCTCGCTCACTCTCATTCACTGTCTATTTCTCTAGATCAAAGCTCTCTGTCTCTTTCAAACCATCAGACACAAATTAAACTTCGTGTCTCTATTTGTGTAAATTGTGAGTCAGACGCTGGATTCATGAAATAAACAAAGCCAGAACACAACAGGTAGAGTATCAGAGTTTAGATAGCCTCAATATTAGAGAGATTTCAGGCTGACTGTGGTTGTGTCTGATTGGCGGCCACAGCGTGACATCAGGCTGCATTTTTCCAAAAGTTGGATCCAGCTGAACTTCTCCTCCGCAGGTCGCTGAACGCAGCCAAAACGGACGACCCCCGCCATCAAATGAATCGAAAAACCTGTTATTTCCCAGCACCGGATCTTCTCTGACTCCTTACACTACGCCAGTCTCCCAGTTAAACTTTTGTGCATATCGTGTTGATCGATTTGCAAGGATCCGGATTCAGCAAGACGCCATCGCACAAACCAATGAGGGGAAAGGTGATGGAAAAAGTGTCGCAGTGGAAGATGACTTTACATTTCACCTCTCACTGCCTCTCCTCCGCAAAAAGGCTTCCTCTCAGCATTTTGGAGAAAAATCTTCATCGAGTCCAGTTGCGTTTGATTTGGCACTCCTGCACGACTTCGCAGCCAGCGTGCTGATGAAAATGCATCAGTGGGTGACAGAACAAAAAACCTCAGTACACAACAAAAAGTGAATATTTGACTTTGGGTGCAGTTTGGATACAACCCGACGTTTCACTGCATCGGCTACTTAAAACAGAGACATAAACACACGCACAAACGTTTTCCAGCCTGTGCCCAAAATCCATTAGCTACAGCTCTGAATGCAGATCTGTATATATTGTTCCGCTGTATTATGCTTCGACGGACTGCCAACTTGTCCCATTGTGCATATGGTTTCCATACGTGCAGGCTATGTCACGCGCTCCGCACGCAGTTATATTTACAGCTAATTAAATAATGGAATGACACGCACACACTGGGATCATTGTTGAAATGGCATTTCCTTAACGAACAGGAATTTATTCATCAAAATTCAGACGCATGAGGTAAATTCCCTCCGTCATGTGGGCGCAGTGTGTGTGTGTGTGTGTGTATACACTTGTATGCTAGTGTGTAATCTTATTATTTGGGGTGTATCCTCTACAGTCCTGCAGAATCCTGCAGGATTGAACAGAGAGCTACTAGACTGAGCTGACCTGAGATCAGACATTTAACACAATCAGTAGCAGTTTATACTGATTTAATGGTTTGAATTTGGCTGAATAAACAACTTTATTTGACTTTAATGTCCACTCCAGAGTATCCTTTATCCTTTATAACACACATTGTGGTCGATGGCTACTTCTTAACTTTGAATTTTTTCACTAAACTTCATGTTTTCTTGCTGTCTTTCTTCACATTGTGCTATCATTCCTTTAGTTTTTAGCCGACTTTAATGCTTCACCTCCATCTGTTCTCTGCACTGCAGTCACCACCTCTAGCGCACACAAATGGACGTTTTTAATCACCACTTCACTGTGGTCTTTTGACTCATAACGTCATCGAAAGCGTACAAGTTTACAGTCTGTGGTCGACATGGCCGACAGCATGAAACTCCACACATTGTCTTGTGTGTGCTGCGAAGTTGATTTCATTTACTCTACGGCCAAACAAAAGCTTCCCACGACCAAAGCAGAATGCAAACAGCAACCCTGCTGCGGTTTTGTATGTTACAGTCAGAACTCTTGTGCCAGGAGAACGAAGCGGGGAGTTTTGAAACCGCGACACACGGTCAGAACTGACCTTTGACACCGAGCGGAGCGAGCTGGGTTCCAGGTCTCAGCAGTGATCCGTCCACTGTGATGGTGGAGCCTCAGATTTCTCAGGTCAGTGTCCACTATCAAAGGAGTATAAAGTCAGTCCTGTTGGCACTGAACTATCAGGCTGTTTAATTAAAGCTGGAGGAAAGTCTATAATCTCTGCTTCTCTAATCTCCTCCCAGCATGACAGCTTTCCAACATGGATGATTTATTAAATCTCTGCTTGGTGCCCGGCAACAGGACACAATGAGAAATGATGCGGTAAGCATGGTGGGAAACTTTCTCTTAATATATTCACCGGTCAAAACTCAGTTTGAATATTTTTGGCAGGAAAACTGATAACTGGAACACAGCAGGACTGCACTGATGATGCCTCTTCAGAATAGTCGAGGAATTTTTAATCTATCTTAAAAAGGAGCAGTGTGTGAGCTTTACGGGACTCTATTTACAGAATATGGCAGAGATTGAAAATAACATGAATAACTATGTTTTCATTAGTGTATAATCACCTGAAAATAAGACTCTTTATGAGTTTTTTAAACTTAGAATGTGTCTTTTATTTACAGAGAGCAGGTCCTCTTCTGTCTTTCATTTCCTACACACTTGTAAGGAGAGGGTGAAGTCGAGGGGATGCAATCAGTAACGCTGGATGCCACTAAATTCTACACACTAGTCCTTTAAGGTAAGTAAAATTACTTCAGCTTTTTTTCAGATTCTACGACAGTTCTTCTACTCTTTTTAAAACAGTTCAGGATTCATTCAGACGCAGGTTTTTCTATTCATTTGAGTGGGGGTCGTCTGTTTTGGCGGCAGCGGTGAAGGCTGCAGTGACCTGTGGCGGAGAAGTTGTGCTGGATCCAGTTCTTGGAAAAAACGTATCCCGACAATCAGACCAAGAGCCTCAGATCGGGCAAACCCTCCACAGTCAGCCTGATATGTCACTGAAACTGAGGATATCCAGGCGGATTCATGGACTAAACTCTGAGACTCTGACTTCTGGCTTTGTTTATTTCATGTACCCAGCTTCTAAATCGTTGTCTGACACACTGTCGGACAACCCTGCAGGACTCACCGTCGTGCCAGATCCTGTCTGAATGTTCCCGAACTCTCATGTTACTCAGTTTAATTCATCCTCAGTGTACCTCCTCCAATGAACCGCCAGTGTTTAGTCTGATTTACCAAAATCCAACAGATGTGACGAAGTGGTAGGCATTAAGAATACCTATATAGAAGTAGCTTAACCAGTTAGCTGTGTAGCTCTTAATTTTTTATTCCTTGTCCTGCTTCTTTATGTCACTGATCAGTCTCTGATCTTCCTTTAAATAATTAATTCATATTTCATATACATTTTCTCCTTCCCTGCCCTCAGTAACTTTCTCCTCCCTCTGTCTTGATTCCTCCCCCCCCCTCATCTTCCGTCCGTCCTCTGTGGGTGTGATGGAGAGATCGGATCACTCTTGTCATTTGCGGGACAGACAGCAGACAGATGAAAGCAGATCAATAGGAAATAAAACAGACAATAAAAGTCGAGATTTGTTCTTTGATTCTTTCAGCTGCGGATCAGAGGACAGGAAGGAAAGGAAAGGAGGGAGGAGGAGATCGTTTACGACTCTCTCTGCGCCTCCATCTGCCTGATTCAGATCTTTCTTTTCATGTTACTTCTACCTCTGTTGCTTTATCTACATTTCTTCTGTGTCTTAGTATCGTTTACCGTTTGGCTTCAAAATTATTATTAAGTATTATTATAAGTTATTTCTTGTCGAATCTTTGCATTTCCATCTTCCCCACGTCTCATTCTGCATCATATATTACTGCAGAGATTGTGTTTCCTTCCTATCCTTCTCTTTCATATTTTGTTTCTTTGCCTTTGCACTTGTCTTCGTTTCCATTTTTCCATCTCTTAATCTCTCTGTATTTCCATCTGTCTCCTCAGTAACCCTCTCTCCTCCTCATCTTTCCGCTTTCCATAAGTATTTATATTTGGTGTATCCAAAATTCTTTGTATTTATGTCTGTCCTGTCTTTGTTGCACTTTTCATCTGTCTATCTCTTATATCTTTCTATGCATTTCACCCTCTGACCCCCTCCTTGACAGTCTCCTACCCCTCCCGCCCCCCGACCACATCCATATGTTAATAATAAAGTCTCCTCCAGCTCCACCACATCTATGAGGAAATCCTCTGGCAGGTCATCTATGTCTGTCTGATAAAAAACAGCACAGATGCTTCGTCCTCGCTCTTCTCTTCCTCCCCTCTGTGATTGTTTTTACACGACTTTCATACTACAGCTCATGTCGGGGTCCAAAAATCTGGCCCGACCAGACTGGAACCCGATGTGGATTGTGTGTTATCCCGCCTGCAACCGCTGCGGCATTTAATGAGCCCGAACCTGATTAAAATCTGGGGAAGATAAATAAAATGAAACTTGACCTGATCAAGCCTGAGGGACTCGAGAGGAATTAGAGCCAGACTCGGCACGAACCCGTCTAGTGGTCAGGGCGGGGCTGATTCGGGTTTGGGCTGAAAACCAAAGCTCTATCACAGAAACAATTATCTGATCCTACTGATGTTACGAGGTTTTACCGAAGCTAAATGTGAAACTTTTGCTACCTGGAATTGAGAGGAGGACCGATTTCAATCCAAAATTATGAATGAATGAATTAAGGCTTCCAACACCAGCTGATTTCTGTTTGTTCATGAAAAATTCAAGTTGTGAAACAGAGAAAAAGACAAACACTTTCTATCAGTTTGTAGATTGTTCTGCTAACTCATGGTCGGTAAATGAATCACCCAAGAAACCCAAAAGAAGTTAAAGGTCCAGCGTGTCAGATTTAGGATGAGACTTGTGTTTCAACAGCAGCCCAGAATGGACAAACCAAATGCTGGCTCGAGATCGGGCTTTTAATGTTTTTCACACGTTATGTGGCAAGCAAAGTTTCTCCTTCACGCTAGGAAGTAGAGGGTAAAAGCGTGTGTGATCTGTTCCGTGTGCGCCGCGGCTAACAGAGCTAATCGTGCCGTTCTAGTCAATGTTTCAAACCCCACAGTCTGCTTCAGAAGCGCGTCTCTGCTTGGCTCTGTTGAGAATACGCAGCTGTTCGATTTTTGACGGACGCCGCTGCACAGAGCAGCTCGAGTTGGCCAGAAGTCAGACACAGAAACGGCATAGAGAATCTGGTCGATTATCAAAATAAAACACCCCGTGCAAACTTCCAATCAACATAAACCAAGAAAAAAAATGACCAAATCTGAGCCAGTCAACAAAGTCTGGTGGCCAAAACGCTTCTGAAACGCTCCTGGTGGGGCTTGAAGTCGCGTGGAGAAGCGACCAAAAAAGCGTTGCGGGTACGCGGGTAGAGCTGGCTTTGTTGTGTCTCTTTATCAAAGGATAAAAAGACAATATCCCTCATGTAGGACAGGCACACACACACATACATACATACACACACACACACACACACACACACACACACACACACACCATAGAGTGTCAGTCAGCTAAATGAAAGACAGCCATTCATTGATAAGACAGACAGTCACATAAACAGACTGTCTGAGGGAAAACAAACCAGACCACCGTCACCCCTGTGTGCTCCATTCAGCCTCGAGTGGAGTTTCAGTGTGTGTGTGAGTGTGTGTGTGAGAGGGAGAGAGAGAGTACTGATGGGTGTAAATGTGTGTGTTCCTGAGGTGAAACATCTCCTGGGGGAAGTCAGAAAATGATTGAGAGAGAAAGAGAGAGAGCGGGGAGAGGAAGTTACTCGGCTCCTGTCGGTCCTTTAATCTGATACACAAACACACAAGGCACCTAAGAGCCTGCCATTCACACCAGACACACACACACACACGCGCTCTCTCTTCATGAACACACACTCGTTAATGTGCAAATACACAGACAGTAAACTGATACACGAGTACATGAACTGACAGACGCAGGGCTGCACACGTACATTTATAGATATGCACACATCTGACGACCTTTATGCTTCAATATGCCCTAAAAAAATCGACTGTACAAGAACTTTATCCCCAAAAAAGTCAGTAAATATATCAAAATTATTATTTAAATGAGGAAATACTTAAACAAAGAAGAATTCAGCATTCAGTAGATCAGGTCTGCAGGTCCTGCTGCAGGTCCACACAGTGCTGCGTGCATCCTGTTGGACTCTCTATCAGCTCTGATGTCTGCTGTGTCACAATCACAGCAGGAGGAATGACATGTATTGATGGAAACGTGCTGGTTTTTGTTTATTGCTGCTGCAAACGTTGATCTTCTTTCTATATCCGTGTCTCTTAGCCGATTCTGGATCAAGTCCAGTTAACCTCTGGTCTCCTTGGACTGTCTCTGGATCAGGTCTCTGCTGAAAACTCATTTTTTTGCACATCAGGTTCGAGCAGGTTTTCCATTAGTCTGTTTTAGATTTGGTACAACCCGTAAAAACACATCCAGGAACCGGACGGGCAGGAGAAACATGCGGATATGATTTCCTAAAATGCACTCACACAAACAGACACATGCGCATGCCATAACAAGTGTGTAACACAAAATCTACTGAAATATGATTACACACATTAATACACACACACACACACAGTCATGAATGTGAAATGACCAAATGAAACACGAGTACACATGCGTATACACACACGCATGCTTGAAATGCACACACTCTTAGATACACACACATAGACACAGGGAGTGAGAGGCCCGGCTGTTAATGGCGGTGGTCCTGCGCTCCACAGTGGGATCTGTGTTTAGCCATGTTTAGAGCTCCATTTGGGGCCAGATAAATCAAGCTGCTGTCTACCAGAAGCCTCCATTAGGGGCCCTGCAAGGCCCCTGGACGGCCTGTCAGTCACCCCGTCAGTCAGCGAGCCGCCCTCTTCCAGCGTTTGAACTCGTAATTACAGGGAGGCTCAGCTTGGTTTGGACCGGCCCGGCTCCCAAGCAGCGCACCCCCGCCACCGCCACCTCCCAGACGTCAGCGCTCGCTAGCCCAGCGCTAATGCTAATACTAACAAACGACGGACGTTTCACCTCCAGAGGAAACGGCGGCGGGGAAAATATTTATGGAAAGCCTCCCTCGATATGTTCTGCCCCCTTTGGCCTCCCTTCATCCATTTCCAAAAACTCCTTTTAGGGCTTTTAGTTTTTATTTCTTTGAGTGACAGTCCTGGGTTTCCCCCTCTTGGATATGAGAGGGTAGCGAGATAGTTGGTCGCGGAGCACTAGCGCCAGGCTAACCTCTGACTGCCACAGATTAATCAAACACCAGTTAGAGGGGAGAGTGTAAAACACAGGGGCTCCGATGACTGATGGCTTTTTAAGGAGTGATGGAGGGGAGGGGAGGTGGAGGAGAAACACACCTCCAGTCCGACCAGGACAGAAGACAGAGATGCTCACAGAGTAGAGCTGGAAATTACCAGCAGTGACTAAACAAACTGGTCCATAGCTGCTTTGTCTTCTCCAACAGCCACTTCGACCCGTAACAAACAATCATTCATGGGTCTCGGTCTATTCTGAAACTCATCAATCATATTCGGCTGGTCGAATGCTTCAAACATCATGTATTTTGGAATCCAGCCACTGTGGTCGGCAGATGAAAAAGTTTCCTGCGCTTACACGTATACACACACACACACACATGAAGTCAGACGTGGCCCGCTAGCTCTCAGGAATTCATGAATAAAATATAGGCCCATAAAGGCAGCATGAACAATGGAAATATTATCCTCCGCTGCATAAATGTACAGCAGACCACAGAGTATTCTCACAGGGAGCTCCGTTCCTCTTATCTCTGACGGCTCGTCGGTGATGGCCGGCCGCTGCATGTGGAGACACACACACCGCTAACGAGGGGGAAATCCCCTCCACCACCACCACCCATCACCCAAGATTGATGCAGAAAATTTACCCAGCAGACATTCCTCCGAGCCGAAATGAAAGAGGTGCCTGGTTCACCAGCATTCCTGATTGGCCACACATTCCTTTGCCATTCTAACAACAGTGTGATTGCTGGCGTGGAGCCGTGGCTTCATGAGGTAAACACCCGCAAAAATTCGACTTTCTGAATAATCCTCTGAGGTCTCACCTTGTGACCAGAACCAGGAACTCATTTATTAAAATGTCTGATATTAAAATCGGAAAAAAAAGATTATTGCGGGAGACTTGAAGAAGCAACGTCCTAGCTTTTTTTTTTTTTAAGTGCCTACGAGCAAGGTGTTTAAAGCGGAAAGCTAAAATGTTGATAGATTTTCTGCCATCTCCAAGTCAAAACAAGCAAAAAAACAAGAATAAAGAACAAAAACTGAACCAGAACTGAACAAAATTTAAAAAGAAAAGGAAAATATACTTAAAAAGAAAATTTATGAGAATAAAGAGTTAGGGAAAGCCAAAAATGATGATAAAAATCAAAGGAAGAAAACCCACAGCAGTGGATGAAACTGTAAAAAAAAGGCACAGTGAATAAAATTAAAAGCATATTTGATTTTAGGCTCTTCCTCTTCTACGTCCTGTAACAGACGGCAAACTGCTGAGCTGGCCCTGGCCTCAGCAGCACGACTCCTAATACTGACATGAATTATTAATTTGACGCATTCATCACTCTTCCGACCAGCCGTCGATAGCCTCCATTATGGCGGGTGTGTATACATTACAGAGTGTATAGTGTGTCAGAAACTTCCCGCATACGAGCCGCTGGATGGCGGGAAGAGGGGAAGACGGGGAGAGAGAGGGAGCGAGAGAGAGAACGGGTGATGGACAGGAGTGACAGCAGAAAGCATTAGCTTTGAGGAGGCAGAGTCATGATATCAGAGCTAGGTATCAGACAGAGCCAAAGAGCTGGAGTAAGACAATGACAGGTAATTCAATCTGCACATCGGGAGTCAAGAAACGGAAAGTTTGACGAGGTTACACAAGTTTCATAGTCATGAATACATGTACAAATGATATTACAGTGATTTATGCAGCGCCTGACACGACTCAGGGTGCAGTAGTAAAATGATTAGGGCTGTTTCGGTCCTCTCGTTTTAACCTAACCTTGCGAGGCAGCTGGAGTTGCGAGATCACGAAATGGCACCACGATGATGATGATGATGCGCGTGAGGCTGAGAGACGTTAACGTAGAAATGTCAGAACTGGACAGCACTTCTTCATTAAAGAAGAACAAAGAACGACACTGATCTTCGTCTGGCTTCGCCAAGTGTCTGTCTGCGTTTGTTGATCCAATGGTTGACAATTATAGACAAGACAGGCTCATCCCAGGGGTCCACAACCAGCGGACGCCTGGAAGCCACGGACTAGTACTGATACGTTACCGCGAAAATGAAGCCCAGAAGCTAGTAAAATGTCTTTAGAGAACTTTTTTGGAAAAACCAAAACAAAATTACGGAGTAACCTGGACATAAGAAACACACTTTGGGTGTCATTGTCTCCCGTTACCCCTAGATGTGACGGCTAATTCAGCGTCATGGTGAGTTGTATTTTTGTTTTCATGCCGGTCGTATCATTTTATTTCATCATATTTATCCCTGACATTTTGAAGGACGGTCCATGAAAATATTGTCTTACATGAAACCGGTCCATGGTGCAAAAAAAAAAAAAAAAAGGCTGGGGGCCGCTGGCTCATCCAATCAGCTGGTTGCACCACAGTTACCAAAGACAACCTCCTCCATGGTTCTGGGTAACAAACCATCTGGCAAATTGTTTGCTGAGCTCAACTTCTGGATACCGGTGATGATCAGTTTGTCGTATCAATGATTAATCGTCATGTGGTTTGATTGACTGGCAGGTGTTCATTATATTCTAATAACGGACAGCGTAACCAGACTTCTAACACAAGTTACTTTTTAAAAATCGTGTTAAACCGTGTGATGAACCTGGACTCGAAGTACGTACGGGCACATCAGCAGCTCCTTGTTTGGTTCTGTTTGGTTCTTATAGTGTCTTATGTATAGTGTCAGATCACTGACCCAACTGCTACCAAAGTCAAGCTGTGGTCACATGGGGATACGTGCTATTTTGAGTAAACAGCTGAGCAGGGGCAGTACAGGAGTCATATGTAATATCGTAGCTTACCATTGTGCCTCTCTGCCTCTTTAGAGGTCAGGTGAGACAGGTGCTGAGTGGTGGGTGGAAATTGGCCCCATTTAATAATAGATTCACAAAAAAATGTCTGGTATTTTTATTTTTTTTTTTTTGCTCTCCGATACAGCGACAGGATCTCAATACATGCTAACACCACGACAGTGAAATCAAATTACTAGTTGATTTATTTTATCTTTATCAAGTGTTCCTTAAAAAAAACACTGCTGATGAAGCATGTGTGCAATAAACGCTGCTGATTAAACAGTTAAGGCGGCAGACATTAAACAAAGAGAGGATATTAACATTCACAAGGCAGACAAGTTAAGAACCGACTCCCTGATAGCTTGTCGCGGCGACGACCAAGCCAACCCGAGGTGAACGATGTTTATTTGAGTTAGAACGGCATTAAGAACTTCAACAAGCTCATTAATTTCCTCTCATTAAGTTCCAACAATGTTTCTGGACTCTGAAAGTGAATGTGTATTAAATTAATGTATTGTTAGAGGGCCGAGAGTGGCTCTGATCACGGAGAGCCAAACAGTGACGTACTGACAGCTTCAACGGCTAATGAAGAGATGATGTCACGGCGCCTCGCTACGCTAACGAGAAGCTAATGGACGCCGGAGCTGACGAGTGCCAAGGCGGCCTCTAGAGTAAACAGCGGGGGCAAGGAACCATCACTTTGTTTCACACACACACACACACACACACACACACACACACTGCAGAGACACTAAACGTGGTTCCACCCTGCCGTACGTCAAACTTTAACAAAGGACGGGATGAAAGCTTAACAGACACACACACACACACACACATATGTGTAACACACTATGTAACGGAGAGCGAGAGGGAGAGAGTGTCCACACATGGGCGTGCAGGTACAAGAGTATCTGTGACAGATTGCATCTGTTTGAACTAATGTGACCTTTTGTGTGTGCATGTGTGTGTATGTGTGTGTGTGTGTGCGTGTGTGTGAGTGTGTGTCCATCTGGGTGTAAGCTCACAGCTAATCACCTAAGGAGAGGAAGTCCATAAATCAGCAAAACACAACTCTCACACTGTAAATCTACACGAGCACGTCATCGCTGTGTGTGTGTGCATATCATGTGTGTGAGAGACTGACTCTCGACGGTAAAAACTTTACCTCCGACAGTCAGACAACGAGAAAAAAATGACGATTTTTCCACATTTTTTGCAGGTTGCAGTAGCGATCGACAAAGTCCGGTTGTCTAGCCCTGGAGTTTCTTCACCCCCAGCAATGTCGCCCACCCCAGTCTGCCAGCAGAATTAGCAGAGTGTGTTATGTGTGTGTGTGTGCATGGCTGACCTGGCTGTAAGTGGCGTCCAGCAGCGTGTCCAGGTTCTGCAGGGGTGCCGGTGTTTTGTCTTTGAATCGAGTCAGCAGGCGCCGCTGGATGGCTCTGAACTGGACGGCCCGCTCTGAAAGCAGATCCTGGTACTGCTGAGCACTGACGCGCAGCTAACACACACAAACACACACACAACCACACCATTTACTTTAATTCACTTACTTGCTGAACTGAGGCATCAAGTTGACTCTTTGCAGTCAAGTTAATTTATCGTGTGTGTGTACCTGGAAGTGGTGGTCTACAGACAGGAAGTACTCCTGCAGCGGGAGCGGTCCGCTGAAGCTTTTCTTGAAGTCTTTGACGCCCAGTTTGGTGAAATGTCGGTCGAATCTCTGGACCAACTCCTTCACCACCAACCACATGTCCTCAAAACTGTCACTCTGAATACGGTAACGCTCTGACAAACAATCAGACAAACAGACAGACAGACTTACACAGGGGCTGGGTAACGTGACAATAATAGAAATTAAAAAAAAGATATGTAAAGACATAAGTCAAAGAAACAATCAGTATAATTCGCTACTACGAATTAAACAGTTGCAAAAGATATCTGTGGCTCCAGGAGAGAAAATGAAAAATATCGAAATGTTCATAAGAGATGGACGAAGTGTCAACTGCTTTAAGGTATCAAGGTTTAAAGTTCGAGGTTTTCACCCTTAATGAAACGTATCAAGAGATTTCGAACAGGTGTCAACAGGTGTAATTTGGCTAGATCCAAAGGTCTTAAGAAAAGGCAAACAGTGTCATGAGGTTTGTCAAGGTTTATAATAGTGATAAGAGAAATAGGAGGTGTCCAAAAGAGGTACAGAAAGGTGTCCAGGAGTATTAAAGGGCATCGTCAGCTATTAAAAGGTATCAAGGGATATCGAATGTTGTTGCACTGTCTGAACTATCAAAATGTGTTCAATGATATCTGCAAATAAAAGCAGAATCTAAAGGCAAGGACAAGGAGAACTTGGTATCAGAAAGATTGATTTCCATTTGTAGTTAAGAGTAGCATGACCAGTCACGTTTGAGCAGGCTTTGGTTGCATGCTGGTCCATGTGGGGAGCAACAGATTGCCGAACTGCAATCTCAAAACCCATCGGCTATCGCCTGATGATTTCACTTTTTCTCATCTGCAACTCCATTCTTGCGTCTCAAGTTGCTCATTGGACTGTAAACAATGACTGGCGCATGGAAGAGGAAGTCATCGCCCGGATCTGTTATCCGGATATCTGCTGGCTACGCTGGAAGCCCGGTAACATTGGCCGTCGCTCCCAGAGGCTGAACCGTCGTCAGACGACAGCCAATGAGTTCGGAGATTGGATGATGTTGTTTTTTAATTAACGGTCCAGGAGGTATAAAAAGAGAGATCAAAAGCTGTACAGAAATCAAAACGGACAAAACCTTTAGAACGTAACTGAGACGGATCTAAAGACATCAAGAGATACAGATACCGTTTGCAAATGACATCTGGTAAAATATTTAAAGCCCTGAACACCAGTGTCGAATTAGCGACAGACAGTTCCCATGTTAACGTCTAAACCAGTTTTCACTGAGGTAAACCAGTGTCTTATGAAAATCCTGTTCATCATTTAGTGCTGTTCGACTCACGGGAGGTCTTGGAGGCCAGCACGGTAACCTTGGCTCCTGACAGGAACTGGAAAGCCAAACTATTCCCATCCTTATCTTCTGACTTTGCCGAAAACTCTGCAGAGAGAGAGAGAGAGACAGAGACAGAAAGACAGACAGCGGCGTGATGAGACAGATAGGACGGCCTATCATGATGCAAGACGCCAACAAAAGGTGAACAAGATACTGTCACACTGCTCACAAAGACGCACAATAAAAGCAGGCATGAGCTTACACAAATCCCTCTTTACACAAAAAGAACACACTCAGTGTGCGAGTGTGTGTTTAGACGTCAGAGCTGCTGATTGTAGCAGATTGTTAGATAACTGAGAAACAGAACAGAGATTCCCAGGACTGAAACACACACACACACACACACACACTAACACAGAATCACAAATAAACATTCATAAACACACTCGTATAAATACACAACCACACTCACAGATACATAACAGTCGAGTACTCATATAAATGTATACACATGCACCGCTACACGTCTCGCTCATTCTGTTCATGCTCGTGCCGTTTGGTTTTGCGTAACGCCCTCCGGTGGCCATTAAACAACATGTAGACAGCAGCAGCTGGCGATCGGGCTGAAGACACTGCTGTATCTTTAATGATGTTTGTGTATGGGAGAAAGAAATCTCTCTGGGCCCTGCAGTTTCACCCACATTGCATGGGTTCAATTACTGATGTGGAAAACTTTGAAGCAAATTTGTGTCTAACAGCTTTTTTTTTTTTTTTACTTTAAAGGTCCAGTGTGTAAGATTTTGTGCCATCTAGTGGTGAGGTTGCAGATTACAACCAACTATATATGTTTCCCATTAATTACCTAGATTGTGGCGGCTTTGCTAAACTTTACTCTCAATTTATCTCCCCCTAGAGGGTCCGAGGTCAACCCACCACAGGCTTGCGTAATCCTGTGTGAAACACTGGAGTACCCCTCGTCTCACCCTCCCGTTACAAGCATGAAGGAGCACCTACAGTACAAAACAGACGAAAAAACACAAACTCTCCAGAGTCAGAATTTTGTTAGTCTGTTCTGGGCTGCTGTAGAAACATGGCGGTACAACATGGTGGACTGTAGAAGAGGACCCATTCCCTCTGAAGATATAAAAGACTCATTCTTAGGTAATAAAACACAATTATTCTTATTTTCATGCGAGGTTACACTAATGAAAAACATTATATTCCATTTCTTCCAATAGATCCTCCTAAATCTTACACTTACGTCCTTTAAAAGGTTCAGTTAAATAAAAGAACTGCTTGTCCTGTGACATTTATGGATGGAGGCACTGTAATGTGTGTAAAATAAATATATGTTGTTATTTTACAGTGCTGTCTCGTCTTGCACTCTGTCACGTCCACAAAAACTGTAATAACCTGCAGGTTCACCTTCTGCACTGGCAGCAATAACATGGATCAGAGGTGTGTGTTCGCACGTCGGTTTACAAAAACACTGCCAACATCGCACAGCTGTCTCCACTCTCTTAAATAAAAACAACGTGTTGTGAATTTACACAAAACGTGATATTCAAATTCAGAGCCGTGATTGTTTGGGAAACTGAGAAAACCATCAGCACGTGTAAGTGTTTGGACGTGTGTGGGTGTACAATGTGTGTGTGTGTGTGTGTGTTTCACCTGGGAAGATGGAGTTGAGGTCGACTGGTGCTTGGTTGGTGTCCACGGTGATCTTAAACTTGGTGGTTTTGGCTGGCGAGGAAGGAACGCATACCAGCGCCAGAGGAAGACTGAACCTGGACTGAAGAACCCTGGGAACCCCTGAGAAAAAGAAAATACACCAAATTTAAAGCCTATTTTTATAACCATGTTTCTTTTTTGTGTTGCATTTTCTTCTCCTCAATTTATTGCTTTCCCATTTTGGAGCAAAGCCACTGAGCTGCCAGCACTTGCTGGCCACTTCATTAGGTACACTTGTACAATCTGTGTGAGCCAATACAACAGCTCTGACATACAAAGATACAGACACAGACACTGTCAGAGAGGTATTAATTTAACTATATGTTTATTATTGAGATTGTAGTTCACAGTGGTATTTCTTTTATGTGTATATATATATATATATATATATATATATATATATATATATATATATATATATATATATATATATATATATATATATGCTAGTATTGTTGATTTCACGTTTAAGGTTGGCGTTTTATTCCATATTTTATAATGTCTTTAGATTTTACGGTGAAAAACTGTCAAACCATGACATATTACAGTGTCTTACTGTACAATTAACAGTCTCTAATATAAAATATTACTTTATTCTGTATAAATTCCCTTAATTGTCATATAAATAAAGGTTTTAAAATATGACTGTATTTTACTGTAAATAAAAAACAACAACATTTTTTTTACAGTGAAAAACTGGCAGCTGTGGTTTCCAGAATTTTACCGTAATAAATACGGTATAACGTCTTCTAATATTACGGTGAGCGAATGTTTATACTGTTAGTTTCATGTCTGAGGTTGGCATTTTATTCTAGATTTTAAAATGTCTGTAGATTTGTAAAAACCATGACAGTAAAAGACCGTGAAATATGCCATTAAATATTACAGTGTTTTACTGATAGAAAATATGACTTACAGTGTACAACTACAACAATATTGATTGATTATTTCACACTACTCTCCAACCTTTCTTTCTTCCTTAAAAAAAAAAAAAAAAAAAGAGTCACAGCTCGCTTGCCCTTAAAGTGGCGCCCTTCTCTGCCAAACTCCCCTACGGCGAATAAAACGAGGTCGGCCCGTCGCTTTTTAGGCTTTCTCTCCAAACAGCAGTCAGGTTAACATTTGTTAACACAGTCAACACTGCAGGTATTCAGATTACATGAGTATCTGAAAGCTAAGAGACCGAGAGACTCAACATCAACACCAGATTTGGAAGGGTGTTTGTCGAAGAGCAGAAAAGGAAGTTTTGTGAAAAGTGGGGGGAAATTTTGAGAAGAAGAAGAGAGGAGGAGAATTAAGGCCAACTATAACTATGTCCTGAGCTTAAGCAGTGCTGAGTTTGGCAGAAATCTACACTTAGCTAGAATAACAGAGCGAGGGAAAGGACTGATGGAGGAAAAGAGTTGTTAAGAAGAGATGGAGCGAAGGAACCAGGGGAGAGGTGGAGGAGGAGAGCTAACGACAGGAGAGGGAGAAAACCCGAGTCGGGCAGAAAAATGAGTGGAAATAAAACAGCGTGAGAGAGAGACTGAAAGAGGAATAATATGAGAAATGACAGCCGCGGTGGGAGGGAGGGACACTTTAATTACGGAATGTTCCAGGTTATTTCAGATAGCAATAATTACCTGCAACTACTGTGCACCTTTTCATTCCATTCATGCAATTATTATGTGATTATGTGAATAATTCAATTTGGTTTGAATACATGAACTGTGGCAGAGGGAGAAGAAGGGGAGACGTGAAGCCAACGAAAACAGGAGAAAACAGAGGAAAGGCGAGGAGGGGGAAAGAAAATGGATGGAGTTCTAGAGAGGAAGAAAGAGTGTGGTCCACTTTCTTCTCTCCACTCTCGCTTAATTCCTCACTGACCCTTCGTTCTGGGTGATTGAAAAGTTCAGCAACCAATAATATACAACAAACACAACAATGTAAAAGCACTTAACTAAACGCTCATAGTTCTCCATGAAGGAAAACAAACACTTTTACTAGTAATGCTTTTATTTCTCAACATCCAGCTGACTCTGAAGTATTAGATTTTGAAGTTCTCCCACCAGCGGGTGCATGCAGCGTGAACGCTCTGGCAAAAAAGAAAACTTGCCAATCAACTGACAACAAAACATCAGGTTCAGATTTTCCCAATAATATACGACCATGTTTTGAGTAGTTTTAGAGTTTTTAAGTTAAAAAGTGGGTCATTCTTTTGGGTTTCTGCCTTGTTCGCTACATTCTTTACATTTCTGATGGCCATTTCTCAAGCTGCACCACCGCGTTTTAAAGTCGTCCTGACAATAATCAGAGCAGACATGATGTGCACCGTGATGGATTGCCCGACTCGAGCGGGTTTCAAGTCTCTCCAAGTTGAATTTCATACTGAAATGAATGAAACCACTGCTTGGCTGAAAGGAAGGAAAAAGACACTGTGGTATGCTTTGGAAAACGGTCAACACTATAAGGTAAAGGATACTGTATGTGGTATGCAGTGAGTGGATAAATAGGCTGAAACAGGTACGGTTCTTTAAAAGGCCCTCCAGTCAAAGAGCTGACGGTAAACTTCCATGAGAAGGTTTTATGTTTCTATTAAATGATTGATTGATCTTATAAAAAATCTCCATAAAAAAAACACAGTGAATCAACATCAAGTGAAACTGCAGGTTTTTTTTATCAATCATTATGAATATAAATAATCATAACTCAATGCACATCTAATAACTTTAATATAGAGCTAGTTGTCAAAGAGATAGTTCAGTTTGAATCACTGCCTGTGGAGATCAGGCCGGGAAAAATATTTAGACTTTTTGGTGAACCATGAAGACCACTCAGATCCTCCAGCTCTGTTCCACAAAGCAGAATATAAATATTTACATATATTACTGATAAAAAACTTATTTAGTCTGCCTTTTATGTATTTTATTTGTATTGTTTGTATCATATTTTATTATTTATCTTTTATTATCTAAACTAAATGTCTCATTCTATTAACTGTTTTGCATTTTGGTTGTTTTGCTGTGCATTAGATGTCTTGTAGATTCATGTTTACTGATACAATAACACAAATCTCCAACCCAGCAGAGTGAGGGCGCACTGCAGCCGAGCTACTTCACCATCCCCACCTTAAGGCATTCATTTCACTCCTATGAAAGAACTATGGGTGACGCTGTGAGACATCTGAAAACACAAGTTGCTGAATCACTAAAACAATAAACTCTTTATCTGGCGTTAACGATATGAGAGGAAATATAAGCAGTTTAATAAAAAGTCAGGGACACCGAGAGGGGAAAGAAAACAGAGAAAATAGAGATGAGATAAACAAAATTTAAACAGTGTGTGGAAATAGGATAGAGAGAGGGGAGTGGAGGTCATGTAAGGCTGGAAGAGACCAGGGGAAACATTTTTTCTCAAATCAGCATCGCCATTTACTAGTCACCACTGCGTACGTATTGTGTGTGTGTGTGTGTGTGTGTGTGTGTGTGTGTGTGGGGTTGTAAATCTGGTCTTGTTCCACCTCTGTACATTCCCAGGCTGTCGTCACCAAGTTACACCCTCATTACAGACATTTACCTGCACGACCAGTGTGTGTGTGTCAGAGTGAGTGTGTTACTACAGTTTCACAAAACATAATTTTCAACAGTCTGTGAGACTGTTACGGCCCTCCACACAGCTGAATTGTGCTCAATAATCGTGACACATTTTACATACCTGTGTTGAATTATCCATCTTCAACCCAAACTGACCTGTTTGTGCTGTATTAGCAAATATAAGATCCTTGCTGCAATGATCCTAACTTCTTTTCTTTGCTGTATTGTGTTACTAATTGTCACTAAAATTGACCCTCAGGGATCGCTGAATGTTTTATCAAGGAAAGGCAGAAAGCAGTAAATACTTTAATTGTAACTGGCTTCAAATTTCTTCTTCTTCTTTTTTAAAAGAGAGCCAAGAGACTGAGAAGGTGAAAGTCGAGATTTTAAATCAATTCAATGAGGTCTGAAAAAAATAAGATAAGAAAGAAAATGTACGTCTAAATCAAGTCACATTTTAGTTATCATCCTTCAGAGTTTTAGTCCAGTTTAACTTGATTAAAAATGTTTTCCCTTTGTTTTCTTCAGTGTTTGTGAGAGACACAAGAGCCGTGCTTTCGTTTAACTGCTATCCGACAATAAAGAACACATTTGGAACAATTTATCTATTAATTTAGCCGAGGTCTCCCCACTGCTGTCGTACTGTGGGAATAGGAGAAAAGAAAAGAGGGTGCTCTGCCAGCTTCTAGCTGCTCCCAGCAGCAGGATCAGCCTCTTGGAGATGCTACTCATGCTAATATTTTGTTGGTGGATTGAGTGTCGGGTTGGGTAGTGCAGATTGGCCAACTATACCTCCATTTCCGTGGGAAATATCATGCACGCTTTGAATGACTGGAGATGTTTTTATGTGCGTGGCATCACGTGTTCGTCATAGAAAAACTTTTTTTTTTTGCAAGTTTGTGATTATGTGACTGTTGAGACTGAGAGGCTTTGCTGCTGTGGAAAAGTTCCTACAGGTACCAGTGAGAAAACAAAATACGATCCAGGCTGAGACACACTGCTCTCTGCTGTAATTTTATTCCTCTCATCTGTGACTCATTTTGTTTTGTGATCAGTGTGAACAGCAACAGGCTTCATGGACACATACTGTTACAATTTCCAGCTGAGAAGTGAGTATCTGCTACAAGTCTTATCCCGAGTCACGTCATTTACACGGAGGCTGAGTCCAAATGCTGGATCACAATTTGCTGCCGGGCAATAAATAAAACGTTGCATCGCTTGCTGGCGTCAAATATCACAGTTTTCATTTAGAGTTTGATGACATGAAGGACGACAAGACAAGACACAGTGAAAAGGCAAACAGCACGCTGGAGAATGAGTAACTGACTAAACACAGTTACAGTAAACTGAGATTACTTTGTTTGTCTTCATTTCATTCACTGCCTGTCCTGACCTTTCGTCATCAGTGACCTGCAAGTTTTTAAGAGTGTAGCTACACCTGAATCCAAAGATGAATCACAAACTGTGACATGTGACCCCAGACCTAACTTCTGATAATTGCTTGCACTTCTGGTGATGTGGGAAATTAAAGCTTTGTCAACTGTTAAACATACTTAAAATCACAATTGAGCACCACTGCTGCTACTTGTTAGAGCTGCTGTACCTCCACTGTACTGCTGTCTCAGGAGGACTCTGATTCCAATTATCTGGAATCTGTGTGTGTGTGTGTCTTTGTCTGTGTGTGTGTGTGTGTGTTTGAAGGGGAGAGACCACAGAGTTTATTTGAGTAGAGGACCACTGTACAGGATCAGGTTCTTACCACAGCTGCAGTGATGTCAGCCATGTGTGAGTGTACGCATGTGAAAGATCCAATATGTGTGTATCAAAGATGTGTGTGTGTGTGTGTGTGAATACTGCATGCAATACACATGAGTTTATTCTTTGTACGTTTTTTTTTTTTATCATTTCCTCTGTGATACACAGTCACAGCACGGTCCAGCCTTCAACAAATCATGTTCATGTGCAGATATTCTGTGTTAGTGATTTGCATTAAACAGCCCCACTGAGAGCCAGAAAGTCCAGGTGTGGATTTATGGACGGCTGATAATGGATAAATGTTATCCTACGACGTAAGACGATGACGGCTCACGTCTCTGTCTTAAAGCATGTCAGTGATCTGACATTTCTATTATGTAATAACGGCCGAGATCCTTTCTTAAAACAAGCCTCAGTAAGTTTAATAAGTAAAACTGAATAAGTAAGGTTTACATCAAAATGTTTGTGTATTGATTTTTTTTTTGCAATAATTTGTACAGTCAAACAAAACATGCAACTATTACACAGCTTTTTGCAATACGATGATGTGAATCAACGGTCTTCATAGTTTAGGGCTTGAGGTTAAATAAACACCGGGTGCATGCAGTTGTTGATGAAACCTATGCAAAACCTTCTGCGTTAGCTTCATGTATAACTTCAAGCATTATATATGAATAAATTAGAAGTGGCGGCTGCCCTGACAAGGGGTCATCAAGCATCTATCAGCGAAATAGTGACCTTAAAGTGGGAAAGATGTTGAGGTTATTGTGTCAGTCCTTCAGTTTTGCTAAATTTCTGGTGTTAGCATTGCTTGTTGAGTCACTGGTACTGTTCTGCCCACAGGGTTTGTAAATTTAGTTTTCTGTACATAGATATGCATTTATTTTATTATGTGTCAGATGTAAGCGTGTGATTTTAGACATGTGGGCACCACATAGAAGAGTGTGAACTGAGTTATGCTTCCTGGTTTGTTGAAGCCAAATGTTTTGTTGCAGAACATCATCCTAATTATTTAAAAACATCATCCAGAAGATTTTTCTTTCAAAACACATTAAACATGTTGGAAAATAGTTGCTGAAAACACGTGAAAAGACTTTGAACGATATATCACTGAAATGTGGAGTTAGAGGTTCAAACAGTTTTTCACCAGTTTTCAGGATTTTGTGGGCGGTCCTTAAAGGGCGGCTCGATGACACGCTGAGGCCACCCTGAGCAGAGAGATAGAGATGAATTCATCTCGGCTCAGAGTGTTTCAAAGTTAGTCATGTCGTTTTCTGAACTCATCTGAGTTCAGAAAACTCAGAGTGTTGCTTCAGCACCTCCGGCGGACACGCCCCCACAGTCCTGGAGCTGAGAATTCATTTTTACCTGATTTTGACACCTAATTTCATAAACTTGTCGATATTTTTAAATCATTGGTGGTTAATGACACTTTCTTCTTTGGTCTGACAAACTCAGCTGTTTCATGTTGTTTGCTGAACTCTCTCACAACCATCCATTCCTTCACCATGCTCATTTTCATTAAAACCAACGACTTTCTACGCACTCCTCCTGCTGTTATTCAGCGGTCCCAAAGGCTCCTCTGCAGTTTTTATCTTTCTGTCTGATGCACTGAATGAAAACATTCAGTTTTGGCAGTTTACATTTCCCCATAAATGTATTTGGCTGATGTAAAATAGCTGCATATGAGGACAATTTGCAGTTGAGACTGAGAGAGAGAAAGCACACTTCCGTACGAGCGTGTGTGTGTGTGTGTGTGTGTGTGTGTGTGTGCTACAGCAGGGCCTCTAAGCCCACTATAGATTACAGGACATCCTATTCTGTATCAAAGCACACAAACTCAGACGGACTAAAACAAACACTGGCTGACGACTAGGAACACTACTGCTGGAACACGTGTGTGTGTGCGTGTGTGTGTGTTTGTGTCTCTTTCTGCGTTGGGTCAATGCGTTTCCGTACGCCTGTGTATGTGTGTGTGTGTGTATGTGAAACAGATGATATTTCTGTGTAAACTGTGCAGAGTATAAAAGGATACAAATGAATATTTACTTATTCCATACAGTGAGGAAGTGTGTGTGTGTGCGTGTGTGTGTGTGTATACAGACTCCTGCCAAGTATCACGTTACAGGAACATAAACAGTAGGCAGCAGTCTCTTCCTGTATATACAGTTATGTGTGTGTGTGTGTGTGTTTTGGAATGCATATAGTGTAATTTTGATTATATGTGTGATTATGTGTGTGTAAGAGAATTTTGAAATGTACAGCAAATATACAGCATGTATGTGTGTATGCGTCTAAAGTATATGTTTGTCTTTACAATAAAGTGTGTGTGTGTGTGTGTGTGTGTGTGTGTGTGTGTGTGTTTCTACTCGCTCTATTCTATGCAGCGCTACAAACCAAACACTTACCTTTTGGGTTAAGCTCTGCAGAGAGGAAGAGGAGGAAGAGGAGAAGTCAAAGGTTAGAAAAGAAGTCACAGAAACAGAAAGAAGCATCACTCCTGTCTCGTTTTAGTCAGTGCGGACCAGTAACGAAGCCGCACTGGTCCGGACACACAACTGGACTCTTCTGTTTGAAGAGGAGGGGATTCCCTGGGAAAACCTCCGTCTCCCTGCATATGGATATACACAAACGTTTAAAAAAAAAGAAAAGAACACTCTGAAAGTGCTTTGTTCGCCTTCCCACATACTTGGAAAGTACCGCTGGAGGAGAGCGCAGCCTCCCGACTGAGCCAAAACGATCCTGAATATGATAAGATGTCCGCATCCAAAATGAAATAGCTGCTCGTCAGGGGTTAGTATGAAAATTGGTCTGACAGAAACTGGAAAAAAGAACATCTATTCTTATTAAAATATCAGTATCAAGAGTTTAACTCGTTTAAAAGAAGAAAAGAAACTGGATTCTTTGCTGTTGTTACTGTCTCCCATTTGGAGCGCTGTTAGCGAGCTGCCAAACTAAGCAGCGAAGTTTACAAAGGGCAGAGAAATGACACTGAATTATGGAAATAAGACTCAGGTTGCGAAACACTCCTAAGATGGGAGAGCATCTTTTATCCCAGCTCTTCGCTGCCAGGTTTTCCCAGCTGCTCTGGGATTTTAAACAGTTAGCCTTCTGCTTCTCTAACCTTTAGGCCGTGCCGATAGAAGTCTGGCAGATTAAGCTCCGATTTTGATTGGTCGGAGAGGATTTCCTGCGAAGGTGAATGAGAAGCAGATGGCAGGTTGCGTGGGCCAATGAAAAAGTCACCGAGGTGCTGAGTCAGAAAGTTCACATGTTATTAAAGTCGATGAAAGTCACGCTTCCTTACTGCCGTCTCACTTCCCTGCAATAACGCTCAAGCTCTCGTCATGTGTCTGTCTTGCATTTGAATATTCCAAGTGTTTAATTATAATTCCATATCAAGTATATAACTTTTATTTAATTAACAATACAGAGAACATAAGAATATATGACTCATGCATGATTAAATTTGTTAAATCCAAATACAGCATCACTAACTGCCTCCTAAGTTGATGAACTTTTGAGGCCTAACTGGTGATTTCTTGTAGTTCCTAGACTAATTAAAACAGGCTTCTAGGTGTCTGTGTAAGAATTTGCTCTCAGATTTATATCATAACTCGTCATATGGGATAACATTCAAGAAATTTTCAAACCAAAACTAAAGTAATGTAAAAAGTGTGTACCAAAAAGACACATTGGGGCTGATCCACCTCCAGACGAATACACGATCAACAACATACCAAGAAATCCTCCAGATATATTCGTGTTTAGCTAATTCTAAAATACGCATTGGTTTCTGTCATTACTTTGTCTCGACCTCTTCTTGCTGCTCTGCGCTGCCAAAGAAAAGAGAGAAAAAGCAGAACTTGTGGGGGGGAGAAAGTTCTGTTTGAAAAAAGAGAGGCAAGAACAACACGAAGAGGAAGGGAGGGAAAGTCAAAAAAGTAAAGCGAGAAAGAACTAAAAGCATCAATGTTGAGTGAAAGCTCCAGTTGAACGTAAAGGACGTGTCAAATGGAGCAAGAAGGCACTCGCGGCGCTCACACGGTAGCTGCTCCTGGCCTGCAGCCAGCCGGCATTCAATCAATCTTTCCTGCTCTAAAAAATCTCCCTGTAACGGCTGAGAAACGAGGCCGACTGACTGAAATGAGTGAAGCTCTGCATCCATTAGCTGGCGTGGTAGCAAATAAGCCAATTGGAAGTTTCATGGCTCCAAGAACTACAAGTGGTAGTTTGATGCTATGACTAATATTTTAGATTCTCAGAAACCTCAGCTTCACATGGACCCCTGTTTTCAGTGTAATTAGATTTTCAAACCAAACTGAGGTCACAGTTCTATTTTTCTCCGACAGTTGACAACTTCTTTCATTTTTCAAACCCCTGCAGAGCGAGTTAGCAGCAGCATTCAGCTAATTGCCAGATTTTACAGCCCTTTTGAAACCATATACCTGTGAGTAAGTACGAAGTCTTCAATATAAATGTGTAGAAGTACAAATGTAGTAATGTTTGTTGGATCGTCTATGGGAAAATCAGGTTATATGTAAGCATCAAGCTAGTAAACTTGGGTTTCCACATGCTTGTTGCGGTCATGGTGCGCTGCTTGGACAACACAAGTGGAAATATTAGATATTTATGGAAGGCTTGTGTATGTCTGCAGTTTTACTTACTAATACTTTCATGTGGAAGGGAACAGATTGTTAGCAATCTGCCAAACTAAACAGCAACAAAGTTTAGAAAGGGCAGCGAAGTAACACTGAACTGTAAAATTAAGACTCAGGTCGAAAGGTCCAGCAAATCAGTGTTGGATTTTCAAACTTAACTGACTGATTTCCTCCGCTTTTCCACGATTACAGGTAACAGTGAACGTAAACACAGTTCCAGGTTTGAATCCGTGCGCCACCGAAGCACTGAACAGTCCACTCGAAGCTGTTCTGTTCTGTAGCTAATCCTCTGATCTCCCTGTGGTATCGTCCAATCAACTCAACCCCGGTAAAGAATGTCTTTTAAAATATCTGACTAATTGGATGACTAAGCTTGTCCGGTCCTGTTTTCTTCAGCAGAAAAATTATCAGCCAAGAATCATAGCAAAAATGAAGTCATCACTCCCAATCACTTAGATTTACTGAATCTTTGGACTGTTTTTTTAGAAGCTCCTTAAAAACCAACTCTAAAGACAAGCCTTGCGATTCCTTCCCGCTCTTTGTCTTTGTGCATTTTTGTTTGGTCTGTCTCTTGATGTGCTGTTTCATTCTGTAATTTAATTTTTCCTTCTTTTACATATTTATACTTTTCTTGTGTGCCTCTGTGTGCAAAGTATTAGCGTATCCAACAATGACAGCTGGTAAGAGACTTTCAGTTGACTCAATAAAGATGAAACTCAAAAAAGATGAAGACAGCTTGGAATAAAGTCCAAGATGCAAGCTGCCTTATCAACGAACCAGGGAACTTAAAGGGATCTATTATTCACTTGCCAAAGGCCTTCAGTTGAAGTTCAAATTCAAAAACTCAAACTTCCACTGTAATTTAAGTGAAAGCCAAATAGCACGCAGAGAGTACAAACTTCTACAATCCTGAAAAGTCTTTATTTTACCATAAAACTAGATTTTCTAAAATGTGCATTTGCAGACAGATCTGCATCAAAATAAGTGCAGGAGTTAATAAGATCATATTAAAAAATCAGCTATCTTGATAGCCAAGTGGTTACAGCAGCGTTGCTGGTTTGGTTCCAGTGTTCCTTTTACTGAGTGTCTCATCCTCCCTATTTCTTGTCTGCATTCATCACTGTCCTATAAAAAGGCAAAAAAAAAAACTCTTATCTTAAAGAAAAAGCAAAGCACTTGTCCTTTGGCCAGTGGTCTGACTTTCCAACAAATCTGTAAGTAAGTTTTTGTTATACAGAGTAAATGAACATGATCTGCTTGGCAGGGGCAACACCGCCAACATCAGCTGGCCTACATACGTTTTTTTTTTTGTTTATGGATTTCAGACCTGGTAGTTAAACATGCACGGACCTAAAGAAATACTGCGGCCTCCCGGAGACATCAACATATGGAGATGCCGGTCACTCTGGCAAGCTCAATAAAACAGCAGAAAACAATGAAGGCTGCCAACGAGCTCCCTAAGTTTCCACACGAACTGGCTTAGCAACCAATGAATCATGGCTGGCCGTGTTTTATGGAAATTATCCGCACAGCCACGACTTATCTTTGACTGTTGGGATGAAAATGCCCATTGTGTATGAGCTAACAATGTACTGTAAATGCCAAGTAGACCGCTCGACCCCTGTGAAGTGTTTGTGTAAATCCCATTGTCAGGGTGTTAGGAAAATCACACAGGGGCACTAATGAAATTCTTTCTAGATTGTAACGACTACACCCGCCGTCGAGCCTCCTTTGAGGGGCTTAAGGAGTCAACAGTCTTCTTAAATGTCAGAGCCTTTGTAGGGCTTAAAGATGGGCGCAGTAGCCACTGGGTGGGATGGTGTTGTGTAAGGGCGGGTGGTGTTAAGGCGTAATCATCACCCCTGGGTGGGAGCGGAGAAAGAAAGAAAGAGATAGAGACAAAGTGATGCATTCCTCCCATACCGGGAGAGCATTTAGAGGACCAGAAGAGACGAGGCATTAATGGAGATTAGCGCTGCAGGAACACACAACCACAGAGTCGCAACCGCACACACTTATCTGTGCACATGCTCTTAAGATGACCACTTTGCAGTTCACCACCAGAGTTTAGAGCAGATCGGACTCAACATGATGGTTGCATCACTGCAGAGTGTATTAGCGGGAAAACAAACGAATTGGGGTTTTTTTTGTGTAGCAGTTGTTGGTCTCTGAACACGTCCTGGCTGCTGAAGCTGACAGTGAATGTGCACTTGAACATCAAGGTGATTTAGTATATGTATAGATGAATCTACCTGCTGATTTATGTGTTGCCTTCTCTAGTGTCGGCACCATTACTGCAGTGACAAGTGGTCGTGTCCAACTGGTAACCTGAGATTTGTGAAGTCTTGCACATTCACACTTCATTCAGCACAGTAGCGCTTGACTCGTGGCAGATATATTAGGAGCTGCTTCGAAATATTCTTGTCTAAACGAGTGTGAAGAGCATCTGCAGACGTATGAAGAGAAAACCAAGACCAATGTGTTGTTTTAAAGACGCTTGAGTACTTTGTGAAATCTCCATAGGTCAGAGTTTGTGTTGGATGAAGAGGTACAGACTTTCTTGTACTTTTCCATGTGTAGTATACTCTATACTTCCAACGCTTTGTGTACTTGTGTATATACACCGGGGTTCTGGGGCTGCTTGTCAATGTCTAGGCTTGGCTGCTTTGTTCCAATAAAGAAAAATCTTAAGTGCTGGAACATCTATTGATATTTTTTAAGAAAGTAATTTCCTGTTTCAGCATGACAATGTCCCAATGAGCAAAGCCAGATCTACGAAGAAATGGTTTCCCAGTTTGGTACTTCGGAGGACGGCCAAGTGCAAACGAGGTCTTATCAACCAACATTAGTGTTTCCTCAACAACGTTCTCTCTGGTCTGGAATACCTCTCCTCTGTTCTCTTCACCTTTTGTATCTTTTCTTCCTTTCTCCTTCTCCGCCCAGGCCACAATTCACCTCCTTACCTCCTTGTCCAATTCCTAGCCTACTTCATCCCTGGTTCTCTTTTTTTTTTTTCCATCCTTGCGTGCCTCTTCTTCCAACTTTTAAGGAACCTCTTCCAATTCTACCTCCAGTCCAACAGGTCCCTTCCGAAACACGGAATCAGCCCCCACATACTCTACTACCCCAGCTGCTTGGCTTTCAAGGCCCATTGAAATTCGCTTTACTTTCGAGGCTATTTTTAGCATCACAATAAAGCTCAAGTAAAAAAAAGAAACGCTTCCCAATATTTCCAGACATTTCACATTAAATGTGCTTCTGGGGAGGGGAACCGTTCCATCAACAGAGGCCTGCCAAAGCAAATGTAATCCAAGGGAAACAATAGCATGAAAACAAGGATTTTTTTCATGAGCGAATGCTTAAATCAGTATTTTTTTTTTTAAAAAAAGGACGTCTGTGACATTTGAAATAAAGAGTGGTTTTGTTGGTTTGCAGGGGAAAGTAATATCTTCCAGAAATATTGCAGGGCCTGGAAACAGATGCCTGGAGTGAGCAGGGGGATGAACTGGGCTTGTCTGGAAACAGCCCAGATGTCCTTACGTCAAGTCGGTGCTCTGTTAGCAGCTGGTGTTCAGCACGGTTACAGAACACTGGATGTTAGTTCAGACTGTAACTAAATTCATAATGTAACTTACTGTACATTAACGCTGGTACAGAACATCCTCTGTTTAATGTAAAGATTTGGCAGCTTTCAACACGTCACTGTCTTTCAATTATGTCAAATGTCCGTGCAGGTTTATAACAAATGATTGCAGATGAAAATAGTTCCACCAAAGATCATCAGTCAGCATGATTCTTAGCTCTTACAAGAAAAATAACAGGTGACAAAGTGAACATTCAACACCGTTACGGCTAAACAAGTGCTGAGAGACGTTTGATGGATTTATTCTGTGTTAAACAGAAACTCATTACTCACGAGGTGTCTGGAAAACCCAGCTGTCAAAATGTTTTATCCCGTTAAAATAAAGGTTTTGACTGGAACTAAACTTAGCACACATGGAAACCAGCACGAAGCCCCCGTGTGTGTTTACAAAGTGTTTACCTGTCGGCGAGCTGTAGGATACGGTGATGTCTCCGGTCAGGTCGGCGGGGGGGTAACGGCCGTTGAGGAAAGCCGAAAATGCCACGACTGTGGAGGAACCGACACCTGAAGAGGCAGAACAAACATGCGTTTATTTAAATGTGAAATAAAAAAAGGCCTAACGTCACTTCCTGTCTAGCAGCTGTTCCACTAACTTCTGTCACTCTCACTGAAGGTTTCTTTTACTGATCTGAAAAAAGAAGTAGCTTTGACTTTGACAAATCCTCGTCACTTAAACAAAGCCAAACACATGTCGTATTTTCTGTTTCTCTGCTGACTCAAAGAGTCTACACCATCCATCCACCCGTTTATGACTTTACTGCACAGCTGAGACGAGTTGTGCACCACGGTGATGTTCTGACGCTGGATTTTAAAGAGGCACTTGACAGATTTTACACATTTATTCATAGTTTGACACGAGGAGTACTGCTTAACTCATGACAGCTAAGTCTTCTGTAGCTCTGAAGAATCTAGTGTTTTCTCACCATGGTTGGTATTATTCAAAGAAAGCTTGTGTTACCAAATGTAAGAGTAGAGTTTGAAAGGCATTCAGGAGGCAGGAAAGACAAATGAGTTGCATTTTGGAGAGTGTAGGATTCATTGCTTCAGGAGCTCAAGCAGGAGATGAAGTAAGCCTCATTTTCACTGCATGGCACGGCTCGAGATGATTCTTTCTGACCAATCAGTGAGTAGCCTGCAGTGTTTTTACTCTACCTTTAAGTACTATCCACAACTTTCACCAATGGAAAACCAAAAAAGAACGAATCCAAGTGAATCGAGTCATACCACGCAGCGGTAATGAGGCATAAAAGTCATGATTTTGACCTCCGCTGCTTCGATTTTTACATCAGCCTTCAGTCTAAATCTGTCCTTGAGTGAGAGAGTCCTCCGACTGACTGACTGTATGGAAGAGAAGTACTAAATCATTTAAGTAATTTGTGTTATGACAAATGTTAATGTAATTTGGAGTGTGGGTTTCTCCGAGAAACAGAAGTTCCGGCTTTACTCTGGCTCTCTTGAAAATGAAGACGTTGAACGATGGATAAGGAAACAGGGCGGCCAACGAAACACACAAACCCAAAGAGTCAGCATTTTCGAGGTGTGGACACGACAGGATACAGCAAACCCAATATTAACCAGACCCCTAAAGGTACACACACACAGACACACACACTACACTAAACATCTCCAGGCTAGGTGAGGACAGAAGATTAACAACACTAACCAGAACTTTAACTCGCATCCAAGCGACTGAACACACACGCACACACACACACTGAAATTATACGTAGCATGAGAGAGGGGCGATGACTTGTAGCTTCCCTTCAAATACCCCAAAACCAACAGAGAGAGAGAGACAGAGAGCAAACAAGCTGGAGAGGAAAAGCAAGGGATCAAATACAGACGGAGAGGAAAGGATATATTACAGCTAATGGCTTCATGCAGTCACACACACACACACATACAGGGCGGTGTGGTGGTGTAATGGGGCGTGATGTTCCTGAGCTCGGCCTGTTACAGGTGACTGAACCCCAAGTATGTGTGTGTGTGTGTGTGTGTCCAAATGGAAAAGGTGTATGTGTAATGAATGAAAGTGAGCTAAGTGTGTTTGTTTCTATGCAGAATATTGAGTTTTCCTGAATGTATGTATTAAAATATTACAGAACCTCACCGCCCTCCTCCATCTCCTGTGCACACACACACACACACACACACTCAGAGAGCCTCAGACAGGGCAGGAGGAGGCGAGATGGATGAAAGGAGATGAAAGGAGAGACGACGACACCTCCCCTCCCACAGACAGAAGACAAGATAAACGATAAAAAGCAGACAGAGACTTTCTCCACACTCTGTCAGACGCCCTGACAGCGTGACCTCCTCCCTCCGTTCTTTTCTCCTCTCTGGCTCCTTTCGCTCCTCTCATGTTCCTTCTCCCTCGGCCTTCCTCTTCGTCTTTTCCTATCTCCCATTTTCTGATGATGATTTGCCAAGAGTGACACGAGAGATCGCCACCGCTCTCATATCTGTATCTGGAGCCGAGACTTGAATATCTTAGCTTAGCATTGAGACGGGAAGCAGGGGGGGAAACAGCTAGTCTGGCTCTGTTCAGAAGGTGAAAAATACACCTACCAGGCCCTTTAAACCTTAATGTATTTGAACTGTAAAGCCTTTTTATGAGGTGTTTCGGGCTGCAACTATTGCTCTTCCGGTGCTGTTACTTCCTGGGGTTAAGTTCCCAAATTATTTGGTAATCAAAGAGTTGTGGACAAAATCTGTGCTGAGAGACGAATCTGACATTTGAAAAATCACCTCAGATGTCCACTCGATAGAGCCGTGTCGCGCTCCATCCTACTCCCTCTTCTGCTTTCCTTACATCCTCTTCCTTCAACCTTCCTCCTCTCCTTTTTTCCTCCCTGCTTTCCCCTCGCCCTCTCTTCTCCCTCCCTGTCATGCTGTCTGTCAGCAGAAGGCTTTTAACCCGTGTGACCTGGAGGTCAAACTGGTCAGACTGGTTTAAGTGCTTTAAGTGTTCCCAGGCCCATTAAGACCAACAAGCAACACCAGAGAAGACACAAAGTAATCCCTCCTCCTCCTCTCTCTCTCTTTCTCTCCGTCTATCCATCTCCGTCTCTTTTCTCTTCAGCTTGTCATCGTATTTTCAAGCTCAGGGAGGGGCTGCTGTGGGCGTCGAACCTGTGACTTCCAGGTAACGTGTCCGTCTGCGTGACCTGGAGGTCCGAAGCGGTGAGACTGTTCAGACTGGTCCCAGCGTTCTCAGGCACATTAACCTATTAACACCACTGCCAACAAAAACAAACTCCACAAAAGGAGACTGAAATCCCCGCCGTCCATTTCACTACCTCCTTTTTTCCCTCCTCTTTCCCGACTTTTTCCTCCATCTCTACTCTCTTCTCACCCTCATCAGTTCTGTTTTTCTAACTTTTTCACCTTTTCATTGCTTCTACACTTTTTTTTAATCCCCATGTTCCTCCCTCTGTTTCCTCCACACAGAAGGAGGGAGCACAGCTCTACTTTTCCACCTCGATCTGCTTCACTTTTATCAGCCTCTCCTCGATCTCCTCTCTCTCTCTCAGATTTCTCCTGCTGCTCCCCTTCTCTCCATCGTGTTCTTCTTCTCTATCGTATGTATGACACAAGATACTGAGATCCTTGAGAATCTGGGATTAACATAACTAAACATGCCAACAGGACGTTAACTTTAGGACTGTAGAAGAGAACATCACACTGGCGTCATGGTAGAAGATAGTTGTGGGCGAGCTCTGTTAGTTTCTCTTTCGGCCATCGTGTTTGTTGTTCTCAGCCCTCGCGTTCACGTGTTTCACCACAACTTGTGGACACGCCGTTCATTTCTGAGGATGAGCACACTCCGAGTAACACACGATATGTTGGATAGTCATGAAGCAAACAAAAGTGCATGCTCACATCCTTCTTTCCTTACTGCCTTGTTCCCTCCCTCGACTTTCATCTTCTCCTTTAAAAAGCATGCATCAATTTATGAGGCAGCACAATGTTGAGCTTATTTTAATTTGGCACTGTGCTGACCTAAAACACACAGTTAGGGGTTAGAGGTAGTTCGATGACATCGTGAAGTACTGTGGAATCATGGGAGTTGTTGTTTTCATTGTTAAACAACCGGCTTCCTTCCTTGCTCTCATATCTAGTGTTTCCTCGTGGAATTTATAGCAACTGGAGGGAGTAAAAATGGGATTTCTCTGGGTTTGAACACTGTTGGAAATATTTGTGTGCGTGCATGTGCAGCGTCGCAACTATCCTCGGGTTAAAGCACTTGACAGCTCAGGCTGAACGAGTACTGACTGTTTAGAAGGGTTGAGAGGTCAAGAGGGGTGGAGATGGGGATCAATACCGCACAAGGAGATGGTGAAGGGGCATGTGTGTGCTTGTGTGTGTGTGTGTGTGTGTATATCACACATCTCGGGAGATCCAGAGGAAAACGAGGGAATCTGAGGTGACCATCGGTGTGGTGTTAAACACTGATCTTTGACCTCTATGGGTCAGGATCAGGTCGGATCGCTGCTGAGGGTCTGATCTTAAAACGCAGCAATCCCGATCTTCACTCAGAGAAACGAAACAACACGCAGGGTTTCATTTTTAAAACTAGTTTCTTTACGTGATGTACGATGATGAGGACGGCGGTTTGTCAACTTTAACGGGAAAAATTGAGCACAGACTGGTTGACATGACTCAGCATTTAACTGCATCATCACGGGAGAATTTAATGTCAAATCTGATCAGAAAAGATTGGAATAATTTCAGATTAATTACATTTCATCGCTGCTTTAGTCAGACGTGTGTGTGAAAACGATGCTGCCCATGAAGTAGAGGAAGAGTGAGGCAGTGGAGGAAAGAGGGGATGTGGAGAAGGAAAAGGAAATAGGGGGAAGCAAAGAGAGAGAGAACGAGTGAGGGAAGAAATAAAGACATCGGGGGACAGCGTGACAAATGAAAGAGTGGAAGCAGAGAAAGTTGAAGGGAGAGAGAGTGAGAGTAGGAAAGAGGGAGAACAAAGGAGGCAGTGTGTGGTGAACAGGGGATTGAGTCGCCATCTGAGACGAATAAAAACTGAAATAACAATAAAAGTCAGAAGGCGCTACCTCCCCTCCTCCTCCTCCTCCTCCTCCTCACACAACCAACCCCCCGCCCACCACCACCACCACCACCCCAACATTAAACAGCACATGCACACACAAACACACACACACACACACACCACTTTTATTGTCCTTTGCTTTCTGTGACAAATCCCTTCAAAAAGGTTTGGAAATAAACTGGAGTTGACATACATTCATACTTATACTGAACACACACACAAGCACACACATATCACAAAGACACAAGTGTGGACGCACACTGAGCCAGAGAATCAAAGACACATGGGACGAGAGCAGCACACACACACATACGCACACACACGCACACACACAGCAGCTGTAGCGGAGGGACAAAAACATTCACTGTTCCAAAAGTGATGAATCTCGTAAAAACGGTTAAGCGCGTTTGCATCTGTGCAAGTGTGTGTGAAGACACGTCGGTGTGTTTGCAGTGTATGAAGGAAGAAAATGATCAGGTGAGAGAGAGACGCGGAGATAAAGTGATGACGAGAAACAGACGGCGGAGGTGTCACAGCAGCAGCAGCAGCAGCAGCAGCAGCAGCAGCAGCAGCAGCAGCAGCGGTTGTTGGTATTAATGTTGCTACAAAACGGTTTCTCTAAATTGCTGCCACATTTTTCCCACAACACCCGCTGCTCTGTCACAGCTACTCGTGTCTGTTCCTTTCCTCTGGTATGTTTATATTACCAAAAAAAAAAAAAAAAAGTTTGAATGAGTCATCACATGACATCAGAATTATAAAAAGGAGAAACAGAACCAAAACAGAAGCGAGAGAGTCGTACTGTACATGAATAACAGAGACTCACAGAGATTCATATATGATCCGATCATGACTTCACTGCTCACACTCTGTAGGCGCTACAGTGCATGAACCATGCAGAACATTGATCTATGGAGCTAGATTTGTTTATCTCACTCCAGGGTCTTTACTTAATAATACAAACATGAAATTGTTCTATCATCTTGAACTCTCGATCCGACCAGAAACATTTTCAGTGATAGTCTGGTTTGTTTAATAATTACTTAATTAATTAAGTTTGATGGTCCAACGGTGTCTGAGACCGCCTCCTGCCTCACCTTTCCAACATCAGAACAGGAGAGCGTTAATTTCAGGAGTTGTCTGTCAATCTTATCCACATTTTCGTGGCAATTTCTCTGTCACAGTTTTTCTGAATCTGAACGTACAGATGCCGGCCTGATTTCCAGCCAGAAACCATCAAGATCTACTTGAACTACTGAAAGAATCAGAGATGTGGGCATCTGGAACCAGGCTCTGTATTTGCACCTTGACAGCATGACATTAAAATGAATGAAACATTTCCTGCTAATGGAAGTCTTTTTCTTTTACTGTTTTGCATTTTTATTGGTGCATGATGTACATCTGCGTACATAATGTACTTACATACAGTGTGTACCAGGCAGTATTCCATCTACAGCTCAGCCACTTCCCCTGCAATCCATAAAGCGGGGTGTGATTTTCTGGACAAAATCACAGAGTAAACTGACTGTGCGACTGAGATCCAGCTCCTCCTGAGCCAGATCCCAGCGTTCATTAAAACTCACGAAACCTGCATTAATTTATTTTCTCCTAATTTTCCAGGACTGTAACGGATGTGAAACGCTCAGTCCGGGGGCCAAATCTGACTAGTAAGGGTCAGCCTAGGTGGTCCTGCTGCTTCTGAGTCGTGCCAGGCCATTCTGGGCCAAAGCAGGCCGGCGAGGGGTAACTTAGGTGGGAGAGGGAGCGAGAGACAGGAGGGGAGGGGAAGAACCAAAGAAAAAAGACAAAGTGTGTGTGTGTGTGTGTGTGTGTGTGTGTGCGCAGTGGCTCTCATGTTTCACAGTAGAGAGCTGTTGATTGACTAGTGGAAGCCAGCGCCAGATTTCTGTGTGCAGGAAGACAAAAGAGCGTGACATAAACACACACACCCACACACACACACACACACAAACCCACACACACACACACAATACATACAGGGCTATTTCACTCCAAGTGTGTGTGTGTGTCTATATTTAAACAGTACATTGGGATGACACGTGCATGTGTTTATGCTTATGTGTCCATGGATATGTATGTGAAAGTATTTCTATGACTTGGATGTGTATGTCTGTGTGTGTGTTTGTGTTGTGTGTGTGTGTGTGTGTGTGTGTCTGAGAGAGGCTTCTGAATTTGACCCGGTTGACCGCTACCTAAACTCGTGTAAACAAAGCTTCTCTTTAGTGGTGTAAACGTGACGGTGCAGTGAGTCACAGCCTCTGATCTTCCACATAAACAGTGAAATGTTGAGAGCTGCTGCCAAGAAGAAAAACTCCACGACTTTTTTTTTTTTTCTTATTTTCTTTTTGGGAGCATCTTCTTCAATAAATCTACTTTTGATTAAGTTTGAGCTTTTGTTGGCATGTGTTTTATTATCTGTTCAGACATGGAAGCTCTCATTATTACTTCCCAAACCAAGTTTTTTTTTTTTTTTTCAGCTCAGGTCGGTCGCAGAAAATGAGAAATGAGTCATCATTCGTTAGGTCCAAACTCTTATAACTCGTGGTACTGTAGTGAATGTTGCAGTGCTTTCAAACTTAACCTGTTTGCTTCGGGTTAAAATGGACTCTGCTTTTGGGTTTGTGTGAAAGCTGTTAAACAAACCCGGGTATGGACCAAACAACTGGACCGAGACCGCTTGAAAAAGGATGGTTTCGGTCCGCTTCCGAGCAGACTCTGCTGTGGTTCGTTTGTGGTGTGGAAATAAACGGAGCGATCGCAGGATTATATGATAGCAGGCCGAATGATTTTACCACGACTTCAGACTCCTAATAAATCTTTCTTTCCATTATGAAATCCATTCAGGGAGAGATTTTATCATCAGTCTGTATGAGACATTATGCAAATCATTTTGTAACACGTACAGGACCATCGAGCTGATGGAGAGTGTGCGTTTTGTTTACCACATGCTCATCTACAAAAGTAGAAAATAATAAACAGAAAGAAAAACCCTTAAATGAGAAGGTGTGTCCAAACTTTAGACTGGTACTGTGTGCAGGTGAAAAGCTGTTAAAACTTCTGTGCTTTGTCAGTTTATTAAGTCCATTAAAAAGAGTTTGACAGAGATCCCTTAGTAATAATCCCCCAATCATTACTGTACAAGACGTCACCTCTTCATCCTGTCTCTACCTGTCAGTCATTATTCATAACTTGTGCTCAAGTTGCAGTCTGGTAATACAAATCATGCTTATTATCAATTATTTCTTTGTGTGCATAAATATGCACATGAGAAGCATTAAAGCGCTGCATAAACTTCTGTCAGTCACTTGAATTTGATCTCCCCGTGGGTCCTGATGATGCATGATGGCAGTCGCAAAAACTGTCCAATCAAGAGTTCGGTGTGAGTCTGCACAACTTCATGTTTACTCCTGTTGGTTTGTTTGTAAGAGAATGAACAGGAAACGCAACAAAACTAAAATGCAACATTTTTTCTCTTGCAGTGTGGACCAAAGGAACCAAATTACAGGTGTGTAAGCTCCATTTAAAGGGTCTAAACACACAAAAGAATAAATGTTTACTGTTGAACAGCCATGTTCATTTAGCATCACGTTGGAAACTATCTCTTGAAAAGTCATTTGGTGTAAGGCCAGCATGAGATGTAATTAAGGTGTAATGAGACCACTGATTTAAAAGGTTTTATTAATTGTTTTTGGTCCAGTGGTGGAAACCGACACACTGAGTCAGTTTTGAGGTCTTTGGTTGGAGTTGTTTTGAATACGTGGTGTATCATTGGGTGTAATGGCCTTTGTTTTGGGATCTGGCTGCTTTGTCATTTTAAATTTATATTGCTTGACTGGTTTTCTACAGAAAATTAATGAAAAAACGCAAATGTGGCTCTGCAGATGCGTATATATATATAAATATATAGTTTTATGAGCACGTTTGGTAAAAATCTATGACAGAAATAAAAGATTTAGCATATGAACTTGGACATATTGAAACAAAGAAGCATGTGCGGGGTAAAATATGCCAAAATATGAAATGGAAGTCATATAAAAAAAAAATATGTGACCATTATTAATGGTGGAAACGGACACAAGAATTTACAGGAAATATACTGCGTGTTGTGCTAAACGCGCATCATGTTTGAATTAACAGTTGCGGAGGTCGTGTATAGTATATGTACAGATAAGAATGCGCTGTGGTAAAACGCATTATATTTCAGCATAGACGCGTCATGAATCATGGGAAAGCAGTGGTCAGTTTGATTCAGGGCTCACAATAAATGGATGGTGTTCCAACCGCCTGAGAATGCTCGCTCACATCTTGAAATCATAAATTCACAATCCATACTGGTCCCTCTCAAAAAAAAAAAAAAAAACTTTGTGACTGCTCCTCTTTGATGGATGATGGTTTCCGCAAATGTCGAGAGCAGTTTCGGAGGAAAAAAAATGACATATTTCTGGGGCTGGTCCAGCTTCTGTGCATGTGGACGAGGCTTCAAAAAAAATGTTGTGCCGACACCATCCACGCTATATCATTTGACCTCATACTGAATAATCCATAGTGGGATTTACACCCTCACAATGATGATTCAGTTAATTACAGGATAGTTTGACAGTATTATGTTTGCTCTAAACTGCGAAGCGCAGAATTCCAACAAACCAGGAGGTCCAGCAATAACATTCCTGTAATGTCGAGAGAAATATCCCATTCTGGGATGTAACAAAGGAATCTAAATTCATTCTACTCATGCAATTACTCAAACTTTCTCTGCATGAGAGCAACAACTTAATTTAGAAGAAGAATGCTTCCATCCACTCCCGTTACCCAAATATTAGAGTTGGTTCACAAGATAAGCAGTAGGTGGCACCCATTATCAGAAGAGGGCACAACAAGATGACGGAATAGTTTAAAAACGATTCGGAAAACAGGACGGAAACTTGAAGTTTGTGTCATAATGTGAGGAAAGTCACATCAAATTTGTGTGGAACAATCATGGATCTATTACAGAGCCGTGAGTTCAACACTCACCACGTCACGACTCATTCAATAAAAGTGTTTCCATCTCCGTTAAAGTGTATCGACTCTTAATCAAAAGGGCAAAATCCACCTCAAGCTATTTCGTAAGTGCAAAAACAAAATTGAGGATGTTTTTCCAACTAATTCCAAATACTTCAAAACAGACATCAAAAAATATGTTTCTGGAAACATTAAGGTGTAACGTTTGATTGACAGATGTTATGATGATTTCAACCTTTGCTTGCCGATTTGCGTAACGACCTCCGTTTTTAGGGCGGACCTGAGTCAGATTTTCTGGGCTGCTGCAGAGCAACTTTCAAACATTGAGTCTTCAAATTTGAAAAATGCTCTCAGTTGAGTTTGTTTTGCTAAGAAAGAACAAAGGCATTCGAAATCTGGCGGACATGCGCTTCACTCCCGATAATAACAACACAAGGCGACAAAAATGCAATGGATTCTGGGTAGCATGGAGACAAATGTCAACATCTGGCAGCTTGGAAGGATGATCACACCAAAAGTCCCCATCCTCAGCTTCTTAGTGATATACTCTCAACTCTAAGAAAGGACTGGTACTTGTGTTGAAAAAAGAAATCTCTAACCTGGCACGATAAGTCACAGAAACTCCTAATAATGAAGCTACTCATGAGTCACTTGGCTCTTCTTTCCAAGTCATGGTTTGCTTATAGTTTGGCAACTTGAAGGAAAATCAAATGCAACAAAGGAAATTTTTTCACTCTCGGTTCAGACCACAGAAACAGGAAAACTGTACGTGTGATCTGAGACGGCGTTAGGAGTCCCACAACAAGCAGAGCAAGGCATCAACACCGTCAGGGTGAGAGGTTCAACTCCCAACGGGGCCACAGATTTTTTTAAAGGTGTGTTCTCGTGGTACCAGAAAGGAGCCTCTGATAAAAGCCTCCCGCCGACTGGTTTGCATTACACACTCTGTAAATTTACGTTAGCATGTCAACATGCACACAAAAGGTGGAAAGAGTCGAACAGAAGAAACAGAGAACGCTCGACTCGGAGTGAAAAGCAAATGTCGTGTCACGGGACGGGTGATGTTCTTTTAATGGACCGACAGCAGATATCAGTGTTTGGGGTTAGGAGGTTGTGTGTACGCAGTGTCTGAGTGACTCACATCAAAGTTAGCACCATCTGGTCGAGGTGGCAGAGTCTCCCCGACAGCCAGACAACAGAACACACAGTGTAAAGGCTGATAAGGGTTGAACAAATACACACCAACACACACCTCTCGCTCGCTCAGTCACTCCTCTGTGTGTGTGTGTGTGTGTGTGTGTGCCTGTTCAGACTGTGGAGGAGGACGTGATGAAGGAGAGGAGAGGAGCTGACAAACTGTGTGTGTGCTGTACGTATGAGTGTGTGTGTGAATGAGAAAGTGAGTGACAGAGAAAGAAAGGGAAAGAACAAAAGTGACTGATGACATTAGATGATGGAAGCTCTTACACAGAACGAGCTCAACGCCAGACGTTCCTTAAAAAATATGAACCTTAGAATAAACTTAAAAGGGTAACTTCTGTTGGACCTTATTTTCCCATATTCGTGTGATTAATGGGGTCAACGAGTTCTGAATTAGAACCAGTACTGAATGAGAACCCTGCAGTCGTGAAACAGGCGTCGCCTTATGGTCTATTGTGCTCCTTTCCACAATGTTGTCAGACACGCCTAATAACAATATGAGCCTGTCAGTGGCAAAAACAACTTTTAATGGACGTACGTTGATGGTGCATAATTGACCTGAAGTATGACGTTACATCCAGTTTAGCTTCTGCTGGCTGCAACACACTCACTCACTGCTGGATTGATTTCAAAAACCGTCGTCCAGATTAGTCAGATTAGTACCAAAGTTGCTCTTTAACCCTTAACTAAGTTTAGTGCTCTTCTTAGAACTGTCTTTGGTTTTGGTTGTCAGATTTGAAGTCATTCCTTCTGCCATATAGCCTTCCTCTAGTCGTCTGTCCTTTTTACCTTCTCTTTCATCGATCGAAGTTTTATCTCTCCAGCATACAGCCACTTATCCATTTATGCTGCTGTCTCAATGCTATTTTTCTTTTTCACTCCAGAGAACAGTTCCAGCTACTTTGCCTTGGATTATCTTCATTTTTTAAGTGTTTAAATTCATGGTCTGTGTAGTTGTAATGACTTTTATTAGACTCTGGTGCAGGGACACTAAAACTTGCTTCACCTGGGAGCCATTTTTGCTCGAGGTAGGTGAGAAATGTGTATTTCTTGTCTATTCTCCTCATCAGAACTGCACTATAGTTCACAGTACTGTTGGAAACAACTGAGGCATACTTTGGATTGTGATCCTTATAAATACAATGGAGCGGACAATAAGGAGGGCAAACGAGGACAAACTAATTCAAAGAATCACACACACACACACACACAAAGGGGCGCTGTGGAGGTAGAGCGGGTCGTCCACTAATCAGATGGTTCGATCCCCAGCTCCTCCAGTCTGAAGTGCCCTTGGGCAAGATACTGAACCCCAAATTGCTCCTGAAGGCTGAGCAATTGGCACCTTGCATGGCAGCTAATGCCATCAGTGTATGAATGTGTGTGAATGAGATATGCTTTGAGTGGTCGGAAGACTAGAAAGGCGCTATATAAGTACAGTCCATTCACCATTTACAAAGAAAAGCTGATATTGACTGACCCATTGGCTCCAGGACAAACTGGTCCTGAGTGACGGCCAGAGGAGGCTGAATGCTGACGGTCAGCTTAGAGGACTGTACAACACAGCTGGCCTTCACCTTCACCTGGAGGAAAAGAGGTCAAGATTTGTTATGGAGACAAAACAAAGATGGAAACAAGATGAGACAATAAGGACAGCCACAGCTCACCTGTATGGTTACTGAGGGGATGGGCACACCGTCGATATCTTGGATCAGAGCGAGCTGTAGGTAGAGATAAACAGAATGATGAGTCTGTCGGTGTGTTCTTATGGTTGTACCAAGTAAATGTGCACACGTGCGTATTTGTGTGTTTACCGATTGGCTGTCCATGTTGGGGGACACAGCAGCTGTAAGTACGAGGTCCTCCTCAGCATCACTTTTAGGCAGAATGTCTAAAATGACAACAGACTGATGATTAGATTCTCAAAGCCAGAGCTACTTTGTAAGCAAACATCACTTAAACATTGATCATTGGTCTATAAAAAGGTGAATCAATGACAGTTTTCATAACTGATTATACATTTAAGATATTTAAACAGCATAAACAGCACATATTTGCTCATTACAGCAACTCAGCTGGACTTTCTGGCTGTTTATTACACTATATAAGAAACAGTTTGGACCCAAATTATTTCAAACTTGCTGTAAGATCTCGTGCCCACTTGTATTAGGTGACACTGCTAAACAGTCACTTAAATGGAGCCACAACTCACACGTTTTAGTGAGCACTTTAACTGTCCTGTGGTCTCACAGTGGCAGCGGCCATAAAGAATGTTTCTTTTTTTTTCACCCCAGAGAACTAGTGGTTGTCTCTGAAGACCGTCTTGGAGCATCTTCATTTTTTAGAGTGTTTAAATTCATAGCCTGTGCAGTTGCAATGACTTTTATTAGTCTGTAGGTATCGGGACACTAAACTTGCTTTGCCTGGGAGCCATTTTCACAGAATGACAGAACATTAGAACCATTCATGGAGCAGGATTCATGTGGCAGAATGAGATCTCTCTTCTCTTGCATTGCTACCAGGTGGGAACGCTGAACACATTGGAGCATGTTTTGACTCGTGATGGCGAGGTGACAGATTCATTTGTCGATTTTTTTATTGACTTTCCTGTTTTTATTGTCTTTTGATGTTTGCCAAGATGTAAATCCAGTCACAGCAGGTCAGATGTATGTAAACTTCTCACAGAAATCAAGTGTCACGCTTCTGCACACTGCACAGATCACTGATAACTTGGCCCAAGGACATATTATTGCATGTTTACTAATGAGTATAAACAAACAAATCTAGTAGGTGATCAGTGATCAGTCTCTACCCTGAGTCCTGCTGGCCTCTCTGATGTACTTCTGCAGCTTCTTCATCTCAGCATCCACCTGCTCGTAGTCGACTTCCCTGGCGTCCACCTTGGGCGTGGAGAAGAAGGAGGGGTCTGTGCCCATGTAGGAGCAGAGGAGGTGTCCATCGGAGCTGAGACTGATCACGACTCCTTTCAACTCTCTGAAAAGGAGGAGAGGAGAGAGAGAGGAGAGGAGAGAGGAGAGGAGAGGAGAGGAGAGGAGAGAGAGGAGAGGAGAGGAGAGAGGAGAGGAGAGGAGAGGAGAGGAGAGGAGTTAACTCAACAACATTTTTGTCTGTTTTTGTCGGTAACCTGTGCGTCTAAAATGTCTTCTGTAGTTCAGCATCATGACTTCGTTTCATGCTTTGAGGGAAACTTGTATAGCTCAGTCTTGGTTTATGATATGAAACGAGATGGAAAGAAAGAGAGCAAGAGGAAATGCTGAGTGATGCAATAATGTATGTTAACTCTGTGTGTGTGTGTGTGTGCGTGTGTTAACTGGTTGCAGATGTGTTGTAGTTCCAGTCCAGTGAGGTGGTAACACACACTCGCACACAGAAACACACGCTGGGGGGGGGTTCAGGTCTAGAGCAGCGGCTGGCTCCGCACCTGCACAGGAGGGTGTCTGAGGGAGCATAAAACCTTCACTTTAACTGCTGCGGAAACACTCACACACACACACACACACACACACTGGCAACATTTACACTTGTCATTCCAAGTGTCTCGGATTCAGATACAATCCAGATGCGATTTGACACTTCCATTTACACTTAGACACAAACACAAGCACATGTGCTTCTTTGTTGTCAGATCAGGAACAGTGTCTCAATTTTAAGATTCAAAAACCGACTGAAGCGAGCGTTCGTTTTTCGAGTACTGAAATCAAAAGCGGGATCGATAATTCACCCAGTACTCCAGTTTTGGCAGGTGAGCTCTTGTTGTATCTTTCTGACACTTTTTTTTGTCTGTGACTCCAAGTTTTTGAGATAAGAAGTTTATTTCAGCTAAACTTTATCAGAAGGAAAGTGAGGACAGACCATGATTAAGGAAATCAGTGGATATTTCCACAGACTGCTCGTTGATGTAGCTACACTATGGGAGGAGTAAAGGTTCTGTGTGTGCCTTGGAAGAATGGATGTGTCATCTCAAACCTCCTGTAGAGGTTTTGAATGCTCCTTGGATGCATTTACACTTGTTTGAGATTAGATAACTATCTGATCTGCTCACATGAAGTGACTGAGTCTAATCATAGACTCACAATTAATAAAAATCTGTTGTGGTAACACACACGCGTTCATAAAGACAATAGCTCTTACGTTGCCTAAAACACACACACACACTCTTTCACAGGGAGGTTGTGCTGCAGAGATGGGTGACATTTGGTGGACGTTTTGGACATGTGTAGAAGAGCAAGTGATCGGTTTTTGCTGTAATTTTCTTAACATCATGAAGTATTTTTGACCAGATTCTCTTCTGTAAGATCTAATCCATGTATTCCTTCTAATGTAAAGAGATGGGAGTGTAAACTGCTTGAACATCATGCCGCTGCCAGTATTCCCTTTTAATGGGTCACTTTCCTTCGAGTCTAACACTCCTTTGGATCTTTTTTTTTTTAAACATCAATGTAAGCATGCCAGGATCTGATTTTCCTCTGGTCTGTTTTAGATCTGGTCCAAATTTGGACTTGTAGTTGGTGTGGACGCTTTATAAAGCCGGCTTTGGCAGAATTAAGTAATAAAATTCAATACTGCTCCCCTAAAAACAAAGCAGAGACTCCTGGAGCACTGGTATAAATCACAGATATTCACAGTGAGCTGTTGGAGTGTATGTGTGTGCGTTTGTTTTGTGTGCATTAGTGTGTATGTGTGAGTTGCTCTCCCACACAAGACAACAAGATCAGCGCTTTAAAACAACACAGCCTCAAACTAAACCAAACAGTTACCCAGACACACACTATCTCCTGCATCTAAAACACACACACACACACACACACACACACACACACACACACACACACACACACACACACACACACACACACACACAGAAACCACATCGTTTTTCAGCCATGTTTGTGTTTTGTGTTGTAATTGTATCAAATTGACGGGAAAAAAAAAGACAAATGATTGGCTGGCCCCTCCCTGCTCCGCTCTGATTGGCCAGCTGGAAGATATTCTCGGGTCATTTCCTGTCAAAAAGTCACACACTGGATTTCACAAGCTGATAAACACAACAACACACCTGCTCTGTGTGTGTGTGTGTGTGTGCTACGTGTGTTACCTGTGTAAATGCACACATATGAGCATGTCAAACTTTCTCCATGTGTGTCCGTGTGTGTGTCCGTGTGTGTGTGTGTGTGTGTGTGTGTGTGCTTGTTGTATAATTTGCCATTTCCTGTGAGATAACACTTTTAAGAGTGAAACTCCATTTGGAAAAACACTTGCACCTCACCGGGGGGGAGCAAAACCACCGTGTGAGGTGTGACCTTGTGGCTATGTAATGTGTGTGAGGATACGGGAGGTGATGCTGTCAGACCACCACACAGTGTTACAAGCTCGATAGCACCATTTATTCCTGTGTGCTGGAGGTCAAAGCTAACCTAGCCTTGATCACGGGAAACTGGGCTGTTGGTACAAGCCTGCCATTGGCCGACTTTCGGTCGCCAGAGGAAAACACAACAACAACCTCCGAACTAACAACCTACACACCCTGAAGTACCACCATGAAGACAGACATTAAAATATAGTAGCATAGACCGACCCTGTTCAGCTACAGACAGTTCACACAGGAGTTTTTATTATTGACTGTTACAGAATCCTGATCAGAACCAGTTCAAGAACTGGACCTAACTTCTCTTCATAATATTTCCCCATTTGGAGCCACGACCATTTACCTCCACTGACTATCTTGCCGCCACATTTTAGCTCAACTAATCACAGATATGCATGTGCGCACTATGTGCATGAACATGACTGCATAGAAGGATGATACTGAGACAAAATGCAAAACTTATTTTAAATTATATTCGATCTCATAGCTTAATTTCAATAGAAATGTTGTAATATTTTGACCCTAACCTAGTTGCTAACAGTATCACATCTTTTAAGGCAGCTTTCGTAACAGCTACCATATCTTTCGCTGGGATTTAGTGCAAATGTTCCACCATAAAAGTTCCCTCCTGACACTATTTTGCAAGGGCACAGTCACTGCATCCTGTGCTTAGCACTGCCCAAGAGGAATGTGATTGATTTAAAGAAATAGAAACACTTTACCAGAACAATAATGGGTGCAGCCAGGCCTTCCTAAAGCCAAAAGCAGCTACCGTCCGGTTCTCTGTGTTTCCGTTGGAGCGACAGAAGCATGTTTATGCCCCTTTAAAAAGTGCTTGCTGCGTATGTACCTGTGTTGTAGCTGTTGTAGCTTGTTAAGGTCTAAATGTATTAGCGGGGCCATGTGTTGTGTTTGCCAGAGAAAAAGAATAAATCTCTCATTCATGTACGCTGCTGACGACTTGCTAATGTTACCGGCAGCGATTACTCAGAGGTACAAACAGGCGACAGTCAGCTAGTGTTCTGCTTTTTATGTATAGCATGGCAACTACTACAGGCACAACAATATTCCACCAAGAACATCTGTGATCATGTGTGTTACGTAACAAAAATGTGTGTTTTCTCCCACTGTAAAGTCCCAGTAAGTTGGATCTAAGTGAAGTCACCTGATACTTCAATAAGACAAGTTTTGTTACCTTGTTTGACCTTTTTTTTTTACGTTTACTACATAGAATGCATGCACGTCATTCTATAATATGAGCTTATCCTTCCTGGAGGTTGCAGTAAATGAGCCGTGAAGGGGTTCCAAAAGGAAACCGTTTTGGTTCCACTGTGGTCCAACTGTCAGTAACCCAGTCAGTCAGTCTGTCAGTAGGTTCTCAGATTTATCTCAGAGGAAACTGTGACATCAGATGTTATGTTTTGATGGAGGTGGTACTCACGGGAAGTTGGCAACGCGAATGGCCACGGGCACAAAGGGGAGCTGGGCCGCCCACTTCAGAGTCACATCCTGGTAAACCAGCAGCATGTTTGTGTGGTTACTTAGCAACAGGTTGGTCGTGCCATCTGTCACTAGACGAGACCAAAAAAAAAAAAAACAGTTAGAAGACGAAGAAGACAGAAGAACAGAGCCTATACATTTTGTGAATTTTCTTCAGGAAAGTAACTTACAATGAACTCAACGGTACAAAAAGCCTCCAGGATACGAGTCAGGCTCACGTTACTAAAACCACAGAATGACTGCGACGGAGACGTGATAGAACAATCTCCTCCTGATGTAAAGTTCAAAGACATGTCGATGACTTTCCATAAGTAAAGCAGAAAACCTTCGTGGCCTTCTTCCTTCCTGGTTTGTTTAATGTCACTCAACCTTAAGAGGGCTGTCAAACACCTACCACAAAGAATGTGTGAATAAATAAAGTTCACCTCAATACGGAACAAATAGGATTGAACTGGACTACCACGAGGCCCCAGAACGGTTCAGTTAATTCTTTTGAACGTGCACGACTCTTCTCGGCAAATAACCACTGAATTGATTATGCAAAATCAAGTTCTGCTATAGACATAAAAGCTTTTTTTTTTTAATCCTTCTTTCCTTCCTCTCCTTTCACTTACATTTGTACAGAAGTATGCACGTTTTCGCATGTGTGTGTGTGTGATATGTATTGAGAGGGTGAACCACCGGTATGACTGCGTCCCGAAACAGGCCAAAAGGAATTACTCTGCAAACCCACGTTCTATTTTAAAGTCATAAAATAATAAATAATTGATCACAAAAACCAAATGAGGTTTAAATCTGCGTCATACCTGTTAGAAATACAATATGAACTGCAGTTTCTTTCTTTCTTTCTTTCTTTTGCTGTCATGAAACCCAGCCTCGGTTTCATAGCAGCACAAATTCAAGGGTTTTGTCTCTAACTTTTAAGCTTTGGAAAAAAGTGGCGCATAGTCACAAATCCAACCATGGGGCACAGAAATAACAAATTCCTGTGGTGGGTGGCATTGCCCTTTAAGATGAGTGAAACTTGTCCTCTCCTGTAAAGAAAAATCATCTCTTTACATCTCACATCTGGATTGTATATAGAATTTTGTCATTTAGATCTTTCATTTTAAGACAAGGTCAGCTTTAGGTGTATATATAACTAAAGTTACATATACACTTTCTCCTGTGACTCAGGGCTTGAAACATTAAATATAAATACTACTTATGTTTCACACACACACACACACACAAATGTCCAGTCTATCCCACCAATGGTGCAGTTACCACCTAGAGAGATCTGAGGTGACGGCCACACGCAAAACAAACACACCTCGCTCACACAGTTGAATACGCGAGTTATAATATGGTAACGGCGGTCAGCAGGGTGGTACACTGCAGGGGTCAAAATGACAGAGTGTGTTGCTGGTGCCACATCAAAGCAAACACACACACACACCTTCTGCTGTATCTCGGCGTCAGCGTTATAATTACAAACCTAATTATAAAGGTCCGAGCTACGTTCTGCCGTCGTGTTCGAGCTGAGTGTTTCCCCCCAAACATCACTTCTTTTTCTTTCCATCCTTTCCTCGGCTACTCTTCAATCTACAGCTCTCACCCCCTCGTTCCCTTCTTCTTTTCTTTCCCCTCTCCTCAACTCTTCAGCTTCTCTTCTTACTTCTCTTTTCTCCCCCAATGTGTGTGTCATCATTCCTTGAAGAAGAAAAGTGGTCTGAGACACGTAAAGGGACGTAACGTCTTTGGTTCAATTGCAGCCGGGGACAGATGATGGATGTCCTTTCCGTGTTGTCTTTGTGCCTCTCTACCACTGCTGTCCAATAAAGGCGTGCCCGCCTAAAAATAGTCTTATAAAATGATGGAGTAGAGAAAGAGCTTTCATCTCAGTCTTTGGGAGATGTTCTTTGGCTCTTTTGAATGAGTTTCTCCTGCTGCATGCTGTCATTATTTTTCATTTCATAATTATCAAGCCATCCAGTAATCTGTATTAATCTTGTCTCGTTTCCTGAAGTAGGGATCATTTCATTTCAAACCGAGAGATTTACCATCTCATTGTGGTTTGAGTGCAGGAGCTGAACTGGAGTGTTTCTGATGTGCAGTCAAGCCAATCAAGCTTGAGAAAAAAGAAAAAGAAATAGACGGACGGAGGGAGGTTGACGGAGGGAGAGAGACGGCAGTGGTCCAGCAGAGGCAGCTGTGAGGCTGCAGGCCAGAAGGAAAGCATTAGAAATCACTCTCCTCTGTCTCTCCTTTCTCTGCACTACACTCTCAACTCTGAGGGTTCTGTGGAGATCCACTAAATGGCCCTGCAGCATAAAAAAGACACCCTTACTGAATGTTGGGTGGCAGCTCTGACAGTTACAGTCACACTAAATGTTGGTCTGTTAACAATAAACCCAAGAGCAAACATGGACACAGAGGACTGCAGCGGCGGAGTGATCCCTGAAGTTTTTTTTTTTTTTTCCAGCCATGTGGGAATTTTTATGTGGTTTTGATTGTTGACAGGAATCATGTCCCAATAAAAGATACTTTTGTTGCGCTGGCACATCACGTATTAAATTTATAGCTGATTTCCAAGAGCAATTTAAATAATCTAAATAATGTCTGGAAAAGATAGTGAAGGGCACTTTGAAAGCTGAGATATTTTAATTCTAAAATTGAAAACAGATATCAGTAGAAAGCTCTTGGCCGTTCTTGCAATCCCTCAATCAATTCTCCCTTCTGGATCCTTCCTCCGGTCTATTTTTTGCTTTTTCTTCACATCCTCTTTTATTTTCTCTTTCCATCTGTCAGCTCTCTAGTGGATTTCACATCAAGTGCACAAAAGTCTCACAGAAGAGGTTCTATGGTGCATTGTTGCGTAAACTGAACCAGACAAAAACCTTTTTGTTGCTCATAAAAAAGGTTGTTTATTGCTGCATGCTCAAAAGGTTAGACACAGAACTTTTATTCTACTGTATTTATGCACCGTTCTGGAGGTCCAACCATATCTGGGTAATTAATTTTGCTCGGGTGATAAGGATCAGGCTGCGGTGAAGTTATACCACTTTCCTCCTCTCAACAGTGTGATGCAGTTTTCGAGGGTGAACTTGGTTTACTGCAGATCAAGACTGATCAGAAACACACTGATCAGACAGAAACACAAACACAGGCGAGAAATGTCCCAGAAAGAAGTAATTTTCAGTATCCAGATGGGTTTAATGTTCATTTTTCAGTATTATTTTGGTTTTTGGATCATAATAAAACAGCAGGTGGCTTTCCACTAGAGCTAAAACTAAAAGATCCACATCTGTGTGTGTGTCTGTGTGCACATTTGTGATTGTCTACTTTGCTAAATTGCCACAATCACGGCGCAATTTGATACAATTGCACTCCTAATCGCTAATTATTGAATAATGAGACTATTTGTGTGGAAGAAAATCATCCATACTGTCCTGAGAGGTATGAGGTTGTAGTAAAAAAAGAGACTGCATTCGTAAGACATCCTTTCTCTCCTTCTCTAGCAGGAAATGTGTAAACTGTAGTGGACCACTCCAAGATCTGTTGGCACATTGAGATTATTGTAACACACACACACACACAAAAAAAATCAAATCTTGTCCATTGTGTGTGTGTGTGTGGGGGCAGTAGCCAGTGTTTCTGGCCTCGGATTAGTTACGAGACAGCTGCACAATCATCACATTATACATGATCCATATGAGGTGAGGGCAGGAGAAGTGCTCAGGTCTGGAACCAATTACAGCTCTGTAGAGTGTGTGTATGTATTTATACCATATTAATCAACTGTATCATCCAGATGATTGATATGATGATTTGACATCTTAAACAAATCAAACACTTTCTGACCTACAAAGAAAGAACTGTATTTTATTTATATATGATTCAGTTTTATTTATGGATTTATTTATATTGTCTTGCTGCAGGAAATGAAGTTTTTTTTGCCACGTTTTGGGTGAATGATGATGTGAAAACAGCCTCGTTTTAAGCTTCACAACCTGCCAACTTCTTTAAAAAAAAAAATCACCAAATATGGACATACATGGTATTCACTGCAGCCATGATATATCATATGTACTATCTATCAATCTATATATCTGAATTTATTACGTGATCCATTCATCTTGCACCATATGTTTATATACTACAGTGTGTTCAGTAGTCTGTTCGGTTTTTTGTTTTAATGCATGCAGCAGAGCTACTCCGGCTTTTCCATCATGTTCTGCCAAAACCAGCTTCCTGCAGAGCCAGTCGTGTGGCACCGGGCCACTGCACAGCGCAGAATACTTTGTTTTTTTGTGTTCACTTATTTTCAACAGTTTGGTTGTGGCAGGTGCAGTGATGCACGGTGAGTTTTGTGTCGCTGCCCTAAACTACACTCCCGGTTGAACACATCGGAGCTTTACCAGTTGCCTCACTGGCTGAAGACAACGTCCTGCATCCAAATCCTTCAGGAACAACAAGTCCTGTAGCTTAATTTGATTTAAATGTTTTCTCTCAGATGATTCCCAATTAGCTGCCAAGGACTAAGAAGTATGCCCTTTGACTTCTTGCCCTCTGTGAGGTAATCTAACATCTGCACTGTGTGTTTACAGGAGAAAACAGCCTGCAAACCAATCACTGCCACCAGAAACATGATGGATCCCTTTTTATTTCCTCTTTAAAACCCCTGTAGAGGCCGGTATATGTATGTCTGTATTTAAGTCCTTAAGAGGGTCAGGAGTGCAGGAGTAGAGCTGAACAAATAGCTTGTAGAGCCGTAAATGTGACTCTTTATAGTTAGCTTTAACTTGCTGTACTACTTAAGGTTTACCTGAGGTGTAGGGCAGGAAGCAGCTGGGGTTGAACTCCAGCTTCTTCATGAAGCGGATCTGGCCGTTGTCGCGGAGACAGTAGAGGTTCCTCTCACCCAGAACGAAGATGGAGGAGGAGGAGTGGGAGAAGGAGGGCACGGAGAGGTCGAGGGCCTGTTCTCCCAGGACAAACGTCCAATCAGGCTGGAGGAGAACACACACACACACACACACACACACACACACACACAGGGTTACAGTGCACTACCATTCAATTTCAAAATAACAGGTGTGAGGTGTGATAATAAATTTGAACTAGCTCAACTCCTTAACTCGAGCGCTCCCTCTGCATATTAAAGATATGAAATCAGTGTTTGTTGGTCCTTTAACACGCTCAAACCAGAAATCTTTGTTTGTCATAGTGTTGCTCAGGATGGTTGCCAGGAACGTATCCAGGTCACAAAGGATACATTTTTCCAAGAGTTGGATTATTTACATTTGACTGGGGAAAACAAAAATTCCACAGATTTCTGTGTGAAGCTGTGTTTATGACAGAAAGTGATAACACAATCTTGCCGTACGCACATTAGTCAAGTTTTTAAGTGTCTCTCCGGTGTGTTCAGGACTCACCATCAGCCTCTTGCCTCCAGTCTTGAGGGGCATGTCAGGATCCTGTCGACTCTCTGCCTCTGTAGCCACGGCCAGCGTCTCATACCTGGGAGTCAGAGAGACACAGACAGCTGCTTATACACACACACACACACAGCGTCTGAGGATCACGTTAAAAATCATGACTTAAGCTGACCATTAAAACTCCGCACAGGTTTCTTCTATTTTAACTTGGCGGCTGGAGGAGCTGGACGTGATTTGCCTTGTTCGAGCACACTTTCTGTTCAGGGAGTATTTCTCATTGTAAGTATCCCCATCAGATATTTCACAGCCAGTCTAAAGACTCAAATTAGTGACTCTCTGGTTACAAATTTTGCTTCTTTTACCACTAGCCCAAAACCACAACAACACCAGCCATTTTTGCTGAGAGAAATTCCATCTGCAAGGCCAGGGCAGTAGTACACATCATTTATTAACACTGAAATAACGTCAAACACTGTATAACGTTTTGATTTTTTTAAGCTAGCGTCTTATATTCGCCCTTCTCTTTTACAGCTTCTGTCAGGTCAGTCAACAAGCTGCTGACCTGCTATTACCCGGAACTGCAGTCTATCAGTTTTAATCAGTGAGCTCTTGGCATCTGACTGAGGATAAAGTGGTCAGACTGATCTGTGGTCAGTTGTTTTTGGCATCTTCAGCATCAGGAGTTTTCCAGTAAGACGCTGGCAGTCGAAGCAGCTTGGCAGGAGTCTATCCCTTCTCCTCTAACACCTGGATGAACAGAGAGCTCCAAACCCACGACCCAGCCCGAATCCCAACCGCAGCCCAAACACTACATAACTGCTGATTTATCCACTCACACTATTCTCACTCGGCGTTACATATCTGGACCACAAACGTGCCGTTAATCAAAGATGGCAGGTCTGAAATCTACCTTAAATCGTAAAGGCCATAATCCAATATGGCTGCCGTGTTATAGGCATCGTTTTGCGGCCGATGTGAGAAAACAACACCACAAAAGTTTTTCACGTTTAACTCTCGTGCTCTTGATGTGTTGAATGACCATTAAGTGGCATCTAGCAGTGTAGTTGCTGAATTACAACCCCCTCGCCTCAGCCTCTCCTTCCTAAGATGAAGGAGAAACTATGGTGGCCCGCCAAAAGCCTCAATCTAGAGGGTGGATGGAGTGCCGTGACATTTTCTAAAGACGTTCATGGTCCACAGAGGATGAACCCTAATGACCTTAATGACATTTTGTAAAGACGTTCATGGTCCACAGAGGATGAACCCTAATGACCTAATGACCCTAATGACCTTGGAGATCCCCTGACTTAGAGTGAAATGTCTCAACACGGATAGATGCCATGAAATCTAATGCTTGGTGTTTGGTGATTACTTTTCATCTAGAGTCATCGTCAGGGTCAAAATTTGAATTTGTCGAATACGACAGAGCAAACATCTAAAATATGTGTCTGTAGAGCCTTGTTTTGTTTGAGCATCTGTAGTTCTTCTTGCATTCAGAGCGAACACAGTGACTCAAAACCTGTTGAGAGTTAGTGTGTACTATTGAGTTGAGACACAGCTATGGTGCTGTATTCATCATAGGCCAGTCAGCCACCCAAACACCCCATTACTGATCATATTTTGGAGAAAAGTAGCAAAATATCACTTTCTTCTATTTATTATTTTATATGCATAAAGCAGATTAGCATACGTGACCCTAAAAGTGACGCTAATTCCCCACAACACTGTGTATAAAACAGCAAATGAAGTGTTTTCTAAACTTTGATTTTTTTTTTTTGAAATACAACACAAGATTTATAGTTTTGAACTCATCCGTACAGTAGCTGTGCCCGCCGAGCTTCTATGAGAAACAGCGAGCGGACTAACGAGCTGCTTTATGGATGACTGCCAGCAAAGAAACCTTTTCATCGCACTGTGACCATTTCCTGGGGAAGAAAATGGACTAAAAAATATATTAAACATGTCAGTGGTTTGAAGCTTTTAAAGTAACACTCAATGGATCGACGGGCCGGCTCCTGAATGAGTGAATGGATTAAATTCAGCCTAATAATACTAAAACAACACTATAAAATAACTGTATTCTTTGACTCTGTTTTGATATTTCTATTCCACCCTTCACTTAGATGTCTTATTAATGATGGGGTTTGAGGGAGCATGAATTAATTAAAGCTCTACATGCACGTGTGTGTGTGTGTGTGTGTGTTCAGCTCCATCCACCAGTGGTTGGTTGGATGTTGATTTAAGTATTATGAGAGAGGGTAAAATCCCACAAAGCGCCGTGTGTACGAGAGAAACATTGAAAAACCGCAAAAAATCTGATTATTCGCCTGCATGCCTAACATATGAGCAAGGAGAACAAGTCACACACACACACACACACACACACACACACACACCACTGGCAGTGACACACACTTGGGAACGATTTTTTTGTTTGCCATTTAGAAGTATGTGTGGTGAACATGGTGTGCTCTCACACACACGTGGACAAAGTTTTGGTAGGGCCTGACTCTGTGTGTGCAGGAGTGTGTGTGTGTGTGTGTGTGTGTGTGTGTATGCTGTATCAGTCATCATGTAGAGTGCAGGACACTAAGGCTGAAGAAACACTGTTCTCATTTATATGAAAGAGGATCTCTCTGAAAAACTCCACAAACAAACACACTCATTTACCTTCAACATATACATCGTATGAGCATACACAGCGCGCGCACACAAATTATACAAACACACACTACATGCATATGCTCTCTCTCGGTGTCATGGATAAACACAAACTAAAATCTCAAAGCTGACGCCAACACACACACACACACACACACACACACAAACCAAAATCAAGCTCTCATTCATCAGGGCAGGAGACGGTCCAACAGGCTAAATAAACAGAGAGTGAGGCAGAACAGTTTGACCAGTCATCTGATATTAAATGTATAACAGGCAGTGAAGGCCTGACCCCGTCATCTGATATGGAATATATATATATCAGTCAGTAAAGTCAGTAAAGCCATAACACATCAGCCTGGTTGTAGATTTCTCTTAAGATGTGATGGCATGGCTCAATACCACGCGAGTTAAGTCTATAATAAATCTAAAACTAACCCGGAGCGATGTTAAGCTTTCTCTTCCAGTGCTTATCATTATTGATTTAAACTATTGGTAACTTTTTACTCCAGTCCATCAGTTCCATGTCGATTACAAAGCATTTCAGCTGAAACATAAGTTGTTAATGCTCTCCTATCCGGACTGTATCTGTTGTGCTACATTACGGCTAATTGCTGCACTTGTTTCACATCAGCTTTTATTGTGAAGCGAGAGTCTCTGTAGGCGAATATTCCTGAACTGCAGATCTTAGTTCATATTTGGACTGAGTGTAAACCCACCGTGACGTCAACCATTTGTCAGTGGACAAAAAGTTTTGAAGCCTTGTTGCCATCTCGATTTTTTGGAGCCAGTAGTGCCCATATTTGGACGAGAGCGTGGAGGTGATAGCTGAGATACCACCAGGAATAAATGCCGGACTGCCTGGTCATAAACATACTCGCATTACAGCTTAACAGTACGCTCAAATATCTTTCTGAAGAAGGAGCTTCGGCACTGGACAGACTCAATTAGAATGATCTGTCGATCACAAGTTAGCCACGGCCTAAAGCATACCCTGCTTTATCATCTATTTTACTCAAAATGGGAACATAATTTACTAAATGAACATCAAGCTATATAGAAGAAGACTTAAAACTAGTAATTGAGACCTTAAACTCATAAAGAAACTGTTTACTGAGGTAATAAATCAACAGGGAAGTAGGGTCATTTCCCCATAAGGGTCAATACGCCCAGCTTAGTGGTAGAGCTGCTCCTGCTGGTCATTAGAAGGAATGCAGGTTTAGGATTTATATACAGTCTGTGATGTTGACGTGCAAATGATCTTTGCTAGGAAAAGAAAGCACTTTAGGGCTCAAGCTATTAATATCGCTGATTCATTTTTAGTCAGTGCACTAATCAATCGTTTCATCAGGTTTTACTTTCATGCAGGACACAGGAGAAACTAGGACAGGTGAGCAGCTTTCATTGGAGTGAATCGCCACCGTGCCTGGATTAACACATATTTCTTTACACTAAATGTTTACGTGCATTCACCGGTAAGTTCAAGTCAACAGAAAGTTGCAGTGCAGAGCTGCATTTAAATGAATCCAGAGATATTCGGTTAGTTCAGGGTGTATGCGCCACAGGTTGGAAATAACAAGCTTGTTGCTGTAAATAATGCAGCGCTGTCGCGTATGTGAAGGTACTTAGTGTCTGCTCTGTGTAATTTACTGCAGAATGTGCATCACAGGGTTGTGTTTCTGTGCGTCCAGGGAGAGGAGTGAAGTCAGTGTTTCTAGTCTGGAGAATCTCTTGATACTGGTAGGGGGGCATCCAGATAACAAACAGCTGGGAGAGAAAACTACACACACACACACACACACATGCCGTACACCCACGCAGTCTGTAAGACTTCTAAAAGCTCTGCATGCCTCAGCCAGAGGGAAATGGGAAGTGTGCGTGTGCTTACATTAAAGTGAGGTACTTTCCGATCAAACTGTGTGTGTGTGTGTGTGTGTGTGTGTGCTGTCCAGACGAGCTCTGCGGTGAGAGCAGATGCCTTTAAGATGGTGAAGCGTTAGTCAGCGCCACTCGCTAACCATCAGCAGCTGATAGTGGAGAAGGTGGATAACGTCAGGTAACCTCACATGACTCCACAGATCCTGCAGCTTGCAGGCAGGCCCTTGGAAACGGGTGGATACTTTCAGTTTAGCAATAATTTACCAGAATTTACGGGAGCGGTTGGGTGGAGTCACCGTTATTTTAGGAGGGTTATTAATTCCAAAAAAGTGTCTGCATAAAGGTTGAACATTTTAAAATGTTCCTAAAATATCTCGGGGTGGAACGATAGTTTAGGAACATTTAAGAACGTTCAAATAACGTAATGTGTTATTTTGTAACATGTAAACCTGATGAGAGATGAGAGAAAAGGAGTAATTCTGCTTTTCTACACTCTCTATGTGTCCCATAATTGCATTGATCGCGATGAATATTAAAAGAGGCCTTATTAAAAAACACCTACTTGTAGCTCTCCAGCTGGCGCGCAGAGGAAACGGTAAGGAAGCTGTCTGTTCTGGGGTTGTAGATGAGCGGGCCAGGCAGCAGGAAACCGGGAAGGAACCTGCCGAAGGAGTAGCTGTCCTGCTCGAAGAACATCAGCATCCCGTCCATGGACTGGATACACAGGGAGTGGTGACCTGATGGAGAAAGAGATTTTTATCATATGTTATAGAATGGACACAAGAGAATTTCCATCTTCTTGCTATCAAGTGGTTTGTTGCTGGGGTCTTGCATCTACAGAGGAATATTTAATTTGTTACTTGGAGTACATAACTGCCTTTTTACGCAAAATACAACCACACACACACACACAAAGGGCTCATAGACATGCAACTGTGGAGAGAGATGGTGAAGTGATGGGCAACCATCACAGAGAAGCACCCTGAGAGCAGTTGGGGGGTTCGATGCCTTGCTCAGGAGGTGAACTCACACCTCTCTAGCTAGCAGTCCAGCTTCCATACTGGACTTGAACCGTCCACCCTCCGGTTCTCAAGCCAAGTCCCTACAAACCGAGCTACTGCCGCCCCTTCTAATACGGCCTTAGAGGAGAGACCGTCAGTAAATGCACTCTGCTAACCTCATTCCTGTGATTCATCACCACTTGTGACAGCTTTTAGCTTCACCATTATGAACAAGTATACACACCTAATTCGCTCACATCATACTGAGACCTTTACTCGGCTTTACCGACACCCTTTCCTCCGCGTACACATGAGAACCGACATCGGTCCAGCTGGAGTCTATAAAGTCTTTTCTTTGGCTGCAAAGGAAATGTAATTTAGCCAAACTGTTTAAATGTGTGTAAGCAGCCTCGCTGTTAACTAAAAAGAAATTGCATTTTTTTGGGTTACATATTTATGGCAGCTCTGACTGCCGTTTCAAAGTTTTGAGTGTTTAAACGCAGCACCAACGATCCTGAAAGGCATTCATGGCTTCTGTTTCATTTCAGCCGTGATGTCGTGTTGTGCTGCGAGGTGTGTTTCTCCCTCTGGCTGAATCTGATATCTCCATTAACACCTCCACACACACACACACACACACATACACACACACACACCTGGCTCTGGGTATGAACGAGTACAAGAGTGTGTGTGTTTGTTAGCAAAGGCCCCGATGTAGGACGTACTAAGCCCTAACACACACACGCAGCAACACACGCGGCCATAAAGCAGTGGGGCTGTGTGACCAGAGAACTATAATTAGGCCTCAGCGCACTATTAAAACTCACACTGCCATCAACTAGAGGTCAGGGAGACAGCCACCTACAGCGCAACACACACACACTCTACAGCTATCACCAAGGATTTGGAAAAGTCGCACACTCCTACACACCTATGCTATGTAAACATGTGTGTGTGTGTGTGTGTTTGAGTGATGAGCGGAGTTCAGGGTGGCCGTTAACAAGCTGAAGGACAATACTGTCACACCGCAGACACGCCCTGAAGGGTGCATAATACAATGTTTGAGAATGGACCAGCAGCAAACGCTGCAGCAGTGTGTGTTGTGTGTGTGCGCGCATGCAGCGAGTGTGTGTGTGTTTCGTCTACGACTATCTGAAAAACAGAGCGAGTGTTTCTTGGAGAACAAATGCATTGTCATCAGTTCACAATTATGAGTGTCTGCTGTGTTTATTACTGTGTAACTGTCCTTAATGTGGAAAATCTGTGGAAGTACACAAACTCTGGCCAATTACAGTGTTGACAGTGTCGCTTAGCACTAGGGTGGTGTGGGAGTTACGCAATCGGGATACCAAAATAAAGGTAACTGTAAAAGACTATATAACTATAATAAATACATTTAACAATAAAGAGTAATGTACGACCATGCACATGCACAGTGCGTACACATTATGACACTCGAGTGAAACCACATCTAATCTTCACTCTCATGGCCTCAAAGTACAGCTGTGAAAATGGCCGACAGGCTCCTGCCTGTTTTTTCTTCAGTGGAGGGACACACACATTTTTTAAGTTAAAACTGTGTTTTGTTTTGTTTTTTCTTATCTAAGGTTACGTTGTGCTGTTGTTTTATGGCACATGGTAAATGGACTTTACTTGGCTGCCAACTGGAGCCAACCATTCATACACATTCACACACCGATGGCACAGATTTGCTACTTTACTTTAAAATTGTGATACTTGGATTAGATCAACCTGATTTTCTTTATCTTAAAAGCTCCAGTGTGTCAGATTTAGGAGGCTCTGTTTACAGAATATAGCAGAAAATAAATATTCATATTCAAAACAGGGTTTAATTAGAGCTAGATTAGCTAGATGGTCCTAAATCCGACACACTGGAGCTTTTATACTTCTGGAGGGGGGTTAAGAAACATAACAAAATCAAAAGGCAAAAATCACCTTTACTTTCAGCTAATTTAGGCAGCTGTGAATTTGTCCTGAATGTCCTGAAAACATATTTCAGTCTTTGGTTAAAATTTTGAATCAAATATAAAACTTTGTCTTGTCAGGACTCCAAAAACAGCAGGATACCTGAGGAACGGACCTTCCTCCCAGACAAACACTTTTGTCAGGTGTCTGGTGCTCGTTTCCCACCCTGAAAGGCAGCAGCAGGGGCAGAACAACACGCACTCAGACAGCCTTACGCGGTGCTGTATCATCAATAATAAGAAAAAGTGCTATGTCCTGAAAATGAGAGCCAGGCTGGGCCATAATAGCGGCTGCGCACGTGTAATTTCACACGCCCACGCCCAGGTATAACGTGTCAAAGAGCTCTGTATGAGAGCGCCGCCCGCTCAGACACAGCGGAGGAAACGGGCCTGTATTAGTGTCATTAATAAGACATGTAGAGCCGCCAACAAAGCACAGAGGCTGGCCGCACACTGCAGTGGGCAGAGCCTCGCCTCCGTGTGTGTGTGTGTGTGTGTGTGTGTGTGAGTGTGTAGGTACATGTGAATGCGTGTGTTCATGGACGTTTGTGAACCAGGGAGTGTGTGTCCCAATTTGTTTGGTGCACGAGTGCATGTACATGTGTCTGTGTGTGTGATTATGTGTATCTATAAGCGTCTGACCAAAGCTTAAAAAGGAGAGTGTGTGAGTGTGTGTGTGTGTGTGTGTGTGTGTGTGTGCCTGAATGTGACCCAAACCCAAAGGCAGCCCAGCTATTAGAGCAGTATTAGTACAGAGCTGCTATTACAGCGCCTACAGCACGGCTAAATGGCTGCTATTATAGACACCCCCACACACACACTCACGTGTAATAGCAGACACAACTTGCAAACACACACACACACACACACACACACACACTCGAGGCTTTCCAAATCCAAACACACATTGAACATTGGCGAGCAGAGCGCTGTCACACACACAGTCTGCTGAAGAAACACACACACACAAATTTGGACGTTCACCTGGTCTGGCCTCAGAGTTATAACCAGTGTGTGTGTGCGTGTATGTGTGGATATATATATATATATTTCTGTTTGTTTGTACGCGAATGTGAGCTTTTGCATGCGTCTGCAAACCATTACGAGCATGTGTGAGTCTGCTCCACCAGCCAATCAACCGTGAGATCGGCTCATTTTCGTGTAAACTGTGTGAAACAGTCGGGAAAGCTAAAACAGCGAGCAGCTTCCACCGACTCAAACACTCGCAGATTATTCCAAACAAATGAACCAACCCCTCCTGTATCTACGCGTCAACGTCAAATAAAGTGTGTATCTATCTAAAACACTTCATGTATAATGTATAATTTCAACACAAGAACATGCTTAGAAAGGGCTAAAATGACATTCCTCGTGTCCTGATGAATTACAGACAACTGAAACTTATTATTTGAATTCAAAAAATAGTTGTATGCGTCTTAAATCTTGTGCTGTTGGAGCTGGGTACAGACATCCCCACACTGCTGGAGCGTCCTTGAGGTTGACACTGAATCGCTACCAGATCCAGCTGAACTCTGACCTCCCTCTTGAGAGGTGGCTTTAAAAAAAGGGGGATTTCCCTACAGGAGGAGGCAATACAGGATCCCATTCATTCAATGTTTGGTAACTGCAATTCCAGGGCCTGCACTGGCATCTAGTGGTGACAGCAAGGAAGAGCAGGAGGAGAGAGGATGACATCAATTAGAGAGAGGAGAGGAGAGGAGAGGAGAGGAGAGGAGAGGAGAGAGAGAGAGGAGAGGAGAGGAGAGGAGAGGAGAGGAGAGGAGAGGAGAGGAGAGGAGGACTGATATATTTGTCTATATATATGCATATAATCATGTGAGTGATTTTCATGTAAGTTTAACCACCACTCCTCCTTATAATAAACATTATTTTCTGTTTTTAGGCGTGTCAGTCAATCTTTAGACAGAGACAGCAGGTTCTTCAGTTTTTTTCTAATCCTGAATCTGTAATAAACTTTGTGTTTTGTGTGTTTAAGGGCTTAGAGCATTATCATAGAAGTAATATGATGGTCATTCCCTTTACCCATACTGTATTACGTATGTCTCACAACTTGTTACAGCAGTTTTTGTGTTAAAGCCAATTGGTGCAAAGTTGAACCATTTATGGCCATTGAAAATGGATAAAAATACTACAATAAGACACAAAGACTTTGAAGAACTCCACAGAACAATTCGTGCTGTGATTCAGTTTCTGCTGAATGGATGGGGAGCACTTCTCTTCTGGAAATTGCTGAGACCCCCTTTTGCCAATATACCAATCCTCTGAATGTTCAGTCCCCCTACAATGAAATGGAGTCTCAGCTTCCCAGCCATACCCAATTTATGCTGCCCGAATGGGGCAGGAGGGGAGACTCGTGGGTACTGATATAACCTCAGATATCTTGAGGTGAGAGGTTAAGGGACCCTGTTGAAAATGGCCATGCCCGTTTTTTCCCTCCACCAAAATTTCACTAGCAGGGTACCAGTGGATGCTGTAGGTCATCTAGTTTCATATGACGCCAGGATCTTCACTCTGCTTTTAAAAAATGAGCCTGCTACAGCCACGAGGACATCGGTGTCCTCGCAGAGTTTAAGAGGTTAAGTGTCTGCTGCTGCATTTGTATACATTTAAGTTCAAATGTGTCTATGAACACTTGTAACTATGTGTGTGTGTGTCAGGAACAAAGACTGTATGTCTGTGCGTGTTTGTTGGCAAGTGAGCGTGTGCACAAGAGCTCACATGACAGCTCACTGCTGTATGGTGTGGTATTACCAGAAGACAGCATGTGGAAACACACAGGTTCATGGTACGAACTTACGCACGTGCATTCAGCACCGGCCAAGGAAATTGGTTTAATGAGCCCACACTGTTCTTTCTATCAATCAAACACACATGTCTGCACACACACACACACAAAGACTCTGTAAACACAAAGTGAATGAAGGGTCCATCATGCCAGGCCACAGAGTCTGGCAATTTCTCTCCTCTCTCACACACACACACACACACCTTGACAATACAGCCTTTATTTGGAAATGCCATTTTCTCTGCTTTAAAGGGGGTTTCCCAAATGTGTGTGTGTGTGTGTCCGAGAGCGTGTTTTTCTTGGATGCTGACTACTCAAGGGCTTTCCCCTACTTGGTTTTTCCAAAAGCTCAATTGACTGGCGAGAGAGCAGCTATATGACCCCTCTCTCACTCTCCCTTTCCATCCTTCTCTCCTCTCAGAGACTTTTATAGTTTTATGTATTTGTCCAGTGCTGCCAATTACCACTTTGGCCAAGGCACATGCACAGATGTTCACTCGTACGCACATACACGTCTGTGTGCTCGTCTACTTGTGAGGACTCTCATTGACCTAATGCATTCCCTGGCCCCTTACCTAAACCTTAAACATCAGAACTAACCCCACAACTCTAACCTGAACTGAACATGAGCCTAAATCTTTAACCCTAAAACCAAGTCTGAAGCCTGAAACAGCACACTGAAGGTGAGGACCAGCCAAAACTGTTCTCACTTTGCAAAAATGTCCTCCTTCCCTCCCAAGGTTTGAAACTCACACTGATACTTACTGATAGAGCAGGCAGACGAACAAACGGCTGGTAAAATGGTAAAAGTGCCTTCTGTAAATCATCTGCACGTGCTGCAAGAGATGTAATTATGCATAAATGTGACTCCAGGATGTTTTATATCTCTCCCCACCTGTTCTGAAACATTCTAATATTGTTTCTGTGAATGAAGGCCAGAGATAAGTTTCAATCTAAGAGCTGGGTTATGTTTCTGACCTGCAGATGAAGCCTGATGATCTGGACAAGTACCCTGACCCTGGTTGCAAAAATCAATGAGCTAGGATGTGAATACAGACAAGCATGTCCAGCAAAATGCTACCTCCTCTCAGCTGGAGCTAAAACAAAGATTTGCATCAAGACAAGTTTAAAAAAACCCACTTGCAATGCGCCGGGTTGCAAGAGTCTGAAAACCTTCCAGTTTATTGTCAGCTGACTTTGCTAGGAGCTGATTGGCTGCTGAAACAGGTGATGTGTCTTACGTTCTAAAACCAGCCACTTGAGTAGCTGAGTTCCAGGCAATGCCATGAGCCGCTTTGAGTCGAGCTGGAACGGTCCAGTTCACACCGCTGACACGTTTTTGTCTCACCTAAATAAAAGGATTTAAAATGTCTGCCATACCTGTAACCCCTCCAAAGGTGCCGTAGGTCATGTTGCAGGCTGTCCTCTGCAGATTGTGTTCATAAACCAACTTCAGCTGGTACTGGTCACCGTGCTCCACGTTCCCAGCAGTGCCTGCATAAACACAGATCAGACAAAAACAAGTCTATATGCTGTTTTTGAAGGTTAAAGGGGGAGGAGATGCAAATAGATTTTATTTGGCTGCCTTTTGGTGTTAGTGTGCATGTATGTTACCTGATACAGAGTAGACTGACAACTTCCGTGGGTGAAGAACAGCCAGATGAAGAAGCTCTGAGCACCTGAACAGAGAAAGACAGATACTCAGTTACACATCAAACGTATATTTAAAATCATAGAAGGAGTATATTTAAGAGGATTTAAAAGGACGACAACTATAATACAGTGTACGTAATAACTTATGAAAGAGAATGAACTGCTCTTCAGGCTTTTGGCTGAACTAATGTGACTCTACGGAGACCTCAGAGGTCAGAAGTCAGGATCAGATGCAGCCATGGAGCTTCAGTTTTTTGCATAAAGACACCTCAGCAAGGCAATGCCTCCAGCCACTGTGTTCTGGTATCCATTCATATTTTAACTTCTAAAATAATTACTGTAACAGCTGGTGGATTTTTTTTAACATGGTTTTGGTTGATGTGTAGCTGATGGTCTCAGTGATGCTGATCCTAGATTTTCACTTATTTACTTTACCACAAACCCACAAGGAAGGAATCTGTCCACTATTTGGACCGTGAACAAATGCTGTCTTACTAACTTCCAACCGCTGTTGTAATGTTTGTTGAGAGAAAAACAACAAGGGAGAAGAAAAACTCGATCCCACAAGTTTTCTTTCTTCCTTGGAAAACCACTCAAGTCAGTGCTGAAACAAAACCTTTCACCATCTGCCCACCTCGGTCTGCCCTGACAATATTTACAACGTGCTTCTCTGTCGAGGCTAGCTTCCAAAATGCCCACCAGTCGCTGAAGAATGCTGCGTTGAAAAACCGCAGGTAACCAAACACAACTTGTTCCAAACAGACTGATTTAGCTGGATCTCTGCTTCCATCGTGATGATGTGGGAAGCCTTCGAGGCAAACCACCAGAGCTGTTCCCAGAAAACTTTCTGGAAGGTTCCTGTGCACCCACAGTGAGGCGATGGGAGGTGTAGTGTTCAAATCAATAGCTGGAGTAAGGCTGGCAGGATTAGGAGTTTAATGCCTTGTGTAGTTTAATAGATATAGGGAGCAATTATGCCTAATTTACTGTATATTTCAGGCTGGCTTGAAGAACTGAGTGTACACTCTCTCACCACAGCAAACAATAACACTGTAAAGTGCATGTTTTTGGATATACACAAATATTGCAACACCAACATCTTTGCTACATTTAGCTGTTCCTGCTCATTTCATTTGATACTTCAGCCATGTAAACAGCTCAGCAGGATTATTGTTTTTTTGCGGAATGACTGGAATATTTTCTGCATGTATTCACTGTGGGGAATTTAAGCTACATATTCATTTTAAATGTACAGGAAACTCCAAAACCATGTATTGCGAACCACTCTTGCAGAAGTGAAGCGGGGTTAAACTGCACACACTCGTTGGGTTGAACACGCTGTAAGTATTTTCGGTTCTGGTCCTTTGGGAGCTCATCTGGCTCGAACATACAGTTTAATCATGTGAGATTTGTTGTCGCCTTTACGAGGTGTTCAGACTGAAAACAGCTCTGTGTTTATAACATGCAAGGGGCGGCATTGGAGGGGGCATGTTGTTATGGTACCGGTAGAATGATGTGATCTGGTTTAAGACATAGATCATTGGTTTGCCTGACGCTGCATGATGGATTTTTCAATTCTGCAAACAATTTTATCCAGTTGCAAATATTGTCAGGTATGTACAAAATAGTGGCCTCATTCAAATGAATGGGGCAGGCTATGGTTTTCACACACTGCTAATGCCTGTGTGCCATTTTTGTGTATTGATACAGCACCCTAAGACATGCAGATTTGTCCACTGCCTTGATTTTTAGATAGCTAACCCAGTTATTTGTCATTTTGTGCAATGTTTTATACAGTACATACCAACATAATAGATTAAAATATTAAATCTAAAGTTTTCATCCTTCCTGAGAATACCTTCATGTATTATCATCTGTAATGAAGCATTCAACACGCTGCCATAACTATCCACTGCTGAATATGTGCCAATCATTCCCCTAAATGTTTCATTGGGGAATGTAAAAATATTAATTTTTGCCTACTACCTTCACCATTAGAGCGAGGCATAAACAATGTTCATGTCAATAGTTCCACTCTTTGTGAGTGCTTTAAGGATCACGCAGGTCAAAACAAGTTTCATAAAAGGGCACAAGGTTCAGCGTGTTCAGTTTCCTGCTTAGCTCAGTATAAAGTGGGTAAAACTGTCCACTAAGTAACATTTCACCACTATCCCTATCATTCCACACTTCCTCCCTTCCCAAATAGTTTTGGGCTGTCAGGAGTCAGTTAATCATCCTCGCTCCAAAACAAGTCATTATTACTGTAGGCATTTGCAGTTTCACTTGACCTTGAGTCTGAGGGGGGTCAGCTCTTAAGATCCAATTATGCAGTGCAATAACAACGCAGGATGGGGCCCTTGGGTTCCAACAGCTATGCTAGCAACTCAGCGGTTAGCCCAATATTATAAGCACAACTATGCTTGGGCCACTGGGTGGCTGATAGATCCGTGGTAAATCATGACGAGGGAGAGAAACTCCTGACGTAGTGGTTTTTGGGTTAGCATTCATCGCGGTGGAAAATGTTAATGTAGTGGTGAGTAACAGCGGGGATGGTTTTTCTATGAATGAAAAAGCGGCGTGATGAGTTATGAATGGGCGTTACTGCATGGCAGTTTGAAGTAAGGCTATATTATAAGCTATACTATGAATGCTTATAATTCACAGAAGGTCACGGCATCAAGTTAAAGAAAGATCTGTGACTCGTTCCCAGGCAGCAGCACACATATATAACACAAACAGAGATATAGCTGGGTGGCCAGAGTGCACATATTAGCTGTCCTGTAATCTAAAGTCCAGTGGTTCAGCTCTAGCAGCAGGCCAATATGTCTATCCACAGCTCTGTGACCTCTGACCTCTGACTCAATACAATGTAAATGTACAGTTTGCATCACATTTAAGGACTGTAGCTGAGGTTCTTATAAAGAATTTAATGAACCTCGCCAGGCAGCTGGACTCGAGAGTCTTCCTCGGCTTCGAGCTATGTGCTTGTGTCCAAACCACAGTGGCTCTGACCAATTAGTGTCCTGTGAGGAACTACTGGCAGCCAAAGCATGAGCTAAAGCCGTGGTCTAGATGTGTGTCAATGATGACGACTGCTAACGAGGTTAGCGAAGATGGGTCCGGTTATATCAAAACCAGGGAGTATTTCTTCATCGGAAGAAGAGCAAAAGACAGCACTGATGGCTTTTCTCGATGGAAAAGAGGTTTTGCCGTCCTGACTGGGTTCTGTAAGAGTTTGACTACATTATACTTGTTATGGGAATTTTTAAGAAAAAAATTCAAAGTATCAAAGTTTAAGTTGGATTTATCATTCTTGTACAAGAAGGAGCGTTTAACAGTGCAACACACAAAAGAGAGAAAAAGGCTCCCTGAGGAGCTCTAACAGTTGGTTCTTATACATTTTTTAAAAATGGGCTGTCTCGGACACCCCCACTGATACAGATAATATCATAACATCCTTTTTTGGTTTTCTGCTCAGTAATGAGCATTATGATTCATATCCAAATGGTACTCCCCTAGCCTGTCTCTCCTAACCTTGTACTACTGATTTATAATTATCTCTCCCTGCCAGCCTCAGTAAATCACAGGCCAAATTAGGGGAGCGCACGAGACATGGAAAAGACAGGAAACACACACTATATGAATTAAAACACCTGAACCCCAGTATAATCCTAATTTTTATAACAATACTGTTCGTTGATCTGATGGTTTATATTCACTGAGACAGACAGATGATTGATTTAATCACCTGCCACGTATTGTTAGAAAGTGCTCATCCTTTAAACAGTTTAAACAGTTCCCAACAACGACTGCATAGACTGTTCTCTGTAACAAATTATCTGGTGCAGTCAGCTACAAACACTGGAAAGCACCGACAGTAAGAAGCCAGGGGTGAAAGCCATGAATGGATCCTTGACAATATCCCTGTAACTACACATCCAGTAAAAGACAATAATTACCTACAAATAATGAGTCTAATTTAGCGAGTGAAAACATGAAACACTGAGTTTTTGTCCCCTTTCTCTGTTTTATATTATTGTAATCTGTTAAGGACAAAACAGATTACACATTTTCTGACATGTATAGACTAAATGTTAAGTGAAAATGAACTGAAAAGAAGAATACATTATGTGTATTAGATACATCCCTAAAATGCAAGGTGGAATATTTCATGTTTACATTTACTCTGCTGTCTACACCTTCTTTGTGCCTTTAGCTGTTTAGAGGAGTGTAACCTGATATTTATTCTCAGACAATAAGGTGGAGCTCAGCATTCATGAGAGCGATTTAAGGTTGGCTAATGCCAATTTGACCTACAAGACACAAAGGCCTCACGGAGCCACACAGGTGAAAGCCCTCGCATACAGGAAAAGCAAGTGGGCTGGAGGAAGGAGGAGGAGGAGGAGGAGGCAGAGAGCGAGAGATTAGCAACACCCATCAATGATCCGGGTGTTAGAGCACAGATCTGTGGTGGCTTGATTTATCAGGAGTGGCACCATGTTAAAGGAGCAGCGTGCAGGATTTAGCAGCATCTCCTGTGCAGTTGCTGACTGCAGTGCCTGAAGAAACATGGCAGACTTGTCTGCAGACGTAGAATACTCGGGTAACGATTCATTATAATGATTTATTCCAAAATTCGTTTGCCTTTTTAACACTGGGGAAACCATGGGGAGAAGTTGAATCATGCACTTCGAGCAAATATATATCATGAGTCATATTTCCAGTAAGTAAACTGCTACATAGCTGTTCCTGCTCATTAAGCGTGTGCTTTTAGAAGAACATAGAGCATAAAAAAATAGAAATATGTAGTATAAACGCTGCCCTCTCTTTGCATACAATGTCTCCACCTAGTGGTGGCTGTAGGGTTAAACCCATTGGGGAATTTTGAGTTGAATAAAAAACATACTCCATTTCTACCATATTCTGTTAATAGAACCACCTAAATCTGAAACACTGCACCTTTAAGAGTGAAACCAATGGTCATAGAATCATAAATTATATTAACAGTGTCATATTAATCACGGTATCAGATTTAATGGAAAAATACAACAACCTACATTCCTCCATGACTGAAGTACATATCTGTTTTAACACATTATTGGCCTTATCCCGGGTTTGTGAGGTCTACTTACGAGACGAACTTGCCCACTTCCACCTGGACGATGGCGTTTTGAAGCTGGACTTCCAGAAGCTGAGCTTCCACTGGGACTCCCTCGCTGGACTTATTGGCATGTGGGGAGAATATTCGCAGCATCCCCATGTAGCTGCCCACCACCACCTTGTCTACAATCACAGAGAACAATAGTAGATGTTAGAGGTCAGGATGGAAGTTATTAACCTTCTGAGAGCAACCGGACTGTCACACTGTGGCTGGTGAGTTTGTATTTACTCTGGAGGGACCTGATTCAAGCAAAAGACACATTTAAAGGGCTAGTCCGGGTCATTGAGGTGGAGCTGTGTGATGTACTAGGTAAAAATTTTAAGTGTGATAATAAGATAATAAGTCTGTATGCGCATTACACACTGACCATGTCCAGTGCCGCTGTTGTCCACGTCTCCAACACATAAGCATCCCTGGTCAAACTCCTCCCCCTCGCCAAGCGCTGCCGTCCACCAATCACGGGCCTTGAACAGAGACATGCTGCCTCTGATTGGACAAAGAGAGAAAGACAGAAGAGGGGAAGGGATAGCGCATTTCATCAAATAATCCGTCAATCATTTTCTCAATTAATCAGTGAGCTGTTTGGTTCATAAAATGTCAGTAAATGTTGAAAAGTGTTGATCACTGCCCGAGCTGACGTTTAAACGTTTGTCCACAACCCAAAGATGTTCACAATGAAAGAGTGGCTGGAAGGGATTTAATTTAACACATATAAAAACACACAGCAGTGGCTACTTTTTCACTTCCACTCCCAGATTTATCCTGCCGGCAGAGAATCAAACCACCGACCTTCTGGTCCCTAAAGAAACACTGGATAATCAATTTGACCATTGGCATGATGTCCGCTGACCCAGGAGGCTCTCAGTGCTCTGTGGACCACACACACACGGACACCTGCAGCCAATGGCAGACCAGAAGACTAGTCACGTGACCCTAGGATTCTGTGTGTGAGCGATGAAGAGGGGGCAAGCAGCTTTTCTACTTGCTAAGTGCTGAGCAGGTGGAACGGGCAGCTAATCCAGAGAGGGAATCCCTCCTGTCCACAGTACTCTGCCACACAGACCTGAGCGGGGTTAAAGGAATATTACACCTTCTATGACAACGATATTTCATAAAACATACATGTTTAAAAGGCTTTGAGGGAGCCCGGCCCGGGAAGGAAGTATGGAGATCATCTGTGGATATTTTGGGGAAGGAGCAGGAAGCTATAATGGTGCAAATCCCTGTCTGGAACTACTCACTTATTATTACAGCATCTTTATTTCTAACAGGCTTACGGTATCATCCCGTGACTGTCTGCTTGGCTTTGTGCTTCACTGACCTTTTGCACATCACCTACACTTTTTGCACTCAGTTAACTGTAAGATTTGCCTCAATGAATGCTTTCTGCAGGCACGGTGCAAAGTTTGAAATGAATTCCACTCAACCACATCCAAGCTTGTCCTTGCAGTCTTTATCAACCACCGCACTGATAATAAACATGTTACGCCCCCCTTCGATGGAGGCAGCGTCACATCAAATGTTCAAGCACAGTTTACAAGTGCAAACGTTCAAACATTAGCATGTAAAAAAACTAAATATCACAATGAACAACGAGCCGATGACGTTCCACCATTGTTCATATACATCACAATATCTGTTTAGACCAGGGGTCTTCAACCAGGGGTCCATGACCCCTAGGGGGTCCGCAGAGGTACTGCAGGGGGTCCGCCAATTATTGTGTGTGCCAAGAGCTGTGTGTCTAAAGTCACAAAAACTTTTTTTTTAATCAATCATAAACACATATAGGCTAATAACCCAGCATATAAATAGGTTATGAATAAGGTAAATATAAAACTTATTATGAATGTGACACATTTTTAAAAAATGAATTACATGTGGGAGTCCCTGTTCTGTTTGTCTCTCATCCAAGAGGTCCTTTGGCTGAAAAAGGCTTGTTTAGACACATTAAAATATGTATTTTGAGTTGTTTAGACTGGATGGTAATAAGCTGTTGGGCAGCTGAGATTCTTAACCTTGTATCTACTTTTGTAGTCTCATAAATGTGTATAACACCTCATAATATTAAGAGTAATGACTTTTAAACACTCAGTCCAACACTGGAGAAATAAAGGAGTTCATTAGCTGTTGTAGTCGTCGGTTTGTAGTCAGCTTTGTGTCCTCTTGGACCAAACCAGACACCTGTGGGTTTAATGTTTTACACCCAGGAGGACTGGCGTTGTGGTAAATAAGTCCTCTATCGTGGGGCAACATATAAAGGCGAGTAAATGAACCAAACACGCCTCCGGAAGCTGCTTAAAGTCGGTTACAAACAGAGGCAACCAGCAAAGGTGAGTTAGCTCACAGCTAACGGCTGAATTAACTTTAGCTTAGCCGGGTGCTAATTAGCTAGCTCTCTAAGTTACCTGGATACCAGCTCGGTAACCGTGTGACGACGAAACACACCGTCACGTTTCTTCCCGGGCTTTTTCCTTACCTTACCTTCACGTACACGTAGCCAGTCAGACGGTTAACGGGTCGTTAACTCCTCGTTCACGCTAACATCACATTTCTCAGCCTCTCGCTCGTAGCCATCGTCCTGTTGTCATGGCACTGACGCTTTAACGGAGAAGCCGGGTGGTTGTGCGCATGAGCAGAAACAGATGGGCCTGTGGGGATGTGAGTTTTTTGGACTACAGACCAAATATCTGTAGTCCATATGCTTATGAGTGGTATTTCACTGTATTCTCTGTACAGTTGTATATATTTTTGATTAAATATATTATATAGACATATGTTGGTTGAATCCAAATCTATTATATGAGTTCATATGTAAAAATTACACTTTTATTCAACTTCTAAAAGTGATGATAACCAATTAAATTCATTATGTCCACAGCAGTGTGTGAATATACAGTAACACAGACTATAAACCGCATTACAATAACTGTATGGCAGTTTGCTGAGTTATAATGTGCATTAGATGTAGTTAAAACAAAAGCATAACAGTAAAATTGTATATAATAAAATATAAATATCTATAACAGCATTAGACAAAGTGCAGACATTCGTCAAGTCAAAGCTGTTTCTGTGTTTTAAGGCTTTTTGCTTTGCATGTAAACTGCAATTAACTCTGATTATGTGCTTCACTACTTAATTATATGTTTTACGTCTTGACCTTGAAAAGCTTAGGGCTCGTCCGGGATTTGAACCCGGGACCTCTCGCACCCTAAGCGAGAATCATACCCCTAGACCAACGAGCCGCACACAAGCTCTCCAGAACCGTGTGTTTCACAGCTGACTGTACAGTACATGCCACGTCGGAACATTTCTGGGGTCCTCTCTCCATCACAGCGGTACTATAGGAGTAGTGGGAGTTCAGTGCCATCTACAGGCGCTTTGTTGTACTGCAGCACACTCAGTTCTTACACCAACCGTGAAGGAGTGAACTCTAAAGTACTGCAACCACCCACATAACCTCAAGACTCTCTGCCTTATATCACAGATATATGTCACAACATGCTTGCAAAATCATAACCGCATGCTAATTACTAGTGTAAACTGGTATTCATATGATTAAACTATTTGAGTAATGAGATGTCAGTCATTTCAGAAATAATTATTAATGGTTAACTTGCTGGTTATTGCATTGTAGATAACCAGGGGGAAATGTCTAATATATATATATCACTATGGAACGTACCAAGTTGATTACCCACAATAAATTTAATTTAATTTAATTAAAAATCCTTGTTTTATCTTGCTGACATAATCAAAGATTCTTAGAAATGCAATTTTCTCCAGGCATGAAATGTTCCTTAAATCAGGCTATGAATGATGCACAAAGACATTTTTACAGTTATTTATCTATTTGTAGTTTTATTTCATACTTCTCTGTTTGTATAGATGTTAGCACAACTTCTTAACACAGTTATATATATATTTATTTTCTATGCAAATGTTTGATTCCTCTGCACATATTTAATCTCTCTGCATATATTTAATTTTGCTACAGATGTTTAATCTCCCTGTACATATTTCATTTCCGTGCAAAAGTCTAACTTCTCTGCAAATGTTCAATATTTTAGCACAGGTTTTAATTTAAACTTAGATCGACCTCAGGTTAACTTTAACGTGTGGCTACTGTGTTAGAGGTTAATTCTGATGTATGTTTAATGTATGTTTGCATGCTGCTCGAATTTCCCTCGAGATCAATAAATAATCAATATCTATATTATTTTAAAGACTTTAGAACATAGATAGGACAAAAACTGGAAGATTTGGTGCTTATATGATGAGTTGTTATGTAAAGGATTGTCTTCTTTCAGATCCAGGTGAGGTAAAAATAAAAATGAGGGCTCGTCCGGGATTTGAACCCGGGACCTCTCGCACCCTAAGCGAGAATCATACCCCTAGACCAACGAGCCACACTTTTCCCAAATAAAACAGACAGTTCCTGAATGTACAGACTGCCACGTTGGTCAGATTTCTGTCTCTCCTCTAACTGTTCCCACAAGTGCGTCTTCTTGTCATCGAGTGCCATCTACAGGACATCTGTGGCACTGCAGTCAAAGCTCCTATAGACGGTTCATACGGTCCAAGCAAACAGCTGATCTTCAGCCTCATGTATGCACACATCATCATCTCCCCGATTACTGTGAATATTGGTTAAAAGTACTTCAAATTCAAATGCTTTGAACTTTCTATGATGGTGACTTTCAGACAAATATTCCACTTTTTATTGACTATACACACACACACACAACTCAAATTAAGATTTTACATTCAAAACATGATGAAGCGTACTGCTGTTACTGCTGTAATGGTTCTTTCTGGGTCAATATGGAAGCCCTTCCTCCTTTGCTTTTCTAGGTGATCTATGTGATAATTCAAGGACTTTCCAGGCACCGATTCCCTCGAATTCAAGGACCCAACACAGCATAATTTGGTGACACAGATCAAGGTGATTTACATATAATAATACTGATGATTTCTCTAATAAGAACATAGCCTAGAATCTTTCAAGAACCCGTGGGGAAACCATGCATACTGCATCTTTTAATGCTGTCACACCCAGAGTTTTAAAGGTTGTTAGGGGGGTCCATGATATGTCATGGCTCACAAAATTTTATTGCATTTTCAAAATCACACCATCAAAACAAAAAGATAAAGCCATCTGCTTATAAAAATACAACACACCGGTCTATACTTTTGGAGATGTCCCCAAATTCAGTGAAACAATATACATTTCCATATAACGCCCACATATACAGTATGACATTATTCCCCGTTTTATTGATATATATATGTATATGTGTATATATATATATATATATATATTAGTCTCCCATGTCTTAGACATAAAACTGAACAATAAGAAAAGGCAACATGCAGGTGATAGCAGCACATTTAAAACACAAAGAGAACAGTCAACATGTTGCAACGAGTGGAGACGGTGACATTTTTAAACTTTGAACCTCCCAAAAGAAGAAAAAAGATGAATATTTCAGAGGTAGTGCTCAATTCTGACCACAGGATGAAGTTCTTATGCCACAGCAGCAGTGTACTGAAATGTTGAACTCAACTGTACTTCAGACGTCATTTTACAACACTTCATCTCTTACTTTGGTTCACTGGGGTTGTAATTCACACTAATGACCACCAGAAGTCATCTCTAGTATTACTTAACCTTAAACACTGGCATGGATTGTTGAGTCAGCTACGCAGAGATCACAAATTCAAAAGGGCGTGAATGTTTCTAGAGTAAAGCTTCTTCTTCTGTGTGTTGATCTGATGCCAAATTAGCACATTAAAAAGAAAGCTTGTGTAAACATGGTTTCTCTGCGCAAGGACGCAAACTACTGCCACGTGTGTTCACGTACAGGCTGATTCCCCCGTATACACAAGTTAAAGTGCGTTTCCTCTGATCATCTGAGTCTCATGTTGAAAATATGATTTTGTGGTGGTTGTCATTACATACATTTTATATCACAAGGTCCTTTATGTCTGACACCAACAGCTCACTTTCACACTCTGACCAGGTGGACGTCTAACACACCCCGACAAGTCCCTCCCCTCTCATGCTCTGTGGTCCGATAACAGTCGAGCAAGGCCTGGATCAGCTTCTTTTAGCAATCTTAAGATGTGACACACTTCAAGTCATGGTCCTTAGCCAGCACAGAGCAAAAGGAGGGACGGGATGTGGGAGTAACTGTTGGGATAGCTCCAAAGAAAACGCTGTGTCCGTCTGTGGGCGTCTTGTTTTATGGTATACAAATATTACCATATCAAAAGTAATCCTATGAGTAACAATAATAATGTGTAAATAATAAAGATGGAGTAAGAGCTGGTGATGGTGTTTTTTTTATATATATATATCTTACTTTTGGTTATTATTTTATCATAAAACGACATCAGAAACTACTCAAACAGACAAAACACACCAGAGACGGGCTGTTGCTGCTGTGTGGACTTTAAAACAGTTCATTCAGGAGACGTAAAATGTCTTTTAAAAAGGTTTTACAGGGTGAAGAGGCAGTTGGGGGGGGGTGGGCAGGTGGTACAGGGTCAGAAGATGACCCAGGTGGGATCCAGAGCAAGTGGAAGGGGTAACATAGTGACCACTCTGGACCAGCGATAAAAGGTATAAGTTGGTGGTTAGAAGTCTGACAGGCCCGAGGCTGGAGGGGGGCTGGTGGGAGGAGAAGGGGGGTGGAGTTATAGAACCTTCTGGAGGATGGCGTTGGGCACTTCCAGAGTCTCGTCCTTCACCAGGACGATGTCATAAGAGTCCAGATATTTGTCCAGTCGCTCTTCCACCTGCAGGGTAAGACCAGAAGGAAACGGTCAAGCGGCGACGGTGCAATTTCTACTTTTTTTTTTTGCCAAGTCACCAAACAGGACGTATGCACAGTCTGTGGTTCACTAATAAGCTCTTAAAGTCATGTCAGGACTCACACACTTGCAGAAATTTGGCTGTGAAACAAAGACAACATACAAGATCATCAAAATTTATGAGCGTAAAATGCAAAGAACCTGATGGACAGCAGACAAACAGTCGTGTCGACGGCCTCAAATGACTTCATGCACTTCATCTCCTCCTGACTTCAGTTTATTGATTTCTAAGTTTGCGAACTCAATCAACTCAACGCTCAAGGACGTTTTCTGTATGTTTTAGGATCCACAGTTACGTGTCATGGCTGTACCTTGTCGTTGAGGAAGCCAATCTTGAGGATGTTCTCCACGTTGGGCGCGCCGTCCGCCATGCTGAGGTCTCCCAGCGAGTCGCCCATCAGGATGATGTTGCAGTATTCCTTGAGCTGTTTGAAGTACTCCGTGTTCCGCAGGGCGCCGTCGTGTTTGTTGTACACGTGGATCAGCTCGCCTTTAAAACCCTTCAGGACGCCCTGTGAGATGATGAAGCAGCACTTTGAGCCATCGTGTTTATGATATGCTTCTGCAGTCATGAGGCTGAACTGTAAACACAGGCGGAAGAACTTTTTGGTGTGCGGGACTCACATTCTCGTCAAAGTCCATGAAGTTGGAGACGACTTTGACGTTGGGGTGGTAGACTCCGGCCTGGCGGATGATTTCCTCCAGGACGTCGCCCAGGCCAGCGGAGAAGATGAAGACAGGCACGTTGTGCTGATGCAGGCGGTCGAAGAACTGCTCGAAACCATCCCTGAAACCAAAAAAGGAACATACAGAAAGGAACAAGTTGGTGAGAGTTATTCTTCTGCTGTGGTAAACAAGCTCGCAGTATTTATATACAGCGTTCAGTCTCTAGACGAGCGTGGAGGAGCGGGTACCTGAGTGCAGCGTCAGACTCTCTCACCACCTCTGACAGTTTGTCTTTCTCTAGCCGCTGCTCCACGAGCAGTGTGTGAGACTTGAAATACCTGCAAACACATGAATGAATACACATCTTTAGATATATTGTGTTAAGAAAGTTAAGAAAGAAAACGTGTGGAGGTTTGTGTGTGCGTACCACTCCACCATGAACGGGTATTTCTCCTCCATGGTGAGCTGAGGGTCGATCTCGATGGGATAATATTTATTCTTCAGCTGCAGCAGCTTCTGCCTGCACTCCTCCGTCACCAGCTTGCAGTTATCAATGATATCTGCAAAAACAAAAGTGATGACACCATTATAATAAATGTTTCCAGGCAAGTTATGGCAAAAGATTCAACGGTTCTCGTTGTGCTTACTGTGACACGTCGGACAGCGCTTGCCGTTGACAGCGAACTTGCTTAACGTCATGTCGAAGTCTGTGATGATCTGCAACGGAGCCAAGAACACTTTGATGATCAGAAATACATGAAACAAAACATTAGATGCTTAAAAAGACACTGGCACAGACAGAGGACATCACAGGGAACTAAATAAAATCATCAACTAGAAGTCCTGCTGTCTGTAAAGCGCTGGACCGGCTGTCAGCTCGTGAACTTCGGTGCTACCAGGGGGTGCTGTTTCACCAAAACGCTGACTGTCAGGATGTCACCAGATCTTGATATTCTACCTGTAGTTTGGAAGCTCCTCCTTTGATGAGGCCACAGATTATCTGCTCCACCCTCTCGGGGTCCCTCATGTGGACCGTCGTCTTCTCAAACTGAGGCATCTGGAGAGAGAAAGAGAGGTTAGCAAACAAGAAACCTCATGAACAGACGCTTCGGCTTTAAGAGATTCCTGACAAACCACTACAACACTTTGGCCTGCAGGTTATTCTGCGGTTAGAGCTCTGTTATGAAGAGGAGGACAAAGAGGAGAAGGAGTTTCAAGAGCTAGGCTTCTTTGAGGGCGAGCAGTGTGTGTGAAAGTGTGTCAAACTAGAGTTGTTATAGAGTTATTATGACATTTTTCTTGGGCGCAGCCTCCAGTGTATTTGAACACACTGTTCCAGACACACACACACACACAGTCCTGCAGGGGGTTTCAGGGTCACGAAACAGCTGATGTTTGGAATCTGTCGGTGTTGTATAACAAGCCGAATGCCCACACAAACAGCCACCCTGCAGAGGAGGTGAAGCTCGGCCCGATCATTGGTCGACTTTCTTCTTCAACTTCTCTGTGAAATCTTGCACGAACATTTAAAGAAAGTCTGCGTCCTTCAGGGATGATGGCGAAGTATTTTTTTCCTGTGAGGGCTCGTCAGCGAGTAGCAGGATAACACCGATCAGTTTGTGTCTTTGCAGATCAGCAATAAACTTCCGAGTTTGGTGGAACCAAGCAGGAAAGAAAGGAAACTCTTGACATTTGCCACCCATATATGCATGACAGAAATCTGCAGATCTGCGGTCTGTATTTGGAGTTTTGATTGGCCACCACTCACAGATGGAGGAAAGAGAAGAAGAAAAACAGTCCATCATTGCTAATGTTTCAAGCTTCCCTGAGGTCGTCGCTGGATCAGCTGACTGTGGACATAAGTGATCCACACCTGGAAGATCAACAGCAAAACGGGAAGAAACAAACCGGCCTGCCAAACAGCCCTGCAGGAATGAGTGTGTTATGCTAACTTACGTAACAATGTGGAGTTACAAAATAGCTTTGATTTCAAGGAATGAGTGCGTTAAGATGATTCTAACGGGGTTATTTGGTGGGAAATTTTATAATCTGATTACAAAGATTAAGATTTGCATATTGCTTTAGCCAAAGACATTTTGCTGTGAGTCATTCGAAGTTGCAAAAACATCAGTTGGAGAACTGACTCTTAGATTCTTAAAAAAAAAACAGTCTGCGACGGGTACAAGCAGCCGTGAACCTGCATCCAGGGTGAGTGACACGGAGGCAAAAGAAGGCTTGCACAGTCGGGATGTGGCTAACGTTATCTTAGACTTGTTTACTGATCTGTGAGTTCAATAAAGTGTTGTTTGATGGTCTATATGGAAAAGATGGTATGAACGGTGGAACATGCGCTCTGAGTCGCGTACAGCCCGACTACGGACACTCATATTTAACAGACTGTTCAGTTTAGTTTATGGGCCGATAACAGACGATCATCCTGTGAATCTTGATGATTTTATTTTGTTGTTTTTGTCGTCAGATTGCTTTTGGTTCATTTTGAGTGACAGATATTTATTAACGTTCACTATCTGTCAAAACAAGCGTATAAAGATAGATTCATATCTACACATATAAAGGCGTGGCAGCAGACAAACAGTAGATATACAGTGTGTGGATTAAAAGCCAACGGCTGAATATCTATACTGCACAAACACACACACAGCAAACACCCCACCCCCCCCAAAACACACACACACAACCGCACCACTTCCACCACTTCCACCCGTCGTATATAATCAGTGTCAGGTTACGTAACTCCTCGTACATCACTCGCTACAGAAATATGATAATCACAACCAGAACGTAAACTAAAACACAAAATTTATTAGTTCCAGTCTGCTCTCTAGTGATCCTCTCACACACACACACACAAACACAGACTTATCTAAGCGAGCAGAGACCCAAAGCAACTTCCTCAACTTCATATCCGCTCTGATGTGTCGAAAAACTAAGCAAAATGTGGATGTGTCGCCACGGGGACGTTCTGAAAACACGACACACTGTCGACACTTAAATACGACCTTACGGTCAAGGCGGTGAATGTGATACCGCCAGATGTGCTGCATCACATTCCTGTGCCTTCGTGTGTTCATGTTTTGTACATTACAACGTTACAGTCCAGCAGAAATGAAGAAAAACCTCAACATGACAGGCAGCAAACACAGAGGTCAAAGGTCAAAGCATCCTGACAGCAGGAGAAGACGTTCAGGAGGATTCTGCGACATTTCAGAACAAGAATTTGTAGCGTTAAATGTTTGTTTTTTTCAGTCTCTATGAAGCAGCGATGTCTACAGCGTGGATTATAACCAGTTATACACAAACACATGCGCACACACAAGCTTACCTCGGGTCTGTTGTCTCAGCAAACACAAGAGTGAGGAAAAGATTGTGCGGCTGCAGAGGGCTTATATATCTACAGCAACAGTCAGGGAGGGGGTGTGGGTGTTACCCAAAATAGATTAGACAACATAGCCCCTCCCCCTGTACAGAGAGGCTCACACACACACACACACACACGGTTTAGTATAAATAGACGCTGAATTGGGGCCAGTTGGAGGAAAAGTAAATCTATCCCTCATTCCAGTAATGTGACCTTTGACCCCTTCAAAAAAAAGAGCCTTTAAAAAAAAAAACGATCGGAGAGGACGAACTCGCTTCAGCGCTGCTGCTGCTACTGCTGAGCACACACATTTTAAACACACAACACACACACGCGCAGTAAATAGCTCGGAGGCGTACGAAAGGTCACGGGGGTCAAGGTTCGGTGCGACATAACACACACGTCCATTCACACCCGCAGAGGTTAACTCTGGACACACAGTCTGCTGTGTGACCCACAGAACGTATACAGTACATTTAAAATGAATTAATTTCATACATATGACGGCAAACTGTTCATCTATTGGGTCAAATGTTCATATATTCTGTATCATAGACCGGCCCTGCACAATGCCAGTGTGTTATTGTTCCGAAACAACAAACCATGATTCGACCAACAGGTCATTTCCAGACAATACTTTAGCCAAGAGCATAATGTTCACTGGAGCCAGCGTTATGTTTGCTAAATTTACAGTGGGAGTGGCCTTTTTTCACCGACACCACAGAGCCACTGTAGTTTAGAAGTGTCATGATGCTGTTTTAACCTCACCAAAACGAGACCCGCAAATAAATAACTGTAGCTCAATACGTCGCCGGCGACACGCACAGGTTGAGTGAGAAATGTGCGTCTATCGTGGGGGTCTGCAAAGTGTTAGAGGATGTACAGAGTAGGGTTGCAAAATTATGGGAATTTTCCAAGTTGGAAACTTTCCATGGGAATTAACGGGAATAAACCAGGAATTTACAAATAAATCTGTTTTTTTTTTTAAATTGTATTATTTTGCATGTCTATGACAAAACAAAAAGATTATATTTAAGTTTGGATATGATACAGTTTGTTTAAATTACCCAAAATTTACAGTAAATTCCCATGGAGTTTCTGATTTGGAATATTTCCCAAATTGGAAAGTTACCAGAAAGTTACCAAAAACTGCAACTTTTGGAGCCGGAGCTGCTGGATGAATAAAAGCCCGACATCACGTCAGATCTGCTCTGACCCCGCAGCATGAGAGCTTTCCAATTATCAATATTAATGTGACAATGGATCATGATAAAGATTTTATGTCATACTGTCCGGCTCACATCCGGATGATAAATCTGATGATAAATCAGTCACCTGTAAATGATATTTGACTGAAGGATGTTTCACGTTAGAAAATAATGTTAAAAAAAAAGAGAGAAATAATGAGACAAACAAGGCAAACTATCTTCACATTCGCATTAGCAACTGTAGCTGCGAGCTGCGCATGTGCAAACACACCCTCAGTGCTTGTTGTTGCTTGCTGGCTATATTCTGGCCGTGGTGCGAACACACATGAACGATCCCACAGTCAAACACACGAGCAGGCGAGGTGCTTTCTGTGTGAACGCACAATTATTGACCTCAAACAACCAAACTATTTTCAATAAAATGTGGCTGCTTCAGTATTTAGCTGACGTAAACGCAGACACACACGCAGAAACAGGCAGCAGCTTTACATTTTTGGTTGAGTCTGAGCACGTTCATCATTTCAATTAAATGTACGCACACACACACACACACAGATTGGTATTCAGGTTGAGCAGGTTCTTGTGTTGGAGCCTCTGAGTGACACCAAGGCTGAAACATGTCAACTCCAGCAGAACCATTCTTCTATCAGTTAACCCAGATTCCTCAACCAATACATCAATAAAGTATAATCTGTTGTTGGTGTGATAAGATTAAGAAACGTGTGCAATATCATGATTTTGTTAACACAAATTCAAAGCTGGCTTTGATAAACTGGACCGACCAATCAGGAGAACAAAATCAGACGTCTAAGCGCGGCACTGACACTTTGTCCCAGGGCTCAATTTTTGCTGAACAAGGCTCAGTTCCCCGCTGACGTCTTAACTGTCGGTGTTGTTGATGTAGGAAGACAGAGGCTGGAACATGACACAACCTTGCCCTCTGACCTCGACCGCCCTGCATACCACAACTCCCCAAAACTAGGTTGACGCTCTCCGGTTACACCTCGCCACAATAACAGTAACATGTTATTGGTGTGCAGAAGGAGCACAGAGACGCAGCTCCACCAGTCGTTTCCAGTCGCATTAATGGAAGAGAGGAGCAGGGAGTGTTTCTGTTTAGTCGGCTCACATGCAATTTTGCAATTTAGTTTGCGTCTGCAGTTTAACGGTGCATGCAAACCACAAGACGAAGCTCCACTGTGAGACTGTCAACAACAGAAATGGTGCAAAGCGTTAATAAATGTTGCTGTCGATCGCCTGCAGCTGTTTCACAAACTGCTCGGAGGAATATTAGCAGGCTGCCCGGCGTTTCATGCAACTTTTGGATTTGTTTCCGACAGATGATAGCCTGTGACCTCTGGATGCAAATCAGCAGCAGAGCTGCAGGAGGACTGCAGACGATTGTCAACAGACTGCTGTAGCTATAAAAACTTCATTTTAATATCAAATCAGACTTAAACAAATATTTGGGTCTTCATTTTTGGCTTTGACCCATCTATCAGCAGCTTGTTGAGTAGCATTTCCATGTAGTTTTATGTTTTGCAAAGTCAAAACCAACAAGACAAATCCTATGGATGTCTACCAAGCAGCAACCTCTGTGGCTGTGAAGTGAATAGGGTTGCAAAATTCTAGGAAAGTTGGAAACTTTCCATGGGAATTAACAGGAATTTATGGGAATATATAAAATATATTTTTCTGCTCATGACAAAACAAAATGTTTATTTATGTTTGGATATGATACAGTTTGTTTAAATTACCCCTAATTTCCAGTTAATTCCCATGGAGTGTCTGATTTGGAATATTTCCAAAATTACCCAGCTTAACTTTCCCATGGAAAGCTTCTGGAATGTTGCCTGAAATTTACCCGAAACTTTCTGCTCCTTTGCAACCCTAGTGGTGAAGCCAAAAGTTCCAAACTGCAGTTCTTCAAACGTCCACTCGAGGCTGCCTCCAGAAGTGAGTCAGTCTCCATAAGTCCCCATGTTCAAATGTCCAACTTCACAGCAGAAATAAACATGTTTACAGCCTGGTACAAAAAACAGTTTTGGTCTCTGCTAATTTCCCCGTTCATGACAACTGTACTGAGGGTGAATTTATATACAACTCACCTGTTCAGGTTATATTAAGGCTTAAAGTTATGTATATTTAAGAGTGTGGCTGCTTTGATTGACAGGTAGGTGCTGTTCAGGCGGCTTGTTTGAGCAGCCAGGCTTCATTCAGCCAACCTCAGCTCCAACTTTGGATTAGCAAGGAGTCGATGGAGGCAGGACTGTGAAGATGGCAACGGCCAGAGCCACCACACTGAGCTTTACACCGTCTGTAGTGTTTAAAAATAATGTGGTACATTATCAGACCCGGTTCTGTCTCCACCCAAAACCTCCAAGCCTGCTCCCATATCTGTCCAGAGAACAGAAGAGAGTAACCACTTCTACAGAGGTTTCACCTCACGTCCACACGCCGACGCCCTTCACCTTTAACCTCAGCATGTGAGGGAGGAAGAAAGGTCAACAGCACCATAGTCTGTCACATGAATTGAAGGCACAATCAAATCAAGACGATCATGAAGTCAAGCGTTGTCACATGTCTCATTAATATGTTGGTATGGTTAAGATAGCAGAGTGTGGATGTCAATAATCCTGTAGCATCAGAAGATAAAGATAGCCACACATTTCTGATCGCTTCACTGAATTTGAACGGTACGTGTTGTTGCTGCAAAACACGCGTACGCACAAAGAAAACTGTAATCGAGTCTCCAACAGCTGTTCAACCTTCTCCCAGCATTCCTCTGAAATCCCGCCAACAACACGAGTCTGAGCAAAGCTTACGGTCGAAGCACCGTGACTCAGCCTCGGCCTGCTGCGGTCGACAGGTGACTGATCCCGGCATTGTTGTTTTGATGAGACATCCTTACTGCTACAACCTTTACATCTACTACTCTACCACTTCAAATAACTCACTGCTGATCTCAGTTATTAGTATTGATACTACAGCATCCTTTCTCAGCATTATTACTATCCTGTCACTACCTCTTCACATCTGCGTAGCGGTGGCTGAGTCTCAGGAGGTAGAGCGTCCACTAATCAGAAGATTGGAGGTTCGATCCCCCCAGCTCCTATACTAATTATCTTTGGGTAAGATACTGAACCACAAATTGCCATCTGTGTGTGAATGTGATTAGCTCCAGAGCTGATGAGCAGATGGCAGCCGTCAGTGTATGAATGGCTGAATGTGATATGTCATGTAAAAGTGCCTCGAGTGGGTCAGAAGACTAGGAAGGCGCTACACAAGTACAGTCCACTTACTTCTGAACGCTACTATTAGATGATACTGCAACTTCTGCTACAATTACTACGACTACTATCAACTTAAATGCTACCACAACGTTTGCTGCTACTTTTACTACTTATACTGATCTCTTAGAAGAAATACTGCTGATGTTCCTGCTACGATTGGTATCCTCCTCCTCCTCCTCCTCCTCCTCCTACTATTACTGCAACGTTTGTGACTACTCCTCTCGAGTTAGAGGGTAAAAATCAAGAGAGGAGCGAGAGGTGGCGGTCCGGCATCAGAGAGGCGGCGGAGGACTCTCGGTGGATTAACAGTTTATTTCAAGCAAACCGCAGCTGGTGATTGTTGGAACAGTAGAAAGACAAAAAGTTTAGGTGAGTTTCAGTTTTAATTTGAACAAAGTAAAATGATTGTTTTAGCAATATAACTGCTGTATCTGGTTCACAAGCTCTTTTCGTAGACCCACCCTGACAGCCATCTGTTTCTACTGATAAAAAAGACCACAACCACTGAAGTTCAGCTGGACTTTCAACCCTCAAATGAATGCAGGCTCATCCTTCTGCTACACCGACGACTCTGAGAAAGCTTCAGTTCAGAACCTCTCTTGGAAAGACGTGATACGAGCCCAGCACGTGTGCAGGCACCCCACTGATCCTATCATAGAATCTACTGTATCCTGTGGCCTCTTCTAGCAGTACACAGCAATCCCTAAATATCTGTATGTTGCTTTGGTCTTAACTGTTTCTGTCCATTGCACAAACACACATGGAGGAGTGCTGATTACTGGAATGCAGAAAAAAAAAAATCCATCTTGTTGTCCAGCTGCAGTTCAAGTGTTGCTCTGTTCTGCCCTCTAGAGGTCAATGAGGTGAACACACACCCTAGCAGGTGCCGTCCTGGTCCTGCTCCAGGGTCCTGGCATCGTCAGGCCTTACTGGAACACTTACTGAGACCAACTGGACTCATTGCCGGTCGTTTTTTATGTTTCCTGCAGCATTCGATAGTTCCGGCGGCTGCATCGCCGCAACTAAAGAGCGGAAAAGGTAGAAGTATAATCGATCACCTGTGCGAGATCTATCCAGATCTGTCTGAGTGAGCTCGGCAGGTGTTTGTCCAACACCAAATAAGAAATGAATTAATCGATGTATGTAAGTGAGGAGCAGAGAGGTCAGAGCACGGAGTCTACGGCGTTAACTCGTGTCAGACAGACAGTGGGGAGCTCCTGCGACTAATGTGACCCTGACACTGTGAGGTCTAATCATAGTTACATAATCATAGTTACTGAATATATTTAGTACACCACGGTGTTCGACAGTGAGAACTTGGTCTGGAGACTTCAGCAAACACAAGGAGTCAGTTCAGTCATTGTGAATCATTCCAGATGTTTTCATGTTATGTTTCAAAGTATCTTTATGGCCAGAACTCTGATCCAATACTCAGTTTTTAGCAATGAAACACGAGTTAGAAGCAGGACACAGATCAGAATTTCTGAGTTTTTGACATGATTCGTTGAATACTGGCCACACAGATGCATGCAGAGTAGAATGTGAACCCCATGTTGCTTCTGATGTTCACGCAAAAGGGGATAAAATAGACGTTAAAGGTCAACTGAATGTAACAGAAAGATAAGTTTGTGCTTGGAATTTTACTTGTCTTTCATATGTGTGACGATGACGAGCTAAAAGTAGATGTCTGTTCATAAAAACTATGACGATGCATGTTTTGTTTCTGCTGACGAGACGGGACTAATGCATGGAACGATGTGCAGATCAGGCAACGCCAAACTTTCTTTAAGACCACGCTGCCCAACCCGCAAATATATATCCATCAAACAGCCCGAGCTCAACCAGCAGATTTATGTAATCTAGAAGCACAGCTGTGAGGACTGAGCGGCCTTTGAGATGTCATCGACTGAACACATGAAGGATAAAATGACTAAAATGTGACTGAATCTAATGAACGTTTTCACTGTAACTGAATCTGTTTGATCGCGTCTGACATTTAACTGATAACATAAATGTGATTTTCTTCACGTGGTTCAACTGATTCTTCGTTTATCCAGTCACCGTGGCAGAGTTGTGAAAGTTTGTGAGGAAGCTGCTGCTTCGTTGAACCAGGAGAACTTCGTAGAAGCACACAACAAACATCAGCGGAGCGTGAAAGGCTTTAGTTCCAGCGTGCCAGCTCTGTTTTGAACAGACTTTTCTGGTAGTACGAAGAGTGTCTCATTACGGCGGCTGAGTTTTAGGACACGCTGCTGTATTGATGCACTTTTTACCAATACCACGGACACAGAAGTCACTTTTTCAAGGCAGTCTGATATCATAAAATAAAACCTTTTCTCAATTATTTCATTTATTTGCTATTTTAGGGTTGAATAAAGCTTTGTTCCCTCTATCATCGAGGCGCTCTGACGTCTAACTTAGTCCTGGATATTCTTATTGTTTTATTTGGAAGTTGCTGCAGTTTAATGAGCAAACGGGACAGACAAACATGTAACAAACAGCAGTAAGCAGTGAACAAAGTCGAGCTGCAATGGGCTTGCCAGCTGTACACAAAGACCACAATGGTTTTTTTGGAATAAAGAAAAGAATGTGCTTTGTTTTTTTATGTGATTCCAAAGAATTTCTGAGATGACTCAGACGGGTTTTTAAATGAGTCACATAACTCGCGAAAGCAGAGCGGCGTCCATGTGAAATTTCAGCCTCCCTGAGCCGCTGTGTGTGTGTGTGTGTGTGTGTGTGTGTGATTCTCCACTCCCGAGGGGTTTGAAGCGGATGTTTGTGCTTCTGTTTTGTCAGGCATCATCAAAAGCAGATGGTCAGAAGTTTCCAGGCTGAAGGTCGGGACAGGAAACTGGTTCTATCTATCCTGAAGCTGTCGCAGCTACTACATCATTAAGTCTTTGACTTTTTGTGGCACTCTGCAGCTATAAAGTTGAATTTAATCCAGGAAATAATGCTCCAGTGATGCACTGATTGTGTCTCTCTCTCTTAACACAAATTATTGGCATCTAAGATCGACCTGGGAAGATCTACATGGCTGAAATCAGAGACTCCCTTTGACTCTTCCAATACCACGGACACAGTTTTTCAAGGCAGTTTGATATCATACAATAAAACCTTTTCTCAATTATTTAATGTATTTGCTATTTTAGGGTTGAATAAACCTTTGTTCCCTCTATGCGGGTCAAAGTAGATCTCTCCCTGTGATGACAGACTGTTACAAGGCAACAATAAGAAATCACACTTACAATGACACATCAAGCAGAGGTTTCCTGGCAGGGAGGTTACAACACTAACCGTTTGTGGGCGGCTGACTTTGAGGAGATTCTCTTCAGCTAAATGAGGTTTGTGTGCGTCTGTGTGGGCAGATGGTAGATAAAAAAAAAAAATATGCAGGTAAGTGCAGGTGGAGCCAAATAACTCAGACATGAATCATAGAGATTATAGGAGATACAGTACAGGGCGACGCCTTCTAATGACTGAAAAATTCAAAGTCTAAACATCCCCGCAAAACATATTCGAAACTATATTATGAGAAAATAAATATGTAAATGCTCACATGGGTATCTGAGGGATGGTGAGTCTTTGGAAACTTTAATATAAACATAACATACATGCATGGTCAGAAATGAACACTCGAGGAGGGGTGTGGGGTTAGTCTGCCTATCTGTGCTGCACAGACTGTAGAGATTAGCTGAAGCATGAAGTAAAAAAAACACGTCCACATGACGTGACGTGAAGATGTTGCAATACAATCGTTTGTCCTGGCCCTGTAGTCTGTCGGTAAACAGTTGATTCCTTTCAGCACTTTGCACTTCATCTCATCCAACTCCATCAGCTCACAGACGCCTCCTCCTTCCACAAAGTCTTACAGGAACTTATGTGGCTATTTTCTCCTCGTGCTTAATCATCAAACATTTGAATCATCACGCCGTGATTCGCTTTTAGTTTAACGTCACACAGCTTTTTAGGAACATCGCTCTTCAGCACTCTGCCTGCTGTGTGATGCCTCAAAGCGTTTGGGGTTATCTTAAGCGTGCAAATCTAAATGCAAATGCTCGATATGTTGTACAGCCGTCCCAGGTAAGCTGCGGTGTTGTGATGTGTGGAAAAGGCCATGCAGAAAGAAGGATTACAGTGTCATACACTCAACAACAAAGAAGACGCTGTATTTTTCTGTTTGTCTGAGACAATCACACAAACGTTGACTCATTCCAGCCTATTTTTCCTGTTTGTCTGCAGTTTTGTGTGGAATGTTTGTGATTCCTGTCGGACAGGTTACAGAGCTGGACTCTGGAGCGTGCTGCTGCTTTCAGCTTGCATAACCTGCATGCTGTCTGTTTCAACAACAGACAGCATGCAGACAGCATGCAGACAGCAGCTCTGGAGCTGTTACCATGACAGCGACAGAGCATCGCTGTCACAGAGGGGTCAGCTGTCGAACAGATCTGCTGCTCTGCTCTGTTCTGTTGGAGAGCAGCTCACTGATGACCTCTAAAAAAAAAAAAACAGCTGCTGTTTTAGGGAGCATTCGCGGCTGCGCAGAACGGCGCGCAGCTCCACTGCTGTCAAGATACCAAGGACGCGGTGTCATATTTCCGGACATGATTTTCAGAATAAAGGCGCACGTGTTGCAATGTCCTGTGGGTGTTGCATTAGATTTAAATACAACAGCAACAGCAACGTATTTAATGCTGAACTTGCTCTATCTAGATCCAGTTTTAATGCACTGTTGGTTCCTGATTATTAAGCACTAAATAAATTTAGGATATTTAAAAATTCCACCATCCAAAGTGTAAATGTTTACATGCTTAATGGCACAATAAAATGTTAAAATAGTGATTAAGAGGTCAGCAACAAATTGTTGTTTTCATTATAGATTAATGTCTACATAATTTTCAGTATTAAGTTATTAGTTGTTTGGACTAAATAGATAATTTGGACATTTTTGTTCTTATATTATATATTACTATTAATGTATAATTAATAACAACAACAATAATAATAATATAATAATAATAATAACAATAATAACAACAATAATAATAATAATAATAATAATAATAATAATAATAATAATAATAATAATAAAGGTATCTTAACCATTAAGTTGCTCTCAAAACTATCAACTGTCAAACGTAGGCGCTTTTATTTTGAAGGCGCAACCTCCCCACTTCCTGTTTCTCCTCCCTCTTAATGGCCGCCTTGACGCAGCTTGTTGTCTATATATTTGTTTAACTCACCATCTCGATGATCCGGGTTTTCTTGCCGGCTCGCTTCTTCTTAGCCACGATATACTGGGCCAGAACTACGCCGCCGAACAGGGCACAAACGCTGGCGCTGGCCGCGGCCCCGACCTTCACCACGGCCGTCCTATCCATGACGGTCCGCTGGCTGTTCATCCACCGATTAACCGCCTGCCTGCCCGCCCGGAGAGTCCCCGTCCCGTCCCGCCTTCTGTCAAGAGAGGCGGCTTCCTACTGGTGCAGACCGGGCAGCCAAAGATCCTCTACCGCGAAACAGGACCAGTCACTCTGTGGATTTGTAGTTTTTGGCGGATTTCAGCGGGATAATTAGAAAATGCCAAATTATTGTCACCAAATTATAATTATAACGTAAAACTAACAAAGAAAGTGACATATTTAACATTTATTTAATCATATATTTAAACTAAACTCACCTCGTTACCCCTCGTAAGAGCTCCTTTTGTCTATTTAAAGTCAAATTAATAAAGAGAGTAACAAGGGTCTGTAAATGCAATGACAGTTGGCTACAGCAATTTATTAATATTAGAAAATGTTTTGTTTTTTTTACTCTTGAATCCTTCAGCACAAAGGATGTATTGAATAGTTTAAGTGATTTATGTCTACACATAAATTATCAGTCAAACCAGCACTACATCTGCCTGAATTATAAAATATGTAAGTGGTAAAACGAAGAGCTGTTTGGGAGATGAAAGAGCCGACTCTTCTTGGTGAGCTGAGTCAAATGATATTTATATATATCCTTTTCTCTTCGTAGCTTCCTTCCTGTGTTAACATCCTCCATGGTTGCTTAGCCTCTGTCGTTATGTCCGGTTACATTGCCCGCTTGTCCAGCTCCAGTTCTGGCACGACATCTGCTTAGCTCTCCCGTCAGCATTCCCCCACGCCCCGGGCCTGAAAACCCCTTTAGTACACCCCTTTATTGCAAAGACTAACACTCTCCTGGTGCTCTGAGTTCTCAGTCTGGGCAGCCTGGCTAACAAACTGAGTTAACTTTACCTAACAGCAGCTACAGTACACACATCACTTGAAAATGAACCTGTTATAACTCAGTAGGTCACCTGCATTATCACACAAAGAGACCCCAAAAAACAGTTTATAGACACAGAACAGACATGACACACTGGGATAGTCAAAGAAAAACACTAATAATATTTATTGTATGAACTGCAGTCATGCTGTAGACACATGGGACACTTATAACATTTTAAAACCAGAATACAGACCCAGAGGGAAAATGTAAAGCCTTGAAGAGACTGTGTGTGTGTGTGTGTGTGTGAGAATGAGCATGGTGGGAAAACAAGTCTTGTGACTGGCTGGCAGCAGGGATGTTGGAATGTGTTACAAGTCGAGTAAATATGCGAGCATAAAAGCTCTGTTGTCTGAAAATAAATAACAGCAGCGTCTCCGGGGGGGTGTCCGAGCCACACGTCACGTGATGGGAGCGAGTTCCTTCAGATGACCAACGAAGAGTCACACGAGACAGAGTTCATACATTTATCATTACATCAGAATATTTTACATTTCATCCAGTCCATTCCAGTCTCACTGTATGACTGGGATTGTATGAACAGTACAGTATTACTGCTACATGAGTCGGGAGACGCATCAGTGTCTAAGTAGAACAGAAACTACCTGCTTGTTCCACACATGGACACACGTTCCCACGTTGAGGGGAATTAGTGGTTATTAATATGGAGTTTATTTCCATCCACCACAGCAAAAAATAATCTATTTTACAAGACATCTGAACTTGTACTGAACTCCCGGATGAAATGTGTTTTAAAACCAAAAATGTCATGGAATCAGACAATCGGGGTATCAAAAAATTGATTAGCAGTTAAAAATAAAACAGTGAAATGTTACGATTCTTTTGACTTATCGGGGAACAAGCTACGTATAGAACCTGTGTCTGATCTAAAGCTCCCACCACAGTGCAGTGTTCTTCATCATCACCATCATTATCACCATCATCAGAACCGTGTGCGTGTGTTGATAGTAGCTACTCCACAGGCCGAATGCCCTTGGCCTCCTCCAGCTTCCTCAAAGTCTCGTCCCACTGGGTGAACTGCTTGGACAGCAGGAACATCTGCCAATCAGAGAGTCGGGGGGTCAGTGAGGAGGAGTCATCGAACTTTTGTGGCTCTTTTAACAGCTTTATACTTTATCTTGTGGTGAGTTTTACTTCACTTAACTTTAAAAAATGAAAATAGAAGTGTACCATTTTGTTGTATTCCTCAAAAAGCTTCTTCACTTCCTGGGACTGAGCCTCAGTTTGGTCCTGTAAAAGAGACAAACATGGAGGCGTCAACAGAAGAAGCTAATGAGAGAGACACACAAAGAGGGAGGTGGGGAGAGGGGTTACCTGCTCTTTGATGTGAATCTGTGACAGGCGCTGCAGCTTGGTGGCGTGTTCTGGTACGTCTGCGTAAAAACAAAAGACACTCGGCTGTCACAGACCTGATAGTGTTAACTTACAGTACCGGAGTATAACACCGCACAGCGGATCTGATTGCGTCCTTGATTTGCAGCTGCCAGGTGAAACTCACCTCTGATGTAGGTGCTGTCCAGCAGGGGCTGCATGTTGCTGACCTGCTCCAGCAAAGACGCCTGGGAAAGCAAGAAGTCCTCCTCTGTGGAAACAAACATCACAGCGAGGACTGAATCACATGGAAGTTGCTCTTTTAAGTCCAAATATATTAGGTAGTTGTAAATATTAGTTGTTTTTATCTATCCATGGGTCCTCACCAGCGAGAATGAACTCCAGCTTCATGGCGTCAGGTACAGTGATGTGATCGGTGAACTGGGGGTCCAGGTACTTCACCAGGTCCTCAACTGTATCAGAACACCAAGAAATATGATCAGAGACTCGCCAAACACAGTTCAGAATCTGAATAGAGAAAAAATGAATGCAAGCACTGCTGTGACTGTGAATTTTAGACATGCACTTTGTTGAGCGAGCACCAGGAATGACACTAGCATGTAGAATATTTCATGAGTGAGGGGCCTCGGTAGTCTCGTAGTTAAGGTGCAGTCCACATAAGTCAGCCAGGAGCCCTCTGTTACACATCATACATACATACACTGACTATAAAAGGCAAAATGTCAAGACAAAAAAACAAACAAAACAATATTGTAGATGAACACAATATGATGCATGGATAATTGTATCAATGTGAAGTCCTTTCTGAGTAACCTGAATACACACAGATACATTGACATAACAGTGTGTGACTCACTCTTCTTGTGCAGGATCTTTACTCGTTCTCTCTTGTTGGCCGTGTTGGTCAGACCTGCCTGAATTCTGGCCAATGAATCAGCACACTGCAGGACAAAGAACACTGATTAGATTGAATGTTGGTGAGCAACAAGGGTATCGTACAGCCATTATTTATATAGCATGTCTAACCTTTTTTGTGCAATATGTCGTACTGTATATATGCAGGCCATTTGCATATGGATACTTACAACATTAAATCTGGATTGCACCTATTTTTTTTCTACTGATTAACAACATGTTTACACCTGTACTTTAACTATCAGAAACATGAAAACACTTCTTAAGCAGGACAGTTCAGAACGGGTTCTTTCTCTAACCCCTGCAAACACAGCAACATCTACCAGCAGACAAATGCACTTCAGTGCCCCTTTGTAGGTTCAAATTGTTCATCACACCATGTGACGCCCTGATGAGACGGCCCATTCAGTGGCTCAAAGGGAGCACACCATGTTTTTTTTTTAGACAATTAGCTACAAAATACACTAAAGCGTTATTAAAGCATAGCCCAGGATTTCAGATTGATAAGTGTGTTTGCATGGAAACTCTCCATGCTTATTGTGTCTTTTCACTCATTCATCCATCCATAAATATCAGGACGGTAGTTGAAATATCTATCACAAGCTCCCAGATAGATAGATAGATAGATAGATAGATAGATAGATAGATAGTGGGGGAAACTCAAGCACCCAGTAGCAGACATGAGACACAGTAAATATACAGTAAGCATGCATTAAAATTAGCCTATACTACAATAAACATACATTAAAACTGACTTATCTGTATTTAAATTAAACCTGTGCAGAGTAATTTGACATGTGCAAAGAAGAAATGCAAACAGTCCAAAACAACAACAACAACAACAGTCAGCATCGTGTGACTGCCACAGTTTATGCGTCCTTAAACGTTACTTGGATGGAGTAAATAAACAGAGACACCGTTATGGCCTCATAGCTAGTCAGCTTGCTATCTGTGTAAGTAGCCACGTCCAGGCTAAAGAGCTAACCTAGCGGCCGTTTAGCTGGTAGATGAACGAGACAATAGTTTTTAAAAGGTCTTCCACTGAAGTGAATAGTTGTCAGAGTTTCTAATAAAACGTATCTCTGTACCGCCGATGTGTGCATAAATAAAAAGGGCGTTCACTCATTCCTGCTTGACGGAGCTATCGTTAGCTCTGCCAGGCTAACTAGCTTCGTCACTAGCCTCCCACTTATCGGAACAAACGGTTATTCTGGACGAACCTTGACCGGTTTCCCACTTTTGCTTCTTCTCTCGCCGTATAGCCGACTCTCCAGCGCCTGAAGACGCATTTCCAGGTTATCCGTCTCCAGTTTTTTATCCATTTTTTTTTAAAGCTAACTAACGTACAACACAGCAGCACAACCCAAAACAGCTCAGGAGTAGTGATGTGGCGTTCGTGAACGAGCCGGTTCAAAGAGCCGGCTCTTTTAAGTGAACGATGGGGTGCCGACTCCAGTCCATGAGCCGTTGGACGCATTTTAATAATATGCTTAAGTTTTTATAGGTGTTTCTATCTGCTTTGTGTAGCAGAGCGGTTAGTGCATTCATTGGGTTACAAGGGTCTGTAAATGCAATGACAGATGGCTAGAGCAATTTATTGATATTAGAAAATTCAGTTTTTACTTTTGAATCCTTCATTGCAAAGGATGTATTGAATAATTTAAGTGATATATGTGTATACATAAATTATCAGTCGAACCAGCGCTAAATTTGGCTAAATTATAAAAGATACAGGCGATAACATGAAGAGCCGTTTGGGAGCCGAAAGAGCCGACTCTTCTTGGTGAGCTGAGTCAAATGATCTGACTCCATTAAAAAGAACCGAACTTCCCATCACTGGTACGTAAGCGATTCTGTCCGGAAGCGATTTGTAAATACGTTTAGGTTTTTTTCTGGCAATATACAACAAATAGGTATTTTTAAAAAATACTTTGATATTTAATTCACAAACAAAACTGTGTTTTGTAATTGATACATATCAATAATTTAATGGCTGGGTTAAGATGTTTTAGTCGTTGTTGCAGTACATGGACCTGTCGCTAGGGACCGCTGTTTTGCGGTGGATGGGGCTTTTTTTCAGCTGTTTTCCGGTGTGACAGCAGCGGCAGCAGCAGGGGGATGACAGCACCGACAGTCACGGCCCTTCTTCCATTCAAGCCGACTGCAAAACATCGACAGAAAGTAAGCTTTTCTCACGTATCTCTACCGCCTCCTCGCACACAGGTCATCTCTGTTTGTGGCCGATAATAACAACGTACAGAAACCGCGCAGATTCCCCTCATGTAAACAATCCTTTGCTAGGCTAAGTTAGCTCACCTAGCCTCGGAGCTAACGTCGGTTTGTGCATTACATCTGCGTAGTTTGACAGAGCTTGGAGTAAGTTTGGAAATCTGGCAGGTGAGTGAGCTATAACTTAGTAATAACTCCCCTGACGAATTAATAAAGACATACGCGGCTCACCTAAAGCTGAAATACTGTTAGCAGCTCATGCTACACTACCTGCTTCGTTGTAGTTTTTAGGTTTGTGTTGCTAAAAGTTGCACCAATGCTTTCCTGCCCTGCTCTTTGACAGCAAGCAGCTGTTCGCCGTTGGACTTCGGGGTCCGTGTTTAGGGAATTTCTTCTTTATGTGCCACTGGGAGCATCAGCAGCAGCGTCGACATGGCAGATGACAAGGACGTGTTGAGAGACGTTTGGTTTGGTCGGATCCCCACCTGCTTCACCCTGAACCAGGATGAGGTTACAGAGAGAGAGGCCGAGCCTTACTATGTGAGTTTCCTTATGACCTAACCTTTGCTGCATGCTTCCTAGAACAGCCTGCAGCTCTGTATTCGACATGTAAGAATGAATACAGAGACAGACGTGCCAGATGACTTCAGGCTTAAAATGTTACAGCAATGTTCATTCATTTATCCCTTCTGATTTACTCTCTATCAGCTTGCTAGCTGCTTATATTTGTTAGTGGCTGCAAGAGAAGGCATGCTGCTTTGGGTTGCAACCCACACAATGCCTCCTTTTGCTAAAGATAAAACAAAACGTGCTTGCAAATGTATTTTTTATTTAAAGAAGAAGCACTTAGTGCATGCATTAAGCGATAATGGCATAGCAGCAGAGTTTAAAGCACGCTGTAGCTGATGTCAAATGAGATGTCAGGCAGGTAGCCGCTGACTGAAGACTGTTCAGCTTGTGTCCTTGTATTCTCATGGCGGTGGAGGTTGCAGCGCAGATCAAGTTAAAGAAAGCAATAGAAAGCACAGACACCTCCACAGCAAACCTCCTGCATGCAGCTCTCTTCTTGGACAGTCATTTTTTTATTTTGAAATTTAAACATTCACACAAACATGAGCAATATTCGATCTGTTTGAATCCAAAATGTATTCATCTACAACCAGGATGTAGGTTCGCCCATTCACGATGGCAGTAGTCTCTTTTAATGTAATAATTCTTAATGCATCTCTCTCTGCTGTCCGTTCTCCCAGCTGCTTTTACCCAGGGTGAGCTACCTGACTCTGGTTACAGACAAAGTGAAGAAACACTTCCTCAAAGTGATGAAGGCAGAGGACGTGGAGGAGATGTGGTTCGAGTATGAAGGGACGCCGCTGAAATGGTGAGAGGCCGATCGATAGATGAACTGAAACAAGGTTGGGTTTGTCAAATTTGTTACACTGCGTCCCCGCTCATGTTGTTTTGTGGTCTGTTTGCCAAATCTGCAGCGTGTTAGAAGAGCAATTCATCATATTTTTTAGCACAGAATCTCATTCTCTTCTCATCAAGAATATATTTTTATATTTCTCCTGATTGCTCTTGGAGAAATTCCCTCCAGTGGCTCAGCCAACCCCTCCCACCTCATAAAATCTGCACCATATTACAACTGGCACTATCAGCAGGAAACTGGATCGCTGCTGTGTGTCGTATTTGCTTGTCAGCTTGAAAATAAATAAAGTTTCCATTTCCCCCCAAACTGTTAAAACCGGTATCACGGGACTTTAAATACTCTCCCCTCCGTGTTTGTGTACCCTGCTGTACTGCCTCAAGTAAACATCCACGTGCTCCAACCATTGTTGTGCACAGTCAGAACCGCGGCAGTGTATTCACACACCGCCTGCGACGCCAGCAAAGCCCATTCGCTCGCAACCAGCAGAGAAGCCTCGTTCGGTATCAACCACAGGCGACTGTTCAGTTTGCTGATCAGTGAACAGACTGCAGGCACAGAGTTCAGCCACAGGGTGTCAGTACTGCAACACGGATGATGAAGAGCCCGGTTTACAGTAACGTCAAAGTTTCAGCAGTGCCAGTAAAACACATTAATCAGCCCTGATAGTCATTTGATTATTCGTTATCATGTAATCGTATCAAATCGTCTGCTGGTTTCAGACACATGTGACCTTTTAAATTACAAATTCACTGTAATTATGATACTTTGGGGTTTTCAGATGAATGTAACCGTGTTAAGAAATTACTTTACGGTTTGGACGAGCTTAAATGGGAATTTGCATTTTGTATGTTTGCTACAAATCAAGTACTTGACTTGCTGGCTTCAGAGAAACTAACACTAGATGACCAACACGGTCAGTATGTGTAGGTGACCGTTAAATTATCAGTAAAAACACAGTCATCTGATTTGAAGCCGCGATAAAGAAAAGCATCTAATTCCTGTTGACGGAAACCTGATAGACGGACCCGATTCTAAACACAGGAAGTGACAAATAGAAATGTTGGAGTGAAATGTAAACTGTCTCCTGAAGTTCACAGAGTACAGCCGGGGGGGGGGAAGCTGGACTCAAAAAACTGACACCAGTTCTGTTCGCTGCCACTTTGAAGCTACTAATTAATACATTTGATTTCCTTTTTCCGAAAACAGATACCCAGTGCAGGAGTCAGACTTTTAATTTGAAGGTCACTGTTGTCAGTCTCTAGATGGCTGATAAAAGAGGAGATCCGTCTAGTTAGTTTCGAGATTTTCCCATGAGTAGTTGGTGTATCACAACTTTCCTAGCCTTGGGAACTGAATCCGTCTCTCTCTCTGTGATGTTGAACTGATAGCAGGCCCGACAAGCTTTTCACCAGTGGCGTTATTTCCTGTTTGCTTTTCCTGTTTTCAGGCACTACCCAATCGGAGTTCTGTTTGACTTCCATGCCTCCAACACCGTCTTACCCTGGAGTATCACTGTGCACTTTAAGGTGAGAGGGTGCACAAAATCCACATTAATGTACCTCACTTTCTATCTGTGAATTATGTGTATTTAAATCCTGAATCAAATGACTCATGTAATCTTTTAGCCTCTTTTAGGCATTTATAGTTTCAATATTACGGCACATTTACAGCCTTCCTTCGCAGCTGTTGATAGCTCTGATAAACTTACCGTACACTCCTGCCCAGCACCAAAACCTGATGAAGAAAGAGGAAGATCTAGCAGAGCACCAGATATTTCCCAGGAGTCGGTGCACTAAAACAGATCTAAAGAGAGAAGAGGATCAGGCAGTTCATTATCAGACACAAACATAACTCCCCATAAATGATAGCAGATAGTAGATGTGTACATTGACAATATATAACATGTTTGCCAGCTCGTCGTGGAGTTCCTCTGTCCACCAGTGTACAAAAACGATGACTCTAAATCAAATCTTTACCTCGTGTGCATGTGGCAGAATTTTCCAGACCATGACCTGCTCCACTGCCCGTCCAGCTCCGTTATCGAGGCTCACTTCATGTCCAGCATCAAGGAGGCCGACGCCCTCAAGCACAAGAGCCAAGTCGTCAATGACATGCAGAAGAAAGACCACAAGCAGCTGTGGATGGGCCTGCAGAACGGTGAGACACACACACACACACACACACTTCTATAAGCAGCTGTGAATGTGCATGCTAAAAGGTGAGGAGGGCATGACACACGAGCACACACACACACACACACACACACACACACACACTCATCTCAAAGATGAACGACCACGTGCAGCTGTTGGGGAGATGTGACACACATTCCCTCGTTAACACTCAAGATGCACACGTGTTGTCTCCCTGCAGCTCACACACCTACATGCAGATTCACACACACTGTAAGTGTGTGTAAGTGTACACATGAATTTTTACAATTCTTTACAAAAGAGTCACTTATTTGTAGGTGTGGTGCTTTCAAGGCACAAAGAATGCATCTAAATCAATTCATAGATGTTCACACACACACACACACACACACACACACATCTCTCTTTAGTCTGGTGGCAGTCTTTGAAGCCTCCACATCCAAAACTTCTCCCGCCCACCTGCTTCCCTTTCCGTTTCCACCCATCTTCTGTCCAGACAGGTTGATTTCCCATTGGCTGCTGGTTGTGATTGTGGTGGTTTGTGTAGGTGAAGCTGGAGCCTGTGATGTGGGGGAGTAGGCGCTGTGGGGGCAGGGGGCGCAGTCAGGGTTGGATTGCCGAGTCCGGGGTTTGTGCTCGTCTTTGAAAAAGCAAAACCCGATCCGCGGTGTGACATTCTGGGAATCACTGCAGGTCAAGTCGATCAAAGAAGGCAACAATAAACACTTTGGCCACCAGCGATACAGTCAGCTGTAGTTGAGTTATGTTATAAATAGTGTTTCTTTTCATCATTGTTTAAAGTGGAACTGCACCCCCTCAGCACTTTTTTCCACAGAGACCTGCACAGAACAGCTACTGTAGCTACTGATCGTGGCCTCAGCACCAACCAGAGAGACTGGCAGACTGCTCAGTATAGCAGTAAGCAGCCATCAGCAGCTGCCGTCCGACTCTCTGAGAGTCTGTTTGAGCTTCGACAGTCACCACCGACTGAAATCCAGTAGTGAGATAAGTAGAGAGTTAGTAAAAAAAACTCCTGTGAGTGATGCGTCTCAAACAGCTGTTTGCCACTGCAAGGTGAGGGCACTCAACTGTGTCATGCCTTCACCAACCTAGAGGCACATCTGAGGGGATTTAGAAGAAGGTGTACTCAGTGCTGAGTGGAAAATAAATAGGTATACTTCTTCTACCTGTGCATAGCCTGCACTACACCACCGTCAGCATTAGGGACAGTAGATGTTGTGTTTCAGTACAGTCTTATGATGTAGTTTGCAGCTCAAAAAACATGCGCAGTACAGCTTAAGTAATCTTAACTAATCTGTTTGCATTCAGTCGGTCAATAATTAAAGTTGATTTCTTTTTTTAAATGTCTTGTTTCGTCCAAAAAAGTGTCAAAAATTCAAATTTAAAATGATGTAAAGCAGAAAAAAAAAGCAGCAAATTGTCACATTTGATAAACGGAGCCAGCAAATATTTGAGATTTCTGTTCGATTAGACGACTTTAACAATAATCAAAATGGTTGCAGATGAATTTTCTGTCGATCGACGTGTTAATTAATCGATCGGATTCGATGGTTAACTGAAGTGTCTGCTGTTTTGGAGCCTGACGGAGACATACAAAGGGCTAAAGCTCTTGTTTGTAGAAACAGTGACGGTCAGCGGCGCTCCTACATGTGGGAAAGCATCGAGTCACATACGTGACTCTGTTGCCAATAAAAACTGGAAATGTGCATTTACTGCTACAGGAGAGGCTAACAAACTGGAAAAGAACGCTAACAGCTTTTAAATAAAGAGAGAAATCAATGTTTGTACTACAATTTTTTAACATAAATGACGTCCTCGCTCGCCGAGTGTGTCCTTTCGGTTCTGTTTTGCTGTTTTTTTCTCTCAACGTTAAGCTGTTGTTTGCGAAAGTAAACACAGTTGACAGGAAAGTGAACTAATTGCGATGCAAATAAGGTCCAGAAAATAAAGTCCTGTGGTTGAGTACTTTTCGTGTAACTGTCAAAACCGTGCACTGAGAATGTTTTGAACAGGTTTGCAGACAAACCCACAGAATGTCAGCTGCTTATCTCTCTTCCACTTTCCCCTGAAACTGATAAAGAGAGAGAGAGAGATGTCACATCTAGAGGAGGAGATAAGGAGAAAAGAACAAGAAGAAGATTCAATTTAGAAGAAGACTAACAAATGATGCTATGAAATGTTTGGAAATGCTCAAGACGTGGGAAAAACAACGAAAACAGACAAATACTTGTGTACTTATCCAAAAAGATGGAGTTACTTGATACACATGAAAGCGAGAGATGAAACTATTTTTTTTTTTAAAAACCTAAAACTTTCACATCCAAAAGAGACCAGAAACAGAGAGAGAGAAACAGAGATGGAGCTTACTTTCATCCAGGAGAGAGAAAACAGAAGGTTCATGTGAAAGCAAGAGTCAAGGGGGGAGGTGGAGATGGAGGTGGAGGTTGGGGGTGTGAAACCAGCACATGCGGGGTGGAATCAAGGTTCAGGCTCCTGTGTTAGTAAAGACCCGGCCTGCTGGATTAAAGATGTTTCTAACAGACTGTTGTGCTGCTTCTCCATCAGCCTCCATCCTGAAAACCTCTCTGAGGGAGCGAGCTTTGCAGAAATGTGGGTTTAAGTTAAAGGGCAGTTGGAGACGGCGTACAGTAGGGTGTGCGTTTATAGCTCTTTATTAAGCTATGAATCTGGCAACAAGCACCTGCTGTGGAATACGGGTGTTAATATTTGAATATTCATTTAGTCGTGTTTAAACGCGCTGTCGTGTTGTGGGAGTTCACCCTTCACAGGCGTTAACTCGAAGCTCAGTTCACGCAGATTAAAAGTTCACAGTCCTCTCGTAGTTCTTCTGTTTTTTTGCTGTGAGTTTGTCTTTTGGATGAACTTTGCGCCCGCTGACTTCTCGTGACGATCGTTCACTCGATGAGCCGGCTCCACACCTTTTTATCTCCTCTCTCAGTGTTAACAGCCCCGCCGATGAAAGTGAAACTTTCTTCTGCCTGGCATAGCTACTTTTCTTCATAATGTCTGCTCTTTTCCGCCTCGCGGGTACGGTTAGGTGCTTTTTTTTTTTTTGCCGTGGTGGCCCACCACAACAAAACATTACCAGCGGAAATCTGCACACTGTGTGAGATTTTTAACTCCATTACTGCCGTCCTCGAAGGCAACCCGACATGCAGTCAGTTCAGCTTCTTTGTGTGGCTACACTAAAGGAATGCAAATAACATGGCAGTGCATTTATTTGGCTTTTATTCAAAATAACCATATGGATAAACCCGACAGCAAAAATCGGTTCAGTGCAGCTAAGAATCACTGTAGGAGTGTCTTATTTGTGTGTTTGAACTTCACTCTACTCGGGTGTGTCATGTTTAAGGATTTTGATTTACTCTGAGAGTTATTAGCATGTTTTTTCCCTTTTCTTCCTTTTACCAAAGACAAAGAAAGAAGTGTTCAGATGTTAAATATTGTCTTAAAAACTGGGGACAGGTATCGAGAACCAGGACTAAACTGGTACCGGTCAGCCGCTACAGATAAGCTCCTGATATTTGTAAATGTGTGAGCTCAATTTAAAGAAAATGCAGCTAAAAGCAACAACTCGGGTAACAATTTAACAATAAGTGTTCCATCTTTTCATGTCATGTCTCTTGCACCAGATTATGGTGAGTAATATCAACAGGAGTATGGATAAGTATCAGTATTACTATAGGTATTCTACTGATACGTAGCCATGCAAGCGCTCTGCTTCAATAAAATAATGCAAATGTAAATCATGAAATTGTGTTTGTGTTGTCGCAGATAAGTTTGACCAGTTCTGGGCCATAAACAGGAAGCTGATGGAATATTCCACCGAGGAAGGAGGCTTTAGATACATCCCCTTCAGGATATACCAGGTAACACACACACACACTTTTTCTCTTCCACATCGACCTTATAATGTCATTTTCAGCTCAGCCAGTACATTTCTGAGTCTCTGGGCTCTCGAGAGCGGAGCTGAAGTTTTCCGTTCAGCCCAGTAGATGTAGCCAGATGGCTGTGTGACAGCCCCCCTCTGTGCTGTCTGATGTGATGCTGCCTTAGCAGGGAAATCACCTCCAACCAGACGGCTCATTTGGTCTTATAAGTTAAGATAACAGTCATGTGCTAATCTAAAATAAGCATCTGCAAGGTGGCGAAAAAACGGACTTTTCCTTCCTTCTTTAAACGTACAAACGTCCAGGTAATCATTTCTGTCCATCTCGTGGAGCGCGATGACTAAATTTTGCCTTTCCCTGAAACCCGCACGCACCTGCAGACAGTCAAAACAGGAGTTAAAAATAAAATATTGAGCAACTTCGAGTGTGTAACCTTCTCTTGACATCCCCGAAATAAACAATAATAGTCATCTGTTGTATCCTGCCTTAACACGCCTTGAAACAACACGTGTAAGCATCTAATTTTGATTGGATCATTCTTAGCTCACCACACGTAACGAAAGCCACAGTTGAACCTAATCAAACCTACTTTTTCTGTGCCGTTCTATCAGTTTCCACTGAAACGAGTCAATCAATTAATTATGTGTATTTCCTGTTTACCTCTGATAGAATCAGTCTCTAGAAGGCCATGAACCACAGGCCATACCAGTGTTCGTCAGAGGCGTGTGCAGCCCCCGCTTAACCCTGGAGGTTATTCATCAGTTTCTGTAAACTTGATACCCGTGACTCTCCCACGTCTGTGTGCACTTCCGTCCAATCGAGATGAGCTGGGGGGGATCGTCAGCCTCAGACTCAGGACAAGCAGCCTCAGGTCGGGTGTTTCCGCTAAAAAAAAAAACCTTACAGCAGTTTTATCCTGACTCAGGTGAAAATTCCCAAACAAAAAGAAAAAGACACGAGTGTAGATGAATAAGCGGCTGATCCACGCCTGGAAAACATTAACACTCTGCCAGCCAGACAGCCGAGGAAAAAGTGCTACGCTTTGACTCAAATGTTGGGGGTTTCTATGCAGATGAGAAAAAGATGGAAAAATGTGGGGAATTCATTTCAATGCTTCCAAAACATTCAGGAATACACAGAATGTATGAAAAGTGTTTTTTTTTTCTTGGCATTGTGAAAGAATCATCTTAAGCAACAGTGTAATTAAAGCTAATTTAAAAGTCCTTTTTAATCTCACTGGACAACAGAGAAGTCGGGAAAATGAAGATTTGGAAAACATCTGGATGTTTGCAACAAAAACATGTTGACAGTCTGCTTTCTCTAAGAGTCTAGCGGCTGAGCGAGTGTGCGTGCATTCAGCCTTGATCTCAAATCACAGCAAACAGGAGGAAAAAAAAAGGCCCTCCTTAACTGTCCCCGAGTCCCGTGAAGGAATTAAAACGTACGAGCCTGTCAAGACAAGAAATGCAGCAGTGTGCAGAAAGAGAAAAAAATAGAATGACTGACATCTTCTGAAACAGAAAGAGGTTTGACAACTCGACAGGACTTCAGTGTAATGGTTCGTCGTAAGAATGAACTTTCCTACGAAACACATTTTTCCGTCGTCATATCATGCTTGCAACTGCTGGTGATTTCCCACTGCTGTGATTTATTATTGAGCGTGTCAGGTTTTTAATGAGACCTGCCGGGTTCCACACAGTCACATGTGTCTGCAGTTACATTTTTTTTTTGCACAACAACGAGGGCGTCGGTACAGCTGTCAATCACCGTCAGAGCTGAGTGTCTTGCATGCTCATGAGTGCTTTGTGCTCGCATCTACGGCGTGTGAATAAACAGATTTACACTCTGACAAAAACATTCTTGTGTTTGGTAATAAAACATAACTCTTTAAAGTGGCAGACTGAAACACGCAGACTCGACCGAGGCGACCCGCCCTCTCAGACATGCACTTGTTGCAGCCGTTAAAAAAAAAAAAAAAAAAAAACCACTGGAACTGCTGGGATGTGTTGAAGAAACCCAGACCGCTCCAGTTTTTTGAATTGAAAGTTTCCACGGCCATTTATGAGCCTGTGTTGGTTTTAAATCAAAGACTCGCTGTGCAGATTTCCAAAACATAGAGAAAATAAGCATCATTCCTGAAAAATCCGGATTGTTTTGGTAGATGGTGCGGTGTTCATCTCTCTGACGGCTAAATATTTACAGCCGAAGATGCTCGGAAAAGAAAAAAAAGAGTGGAAACTAAATCTGTTCATTATGATCTCGAAAACACTCGTAATGACAGTTTTCTGCGGCGCTTTGCAACAACTTTCACTGTCCCGAACGGAGCCTCGTCGGTGTCCTCAGCTTAGGATTGGCGCAAAATGTTTGGGAAAAAAAAGTATGACTCAGCGTTTTGTACGTGACTCCTTTTTGTGGTCACTATCGCTTACTCACTTCAGATGTCCGTAATAATCATTCATTGCACAGGAAAACTGTGTGTGTGTCGATCCAGGAAGTCAGTCTGTAAACTGTGATGGATGTTTACAGTGGACAGTCTGGCCTTGGCCTTTGTTTCATCTTCCAAATCAGTTCGTCCGACCTTGTTGTTCATTTGGGATGTGTATGACTGTCCGAGTGTGTTTTTCAAAGGTGCTGCCACACGCCCAGATCTCAATGTTTAACTCTGCGAGTACGATCTTGATAACACAGATAGCAATCGTGGAAGAAACTGTTTCAAAATGTGTATGAACCCTGTGAAATCCAGCATGTTGTTTGTCAGAGTTGTGACAAGACCAAACACGATACGACAAATTCCCGGCGAACACACTCAGCTCGGAGGAAAAAGACTGAAAAAGGTGAAGAGACGCTGAGAAGGACAAAAGACAATTAGCGCTGCGGAGTCACTGCGATGACTTAACAGGAGACTGCCTTACACACATAGGAAGGATCCCCCCCTCCCACACACACACACACACACACACACACATGCTCAGAGTCCTTCAAAGCCAGATTGTGGTCTTTAGTGTAAATAACATGTGCTGTGTTTGATGCAGACAGAATTAATGACAACACTCAGTCCAAATAACAGAGGGCTCATTTCCGTCTGGCCTGCACTCCTCATGGAGACGAAGACACCTCACGGGCATGGACGACACATTTATGTGTGCGTGTGTGTGTGTGTGCTTGTTTGTGTGTCTGTGTCCTGAAGGTTAAAGATAATTTAACCACCTTTCTTGGCCCCATATTAATGTCAGACATTAATTCTTAGTTTATGTAAGAGAGAAAAACCTTTTAAAGTTGTCAATTTTACCCTATAAGGATCTAACCTACACATATCTGTGAATCTAATGTTTTATTATGTAGTTCAAGGTAATGAATAAGCACATTATATAAGCACCTCTCCATTTTTGTTTCTGATGCTTAATTTTTCAAAAGTCTTTTTATTTCTTCGATGTTTTCCTGCGCAAACATTGATCTGTCTTCTGTTTCATACATTTGTCTTTGTCAACTGCTTCCACTTGAGCATGTCTGTGTGTGTCTGTGTGTGTGTGTGTGTGTGTTGTTGCGTATTTGTGTGTATCAGCTCCCGCCGCCGCGCCCTTTGCTCCGGCTGGCGACGGGACTTGTTTGGCTGCCAGTGCATGTTCCTGCTCCAGCAGTGACGCCATTGTGTGATTCAAAGATCCTGGAGGGGGTGTTGCGGGCCCGACTGTCTCACTGCGCAGAAAGTGAAAATTACTATGCTTCTTTTAAAGACCGCTTACATTGTTGCTCTATAGGTCCACCTCTCTGTTCCTGCTCCGTGACTCAGTGCTCATTCACAAAGCCCCCGAAAGCAAGAGCAGGCGGTCCCCGCCTCCAGCCGCCGCTGTGTTGTGGTGCTGTGGAAGCTGCCTGTTTCAAAGAATGCGTTTTTATTGCCTTCCAGATATCTTGTAATGGCTGGCTGAGACGAGGGGGAGGTGGTGACTACACAGACAATTACAAAACATAGGAATGCTGGAAACAGTTGATGCCAAAGGCACCAGGTGACACTGTTCGCCTGATACCAGTCAGTGGAAAACCTGGCTACTGCCAAGCAGCTAAAAGGATTATCATCATCATGCAGAGTCAGATGCAGGTTGCACAATTAATTTCACACATTTGGTTTGTTCAATTTATTTTCCATCTCTACGAATCTATGTCTATAAACATTGTTTGTGGTGCTCGGCGGTATTAAAAAAAAGAAAAATGCCCGCGTTACTCGCAGAAAAATGGCAGTGATTAGTCATTTTTCCCTCTTAAACATAAATGTGTCCTTGTTTCTTTAGCCCTCTATGACGATAAACTGAATCTTGGGTTGTGGGCAAACAACACACTTGAGGACGTCACTTTGGGCTTTTGGGAAACAGTGACCAAGATGTTTTATTTGACATTTTTATGGACCAAAGAACTAATCAGGTAATCAGGCCTGAAAACTACAGCATAGCTTTGGTAGAAAGTACTGTAGACTTCTGAGGTGGAGCCAGAAATCTTTGCAGAAAAAACTAAATTTGTCTGCAGGCGAAATACCACCGTGTAGGTACAATATGTAAATGAAAGTACATCCGTTAAAACTACCACATAAAGTGCAAGACTTGGCAAGCGTCATGCGATGAAGCTTTGTGGTTTTTAGGGAGGCTACATGAATGAAGTAATCAGCGACTGTTCTGATAAGCGCTAAAATATGGAAGACGTCCGAGCGCGGCACGACAGATCAACCTCATATGCAACACTCGAGCGATAAATAATTCAGAATTCAATTCAGTGTCCCCTCGATGGAGTTTCTCCTCTACAGGTGTGCATTTCAAGTTCTGAGAAAATGAAGACCGCTAAAGATGAGGTTGGAATTTTAATCTACGAATGGATGGTCTCAGAGTTCAGTGGAAAACGCTTTCTCTCACACCTCTCCATTCACGGAAACTCATTGATTGACGGTGCCGTACCCCCCCCCCTCCGTCCATTGTTTTACCATCAATTAGGCAGATTGAATCCCCTCCGACAATTAGGCGACGTCTTGAGTTCCGTTTGCTCTTTTCACTCAGCGAGAGCGAGCCATCTCTTTTCACCTGAATCCTAATGACGCCTCGCTCTCTTTGTGTCGCCATGTGCTGCTGTGCCAGCTAAGGTGTCACGCCAGCTGAAAAGAAAGTGTCTTCATCCAAGCAATATCACGCTTCTCTCCCTAGAGATCAATAGCCCCTTCTTTGTATGCCGACCGGCTCAATTATTCATGCTCGGCTATTTAAAAATGCAATGAAGTAGCTGTCACTTAGCGCACTCTCCCTGCTCTGGCTCTTGCCGATGATCCTGCACGAAACGCCACGCTTCCTGTGAGTGACTCAGTCTTTCTGTGTAACCTGAGCGCCGGCTTCGCACCTCCACCGCCACCTTCCTCCTTGCTGGTTCGCGCCTGGCTCCGTGGTGTGTAGTTACCGCTCGGTTACTCGATCCCCGTCCTCGCCGGTTTCCTTTTCACAGCTCCATGATTAGGCCCTATTGTGTGTCAGACTCTCCGTTTGACACCTCAGGTTGGGTATCTGCCTGCCATACGTTTCTCGCATTGAATCGCGCCGAGCCCGCTGATACTGATCACTATTGATCACGACGAGGGCGATAATTCAATACGCTGTTTTTTTTTGTGTTTTTTTTTCATCTTCCAGTGCGATCGTATCGTGATGATACACAATCCTGTTGCTCAAGAAATGATGAATAATCTGATGATGATTGTTTGATTATTTGATTAATTAATGCGGACAAACAAACTTTTTAAAGTCCAAAGTCAAATCTATGAATTGCTGAAGTATCTGAACAGCAAAAGGATTCAGAAAGATGCTGCAAATCATCGCTACTCTTACTGAATCCACTAATTAACACCTCTTCAGCCAAACAAACACAACCAATTAGTGAAATTAGCCGTCATAGTGACGGAAATGTGAATGCTCCAGAGTCCCTATGGCACATGGCGATCTACTGAAGGAGGGTGCTTGATTAACCAAATTGCGCTATAAGTCTCGGCTTGACAGCAACTCCTGAACGGTGTCCAGCGCTCGACGCCTCGTCTCCTGCCCTGAGGACACGGGTCAGTAACCAGAACCACTGAATTTTTAAACTCAACTCCAGAAGTGATAGCGAGACTCTTGACATTAACAAAGAACATACGTGCTGACACACCAGAATCAGGTTCAGGAACTGGATGCTCGGGGCATTACACGACAACGTAAAGCATGTCAGATGAACACAAGCAAATTTGGTAGAGATGCTTTATTAATCCCTCAACGGGGAAATTCTTTAGATGTAGATGTTACTTGTAGCATATAAATTGTGTGATGTTTACCCCCAGTAGGAATGGAAGGCCTGACCCATTCTGGAGTCAAATCAAGCCTTAGACTTCACGTGTAGTGCATGTATTTCAACATGTCTAGGTTTGAGCATATGCTGTTTCCAAGCAGCCTAACAAAAACAGTACTGTTTAGACCTCTAAAGACTTGAAAATACTCCAGTATCTGCTGAATGATTTTGGTTATAACGTTCAGTTCGGTTCCAGAGTGTAGTTTCAGACTTGCAACAGAAAGTTGGATCATTACACAGCAAAACGTTGTCTCCTTGACACACAGTTACCTAGAAAACCCTTTTCTGCTTAGACCTGACGTTTTTGTGTCTCTCCATCAAAAAAACATTTAACTTTGGACCCAGGAAGACATCTTCCAATAAACCATGAAGTTTTGGAGAAGTGGTTTTCAGGCAGACTTGTTAATTATGTAACAGATGTCTGGTGCTCTGTAGACATGGCAAAGTGACGTTCATATCAAGGACCTAGCTTGAGATTCCTCTTCCATTTTCACTACTTTAACAGCATTTGAAGTTCATTCAATTTCAAATAGTCCACCAACCTGAAGTTTATTATTCATAATATTAGAGATCAAATCTGAAAAGGTCAGCATCTTAGAAAAACAGTTGTATTTGATTATACACACTTCAACAGACAGCACAGTAAAATGATCTGTTTTTAATTCAACTGGACCTTTTTCAATTAAAGATAAGTCATGTCGAGTCAGTTTTATTTATACAAGCCAAAATTGCAAATTTCCTCAATGAACACGGCAATCTGTCCAACATACGACACCCTCTGTCCTTCCACCCTTGAGTCAAAGTCCATACACCAGCTCTGGACATAGTTTTTGTCTGGTGTCTGGCAGTAATTTCCCACCATGTTTCCCGCATCTCTCACTCATGGGATGTTGTGGCTTCAGAGCTGCAGATCATAGCTGAAGAGTCATGAGGATGGTTGGCACATACATCACTTTGTTGTCCCACCATGACTTAGTCAGTTTACATTGAGGCATTTTAGTGTACGCTCTTACCCAAAGTGATTTGCAATGCGGCCAGCGGTGAGATGAGCTTTAGCTCCTTGAGTAGAACTGATTAAGCCTCTAACTACGTGATATTTCTCACTTTGTAGAAGGATCACATAGTTTGGAAGGGAAATCAGATGGAAGATATTTTCAGAAAGGGTGAAACTGAAGACTTAATACGCACAACACTTCGAGAGATAGTCGAATTTGTTGCCATTATGGCTTTTTTCCAAACCGGCATACCGATTAAGAAAATCCTTGTGTATAAATGCATCCTTCTTGCTGAGCAAAACACTTCACTTTCACATTACCATTTCCATGAGCGGTAAAAATGATTTCTCTTCCATCAAACAATAGAGAATGTCACATTTAATATTAAGTGTTACTCGACGTTTTCAGTCTGTATAGAAGCTGATTTCTTGGCTAAGCACACACATAAGCAGTGGCTAATGACTTCCAGACAACCTCTGATCAGTAAAACATGTCAGAGTCACATGTAACATCTGTCGAAATGCTGCAGATTGCTTAATATCACATTCTGAGCAGTTAGGATCATCAAAGCACCACATTCTCAGCTCAACAGTTCATTCGCAGCATTTGCGTACATTGCGATGAGGATTCTTCCCACTGTCAACCCCGTGAATTGTTTATCACCTTTCGAATTTCCCATTAAAATATCCCATTACAGGATATTTTGCCTGCTCTTTCCAGCACACATGTCTGATGAGTAAAACTTTGAAATCCCAAATTGTTGTTATTGTATAACAGCACCATTAGCTCAAGTTAAACTTCAATGGAAAAAGTAATTGGTGTTGTCTGGACCTTGACTAGATTTCCAAGTAAAATTCTTTGAGTTTGGACAAATATCAGCTATGTAAAATATTTTTAATGATGGATCCACAGATTGTGGTTTGGAGTCAAAGCATAAGAAGTTATCATAGGAAAGCTTCTAGACTAGCACCTCAAAACTTCTCAGGGAGGTTGTTTGAGTGGATAGTTGGGCCTACAAAGCATTTCATTGTAAAGTCTGTGTAAAAGCAATTCTGAGATTTTTTTTCAAAACACATTAAATATGTTGGAAAATAGTTGCTGAAAACATGTGAACTGAAAGACTTTTATTTTACTGAAATGTGGAGTTTAAACAGTTTTTCACCAGTTTTCAGTCTCAGGATTTTGTGGGCGGTCCTTAAAGGGTGGCTCGATGACACGCTGAGGCCACCCTGAGCAGAGAGATGGAGATGAATTAATCTGAGTGTTTCAAAGTTAGTCATGTCATTTTCTGAACTCATCTGACACGTTTCAGTCGCTTCAAAATGGCCGCTTGACTGCTCCCACGAGTGGGAGTGGCTTCAGCACATTCGAACTACAAATTGTTGAAAATGCAGCTGTGGTTTACGAGCTAGAACAGGTCTTCCACTAATCGGATGATAGTTTGTTCGATGCCTGGCTCTTCCAGTCTGCATGTCGAAGTATCCTTGAGGAAGATATGGAACCACATATTGCTCCCAATGCTGCACCATTGGTGTGTGAATGTGTATGAATGGTTAGCTCCTAAAAACTGATGAGCATTTGGCACCTTGCATGGCAACCAGTGTCATCAGTTTATGAATGTATGTGTGAATGAGATACGTAGCATGAAAGCGCCTTGAGTGGTCAGAAGTGTGCAAAGTTGTAGTTTTGTGGGGATATGTTTCAAAGCACAAAAAGACCTCTTAGTTTGTTCTATACTCTTGCTTCACCTTGCTTTATTGAATACTGCTTGTACTATGTTTGTGTATTTGTGTTGTTGCTGTGATTGCTAATTTGCTGCGGTCTGATTCATTACAGACGATGAGTGACAGGCCATTCATCCAGAAGCTGTTTCGCCCGGTTTCACCCGAAGGCAACGTGCACACACTTGGCGACCTGCTGAAAGAGATGTACCCAACTGCTTTACCAAACGACGGTACGTCTGCACACACACACAGTGAGAGTCAAAGTGTTGCATATTCACTCTTTGATCACAAATCCTGTGATCACACATCAGGATAAGAATCATTTTTATTAAGAAATAAAATCATAATATTTATGTCGTTAAGAATAATATAACTCCCACACACGTCTGAATCATGTCAAACACCACCAGCAGCTAACAGCAAGACAGCAGTCATATTTTATCTTTGGCTTCCTTATAAAATATAGGCCCCCGTCATCTTCCAGAAGTGAGAGAAGAAAAGAAGCAGCCCTCCTCTCCTTTATTTTATTTACACAGCCACGCGAGGCATGTCAGAGATCCACTTTCTCAGATAATACACCCGCTGCGGTGGGGGTTAAGATGAGGGGAAAATAGTGGCAGTTACCAGAACAAGTGAACAATGACAACAAAGATGTGGGAGGAGGAGAGGAGATGATGGGAGATAGAGAGCGGGGAGACATGAAGAGGAAAAGAGAATGAGAGCAGACAGATGTGATGTAGGAGTCGGAGCTGCTCCAACAGGAAGAGGTGAAGAGAGCTGGAGTCTAAACAATGTGAAGAATTGTTTAGTTCCAAGCTAATTTCCAAGATCCACTTCAAGTCAAAGCCAGAACCACAATCACATCCATCTCAAACTCAGAACCACAATCACATCCATCTCAAACTCAAACAGGCAGTGCATGCACATTAAACGTTAAACCGTGTGTTAGGGGGTAAACACTGCCAACAAAAACACGCTATAACATAATGTATTATGATATAATATGTATAACTATGCTTTCTTTTGTGTATAATCAACTGAAAATAAGAGCTGTTGTTATTTTGGAATGAGTATTTTATATATACAGACGTCCTCTTCCACGGAGTTCGCCGTGTTAAACGGCCATATTTGTACAGTAGCCTTTAGGGCTTCGCAGCCAATGTAGGTAGGAAGGTGAGAGTGAAGCGAGGGGGTTGCAGTCAGCATCTTGACTGCTGGAGGCCATTAAATCCTGCGCACTCGTCCTTTTTAAATCGTTCAGTTTCTCACACAGATGAACTTAAATGGACTGTGGCAGATGAAACAAAACTGAATCAGTTGAATAAATCTCATTTTTCAGGACAAACTTCAAGAACAGATCATGAAACTGTCAGACCCGGACTCAAAGAGGACTGAGATGCAGAGTAATATAAGTTCCGGCAGACTTTATTTAAATCTTCCACCTCCCAGACAGAGTGATAAGCAAAGTAATCTAGGAATTAACAAAAGATCGCTCCACAAGGAGGAAAACAAAACACTATGACTTGAAAAGTCAAAACGCTCCCAAGGGAGGAAAAAACTACTCTCTGGTATAAATGACCAAAAAACACACACTCCTAAAAACCGGAGGCTCAGCGAGACTCTATGACAATATGACTAAAACAATACACTATGAACATTACAAACGAACAATCACTCGCAATGGAGGCAAAGAATACAGGCTTATGTCGAGAAAAGGCAAGGACAAAACGTGGACCAAGGCTGGGGTGCAAGGCAAGGACGAGACACTGGCACAAGACAAAGGGAGACGCAGAACAGGTGGACACAGTCTGTAAGCACAAACACTCTATATAGAATACAGTGAAGGAAAGGCCACAACATATTCCATATTCCACATCAATGTGCAGCAGAAAACAACAGGAAAGTCGTAAAATCCTAAAACACACAAAGTAACACGGTCAGTATCCGTTTGCTGTCAATATTTGCGTAGTATATCAGAAAACTGTGCAGTACATATCCTATATTATCCATGTCAGTCTGCCTGTTAACAGTGACCCAAACCTTTTGATATACAGTACATATGGACAGCAGGTTTGGCATATAAGCCATGTGCACTCGTGGCATACGGTTGATTTTCAGCTGTGGCGGAGGTGTGGTGATAATGAAAGAAGAGATGAGAGGACACAGAGAGAGAGAGAGAGAGAGAGAGAGCGAGAGAGGCAGTCTAAACAGGCAACGTCTGCAGAGGAGGAGAGAGGAAGTAGATAAGGAGACAATAGTGTGTTAGGACAGACGACCCGCAGGAGACTCACCTGCACGGAGGAGACAGAACCATTAATACCCCCCCCCACACACACACACACACACACACACACTCCTCCTCCTCCACCTTCTGTGTCTGTCTGCCAACCTTTCTGTCTCACCTTCACTCTCTTGACTGTTTACATCTCACCCTCACTTTCATATAATCCATCGCTTCTTCTGAGAAAAAGTCTAACTCATCTCTTAACTGCTGCTGTGGGAGGTCGTATTTTTGTATGTTGCTTCCACTGTTGGATTCATTCAGGACTTAGCCATGTCCCCATTTCATATAACACGCTGACAGTATAGCACAGAGGTTCTCACTTTCTTTTTAGCCAAGGACCACGCAGCCAAGAGAAGTGTGTTCAAAATATTTGACCCACATGTGTTTGACTCTGGATTAGACTCTTCTAAGTAGAGTTGCACAGTACCCACGGTACCCACGGTACCCCGCGGTGCCAAATCGTAACGGTTCCTACTATACTAGAAATTCTACACGACGGTACTACCGTGGATTACTATACTACCGGTGCCAGTTTCTCAGTCGTCGTCAGTGGCTCCACTAATTTTGCTCAAAAAACCAAACTCGTTTCAAACTTGTTTCCGTCTGATTCTTACTTTACCAGTGTTATGTTTATCATGCACCAAACAACATTATAAGTAATTAATAAGTATTTATAACTTGTACAAATACATTGCAGTTCATAAAAACAATAATAATAAAAAAGGTATCGCGATAATACCTGGAACCGTGATACTTTGTCTGGTATAGTATCGTGGTTACTCATTTTGGTATCGTGACTCTACTTCTAAGAGATATCTGTTAGATTAGAACATAATAATGAACTATTTTAGATTTTAGAAGTTTAAAGGCATTCATTGAACTGTGAATGTGTGTATATAAATTGGAAAAAGTATTGTTTTATATCATGAACATTTGAATAAGTAAACTTTTCACAGACTTTCTGGCAGAGTGTTAAAGATGGCTCGGGGATTCCCAGACCCTCATTTGAGAATCGAGAATATTAATTATATGCCGAATTTCCTAATATACTTTTTTGCCGTTATTATACAAGAAATGAATGTACTGATGAGAAATGGTGTGCAGCAAACTGTGACTGTTGAATAATTCACAAAGAGGAAGTGAAAATGTTCAAGCGTTCAATGTGTTTACAGGCACTCGATTACAGGGTTACTAAATTTGGTTAAATATTGAATGTTTTCAGTCATCTAGTTTACCTGTAACTATTGTTTCAACAGCATTTATGATTATATATCAACATAAACCGTCCCTGCATGCATGTTAAAGGTGGTATATGTTGCGTGGATGTCTAAAATACTACTAAACAATAGATTTATAAACATACTAAACATATAAAAATGTCCTTCAGCCTGCCAGTCAACAAATTATTATTGACTGAGATGAATTATCATGTGTATAAACCTTAATGTTAATTTATTCGTGTTGGGTTCCAGTAGTTGTACCAGGTGGATAAAATACTTGGATACTTGAATGCTTGGTGGTGGGAAAAAGTCGTGGGTGGCAGATCACATTTTCAAATTTAATTCAAGTTATTTACCAAGAGGCCAAAACGACACATGGTTGTTTTCAGCGAGGCCAAATGTGTTGAATAAATGCTGTTTTAGTGATATTTGTAGCCAAGGCTTTTCTTAAAATACTAAATTCTTCTTCCTCCGGGAAACATCAGCATCCGTGCGTTGTAAAAGTCTCTGTCCTGGTTCTGGAGCCAAGTTGATCCATTTAAAATCTGCCAAGTAAATCTCTTTTGTTTTTGGCTTCAGGCGTTATAAATTATTGGCATCAGCTGACATCTCTGAACAAAAACAGCTGCTGAGTACGAGGATGTTATTTAGAGATTTTTTTTCTTTCTCATGGACGTTTATATCTGACACTAATCCACCCCAAACCAGTCGTTAGAAATTTATCTTATTTTCATAGTAGTTTTGGCCAAATTTGAAGGTTTCAGAGAGGATATCTCTGTCTCCACCTCCACCACAACAGCCTCTTCCTCTTTTCCTGTTCTTTTCTTTCTCTATAGTTTCCCCCCGATCTAAGACCCTTTCTCTGCCTCTTTGATCCTCTATCGCTCTCTCAGGTGTAGTCTTCAACATCTTCCCCTGTCTGCCTCAGACGTCTTTCATGTCTTTGACGTTAAATCTCTGCTTTTCTCTGCTCTCCTCCCTCTTCAGACGAGTCGCCCAGCCTTGCTGATCAAGGTGAAAGTGTCTGTCTGTCTTTTGTCTCTCGTCGTTTGTTTGGTTTCTTCTCTTCCTCGGCTGGTAGATGAGTCGAGCGATAGCTGGAGATTATGGCGGCGTGTTTGGATTAGAGGGACCGGGACGTGTGTTCAGGGACTGGGCGGGGCAGCTGTGTTTTGGGGGGGAGGGGTTGCTGGTAGTATTGTTCAAGAGTTCAGAGGACTTTTCTGCTGGGACCCTAACATATAACAAAGAATATCTGGGGTGCTACACTTCACTCTGTGATCTTTCAAACATCAAATAACAAGGTTTTTTTTATACAATCCTCCACTGTGTTATGTCTAAGAGAGGATTGGTGTTGACCCCTGTGGGACCCAGAAACCAAATGAGGGTGGCTTGAATTAAGAGGACAAAAGAGGGGGATTCCCAAATCGTTGTCAAGCAATGGCCAACGAGTCTTGTGTTTGCCGCGAGGCTGTTGTTCCCCCCCCCCCGATGCTGCGGGAATGAATCCCAAAACAACATGTTACTGTAACCATTGGTCAACTCTGACGTCTGTTGGAACGGTTTTTTCGAACCAGGTGTGTTATTGAGCAAGGTTTTGGTAGGAGCTTGGCTGCAAAAATCACAGTCTGAATGATGATGCTGCCCACACATGACACACGTGTGTTTACAGACAATTCTCGTAAGCAAAGGTTTTCCTTTTTTTTCTCAGGTTTTAACAGAGGTGAGCCAAATTATGAAAATCCCCCGCAATGATCATCGCCTGTGAATAATCAGAGGAAACCCCCCACCCCAATCTCAAAAACCCACCCACACACACACACACACACACTCAACCCCACCCTTACTCCCCCCATCTCGGTTACATCTGTGGTACAGCCCACTCACCATGGGCAGGTTTACCCATGCAGGCTTCATCAGGAGCCAATACAGTTTGTACTGATCAAACGGTACAGCTCACTTCAGAGACTGGAGGGGGAAGGTGCAGGTTTCAGTGGCTGTTTTGATACAGCAGATAATGGATTATGGTTCATGTGCGCAGGCGTGTGAGAGATATACACCAGACAGGGAAAATTCAGAATGGCTAGAAAGCCTACTCGGCGTCTCAGTGTACCGATGATTGAAATGTGGTCAGCAGAGATGTTTTGTTTTCTAAATCTCTCCGCACAACTTTACTGTAAAAAGGTTGCGACGCCTCCAAACGTTTTGGTAAATTTCAAAGATTTCGTGTATACTTTGGAATCCGTGGAAAGATTGAAACATGTTATCATTCATAACATGATGCGTTAATATTATGTTACAGTATTTATAATATTAGAAACATCTTTTGTCTCTTTAGTTTCAGGTCAAGGTTGTCTCAGAAGATTTTATACCAGGTACATCATACAACTCTCTCCATCTTTAGACCAGTTAATAAACTTACATGAAACTTTTGAACCTTTTGGTACCGACTGAAATGCGTCTGTGGCATTAAGTATCAAAAAACAGCCGTGTCGTTATCCTTTGATCACATAGTTAAGTTTGAAGCTGCAGACTGTACAGTGCGAGAACTTCCCTTGTCAAAGGTTTCATGTCGCAGGTATCGGAACATTTCAAACAGCCCCGACTGTACAGTACAGACACGCAATCGTAACAGTAGTAGAATTAAAATATGAAGAGACAGAAATGCGATATTATTAAAATTCGAAATGAACTATAATACCAAGTACATCTATAAGTATTATGTTTAATAAGTTATAGCGTTTTAACAGTATTTTGGTATACAACTTAGTTAATTTACATAATTAATCTAAATATTATCAAAAAATGTAATAAGTGCCAAGCACAACATCTAAAGCTGCACTCTTTAATGGAACATCTTCATAATGAAGTATTGTGGCGCTGCAGAGATGCCCTGGCTTACAAATCCTGTTCTCCCAATGCCATAAAACATACAGACCCAATACATTTCACATAATTATGATTTTATTATAATTTTTTTTTTCAAAATTGTGATACAAAAATGATCATTCCCACTAATGGTGAATCACAGGGGTCTTCAACCAGGGGTCCACGATCCCTAGGCGGTCCGCAGAAGTGCTGCTGGGGGTCCGCCAGTTTTTGTCATAATAATTGACAATTTCCCCCAAAATAACAGTGAATAACAGAGAAACTACAAACAGCTTGTTAGCTTAATAAACAGTAATAATTATGCATGAACTTGTAATCAATCATAAACACATATAGGCTAAAATCCCAGTATATAAGCGGGTTAATAAGATGAAATGAAAGTTGAATAGTAAGTAAGTAAATCTAGACTATATTATATATATTAATTACGCCCATTTCCCCGAAAATGAGGAGAAATCTCACAAGTTATCTGCCCTCTAGTAAAAAATAACGGCACACCACCACCTTTAGCTTTCTCTCACATAATTAATAAGTTTGAAATTATCGGAGTGACCCACCTGCACCTTGTTTTTCCGGCAGAGAATATTTTCTGTGTGTTTTTTTTTTTAGTGGTTGTTTTTATATTGTTCAGCTGTGGAGGGCTGTGGCTATGTTTACACAGGATGTGGCCAGCTTTTCTTCATCCAGCCAACACGAACAAAATCGCAAGTGCAGCTTCGTTTGTTTGAAGACGTCACCTCGGGCTCTCGGTTGCATTTTACATTCTGTTGACTGAAGAAACAATCATTAGATGAATCAATTAAGAATCTGCGCTTGCATTCAGTTTTCAGTTTTCTCTCTCACAATGCTACATGCTACTACTACTTGGAACTGACACCAGTCAGTTGTTCAGTCAGTAGCCAGTCATTATTTAGTCAGTCAGTCAGTCAGTCAGTCTGACCAGATGCCAGTCGTGCAGTCAGACTGTGTGTTTGGCTGCGAGGAGAGCGTAGCGTTGTGGTCTTTCTAAATAGTGGTTGGCTTCGCTCAGCTGACAAAACATGCCGTTTTGGCCGGCGGTCGTGTACTACTCAACCACAGAGTGTGTGCGTGTATGTGTGTGTGTGTGTGTGTGTGGACAAATTATCCCATTTTTATTCCATCGGCGGTGGCTGCTATTTCGCAATGCCAGGCGACTTATCGATAATTTGATTGTGGTTGGGGAAGAAGTGCATTTCCACTTTAAATGAAACTACTGCTTCGCTGGCTGGTCTGTTGGGATTTGAAACCAATGACTAACTTTCAATCAGACGGCATTTAAATATGTTTTAAAACGCATGCACAGTAAACCCAGCCAAGGAAGTGTTGTTTTTTATGTTTTTTTTTCTGGTTAATAATCAGAGTTATTTAACTTTTCACTGGCAGGTCAAAGGTCACGGTAACAGCGTTGCTGGTGCAGTCCGGTAAAGAATCCTTGCAAGCCTTCTAGTGATGTCTGATTGTTGAAAACTGAAGTTATTGATACATCATTTAAGTTTGTATAAATGTATGAGAAGCAGAACTTGAGACAGCGATGTAGTGAAATTTCCAGATCATGACAGATAATTATGGTTGATCAGCTTATGATGGTAATCTCTGCCTGAAGCCGATCTCTCCCAGATATGTTCTGCCTGTTAACACTCGTTTGTTGGCCTTGATTGATCCAGCTGTTGATGATCAATGCGGACGCTTTAATGAATGACAGAACTGAGCGTTAGTCAAACTGGGGAAACACCGTTGCGAATGTCTATTCCTGTATGACATGACGAATGTGCTGACGAGATGAGAATGGTCAAATAAGGTTACTGTTCTTATTTTTGTGTTCTTCAAACTTCTGACAGTTTTTGTTAACTCTTTATTCGGGTATTTTAGGCTTTAGTTAGGCATCTAATATCAGTGAAATGACAAATGAAGCAGTGAAACCTGGGACACCGTGGCGATTTGTTCAAATTCGCAGCATTAGCGACAAGACTCAGTCATAGTTCCCGTTTAAAATGACAGATGTAATTAGCCAAGTGATTACGCCCATTCAATGTCAGACATGAGATAGTCAGAAGGATTTTCTGTCGAAGAAATGATGAAACTGATCAGAGAATTTGATTCACTGTGAGAAAAGGAAACGGCGAACCACAAAGTGCTTTATTAATTAAAGGGGCAGGGACATTACGTTAAACGTTGAGTCTCCAAGCCCAGGTGGAAATAACCCTCATGACACCATGCAGACATGCAGTTAAGTCATGTCTCAGGACAAGTGACCTGAACTCCGGGAGGTGCTGTAGAGTATCGGAGGTCTTTGAACGCGGTTTGATTGAAGGTAGTGACCTGAATGTTCGAAAGGTCACTCTTTAACTTTACTGGAAACGTTAGAGCAGCTTTTTCTCAGGAAACACAAAAGTACCATCTGGCTGTTTTTTGTTTTGTTTTGTTGTTTTTTTGTTGGGAAAAAAAAATGTATTTTTTTTTTCTCTGCTCGAGACAGCTGAGACTTGTTAAGCTTCAAAATTCCAGTCACAGCCACTAATAGCGTGTTTATTGCAGGAATTCATACAGACAATGACTACCAAAATCTTATAAATCATGCACAGTTTCGACCCATACAGACATCTGTTCTTCCCGCATTTTTCCTCCATTCATCTGCAATTTGTGTGAGTGTGCGTGGGTTTCGGCGCGAGACTGTACGTGTGAGTTATTCGTTTTAGATGCAGGTGGCTAATGTGATGATCCACATTAGTGTGTGTGTGTGTGTGTGTGTGTGTGTGTGTGTGTTGTGGTGTGGCTCATTGTGAATTTCCCCGATTTCTCAAAGTGAGACTGTAAGTATACACCTACTACGCCCACATCTTACCAGGCACAGCCCGGGGCTAAAGGTTAGAGATGGGTAAGAAACCGCTCCCAGCATTGGACTGGTGTGTGTGTGTGTGTGTGTGTGTGCGTGTGAGTGAACCAGAGAAAGTGTGTTCTCACTATTTCTGTCACATAGGCAGGTTCACACCTTTTACTTTCGGTGTTTCTGAGCTAAAATGAACATTTGCTCACGCCGCACGCAGTGACCTCTGAGTTAATCTGCTCGTTTGACTTCATCATGTGTTAGCCCCTGCACTCATCTCCTGACAGCACACGATAACAAGTGCTGCTGCTGCTGCAGCAAAGATTCATTAATAAAAACAGTAAAAAAATAACCGCTGATTAGGGCCAATTATTATCAGCTTTTACCAATTTCTCCAGTTTAATACCTTGAATATTTTTAATGAGGCATATTTATGTCCAAAATTTAAAACCAAGAGAAGAAAACGGCAAAAACAATAATGCAGGGTTGATTACTTTGAGGGAGAATCTGCAGCTCATTTTAAAAAATTTAAATATTTGTGCTGTTTGTGCTTTGATTTTAAAACATTTAATTCATTCATTTATTTACACCTGATCTGTTTTCTTCACATCGTTACAAAAGTACAAATTACCAAACCAAAAATAATCAAATTAGTTTGAAAAAATATAGATACAGTGAAATTAAATCTGTTTAACTCATCCGACATTTACACTCAGCCAACACCAACAGCCACCTCAGTTTCAGTGATAATAATATAAATAATATGTTATACATTTATTAATTGCCCAATACTGTCAGACTCATGTTCGTCTTCCCTCTTTTCTTTCATCATTTCCTCCTCCTGTCAGTTCATGTCTCTTCACGTGCTTCTCATCTTAGCGATGCAGCGTTCAGAATTCACGCTCTCTCTCCTCAAACTCTCAACTACCTTATCTTAAATGAGGTCATACGGCTGCAAAACACCTAACGTCAAAAGGAAGTCACACTGGTACGCTTATACCTTGATTTGTTTGTTTGTGGCTCAGTGGTTTTAGTGCAGTAAGCCAACACTGCAAACGAGCACTCCGCCTTCAACGGCTCTCAGTTAAAAATAAATTGAGCGGTAGAAATTAATGACAGCGTCGTTTATCGTTGTTTTTAATCCACCAACTACCAAGAAACGCTGCCTCACAAGCACGCATTGCACCAACGAGAAAACCGGTGCACACGCTCACACGTTTATTACATTTATTGCGTTTCAAATCAGTTCATTTCTAACATTAATAAATAATATTATTACCTAATAAACTGGATTCCTCCACCTCCCTCCACCTGCAAGGCCTGAACCGTTTCTCTTTTTAAAATCACAGGTACAGTTTCTTTTCCTCACCTTCTGTTTACACCTCTGCAGACTGTATTCACCAAACTTCCTGCTCTCACCAAACTTCCGTTAGATTAGATTTCCTTTTTTAATCTTCCTGCCAATACCGCTCCATGCTTCACCTCTTAGCTTTATCTGTGATCTGCATTCAAACATCTATTTAGCTGTGAAATATTACACATTCTGGTTTGTTTTGAAATCCAGCAGCGATGCACTGAAGCCTGTCATGGCCGATGCACGTCAAAATATAATATAAATTTAATTAAAAATAAATTTAACTGTGTAATAGTATAAAAATATACTTAAATACTTGATACAACTGGTAAATTAGGAACATTACCTTCATTTTTTTCATTATAGTTGCCACCTACAGAGACGTCCCACCTCTTAACGCCCACCTCTGGCCTAATTATGTACATCTGTCTTTTCAGACCTTTGCTGAGCACATTGTTTCCTGACATTAGTGTCTCGCACATTGTTGTTTGCTAGCCAGTAAGCAGGTGTAGGGTGGAGCTGCTTCTCAGACCGTCAGTTAACGCTCTGTCTCAACCACCCTCCTGATATTACGTGGAGCTAAAATGTCATGTGTCGGTGAGTGAATGCCGACGAGCTTTGTGCATGCTTGTGTGTATACGTGAGGTCAAGAGTGATAGACGGGAAAAGGCCCCGACGCTTGTCTCTCTCACGCACGCACAGAACATCTGTCATATTCATATTGGATATGACGGATGTTCGTAATTAGTCAGAAGCTGAAATGCTGCTTAAAAATACTAAAATGTTTTTATAAAATGATTTTATTTTGATTTAATATGTAAAGTAATTACTTAAAAATAAATAATTATTATTTATAAAATGAATGTTAAACTCAAACCTTCAATAAAACAATAAAATAATATAACATTTCTATACACCAACCAAACTGAAGACGGCTGCATTAACGGTTTTTATGTTAATGGAAATGTTTTTCACCTCCCGGCCTGTTCACTGCAAGACTGCAAAAATATGTTGTTGTCCTCGAGACATAAATCAGGTAGAAGTAACATTAAATAAATGATAAAGCAGGTGAGGTGAAATGCAAACATAAAATGTGAGTCTGACTGAGTCAGATTTGCTCAACCACCTGACTTCACCGTAATTATTTCTGGAGAATTTAAAAGACACAAAGAAAAAAAAATGAAAAGGAATTAACATCGAAAGCTCAGTAATAAAAATAAATGTTTTGTAAAATATGTCAGTTTTATGGTGAAAAACTGCCAAACCATGACGGTAAAAGACCGTAAAATAGGCCATGAAATATTACTGTGTTGTACTGTATACAGGGAAACAGTCAGTTTCAAAAGCTGTATTTATACACCAAGGGAATTTACACAGAATAAAGTGGTATTTTATATTAGGGACTGTTAATTATACAGTAAAACACTGTAATATTTACAGTATTTTACCGTTAAATCTACAGACATTTAAAAATTTCAAAGTATGCAATAAAACGGCAACTTTATACATGAAATCAACAGTACTAATATCATGTTTATTTTTTCACGGTGTGTGTGCATGCAGGATGTGAAAACTTTTGGCCTTTTAATTTAATTTGACCTGAAATCGTCAATTTGAGCATGAAATACTGTATTTAATACTCAAGAGCATTACAGGAGCTGTATATAAAATAATCTGCACACCAGTCCATAATTTAAACGATAACTAGAACAAAAAATGTAGATGTGATTTGAAAATATGGATAGAAATATCAGGTTGTCTTCTGGAAGTCCTAAAATGTGTGAAATTAAGTTAATTTGAAGCTTTGTTGCTAATTGCAGCTACAAGTAGCATTTTATTGTGAAATGAATTTATTTATTTTAATAAATAAAATCATTTGATTCTAGATTGAACTAGTCATGTTGAATTCTGCATCTTCTAACAAGCCAACGCTTTTATTTTCTAATCCATTTTAAATTGTATTGAATTTATTAATTGATTTAATTATTATTCATCCATTTTTGGGTTAATTTCTACCTTTATTAGGTAGTGATAGTGGAGAGATGATTAGAAACAAGGCCTGAATTATTAACATTAAAGGGTTACTCCAGCATTTTATGGCTACACTAACACAAAGTCCAAAGTTGGGTGACATGTGAGAGACAGGTGGATCCTACATCAAGTCATTATGTGACTCTTCCACACGTCTTTCTGACTCATGGACGTTAAAATTAGTGTTTTTTTTAACATGTTGTATTAAACCAGTGCCTCATGTTACGTGGATTTAATTATGGTTGTATTCCAGTATGTTGAAAGTAAATTTAAAATAGTCCAAATGTAATATTTTATTTGAATGAAAAGGTCCAAACATTCTCAATCTACCAAATTCCTTTCTCAGATTTAACGTTTCTTTTCTTACAATATTTATCAGTCACTCTCCCAAAATAAATTAGATCCAGCACTTATTTATAAAACTAAGAAAGTTAGAGCTTTTATTAATTGCATTAATAGCATACAAGGCCTTCTAAATTTCCACATCACCAGCAGCTGACAAGCAGTGTAGCATTTAAAAGGCTCGCACCTCATCGGGGAGCAAAATTAAAACCATCCACCGGCAAAATATGCAAGTGGCTGTTAGATGAGCTCCACCCAAAGCCAAACTGTAATCTCTTGGCCGGTTGGTGTAATGTGAACATTCACGAGCCGTTTTGTGTGTGCCCCAGCCATCGCGCGTAAAGAGAAAACCGATTTGTTCACAATGTTTTATCATTAGAGGAAATGAAGGCGAGAGGTTAATAACGTCCGTTCAGAAACGTCGCACGTGCAGTGCACTCGTGGCTGCGTGTTCTAAAACAATCTCAGCCGTTCACGCTGCCTGAATGTGACCTGATCATCAGAAATCTCCTCTCTGCAAATCACACGGCGCCGGAAGGTGGAGAAAGCTTGAGAAAGTCGAGAAAGCTTGAGAAAGTCGCTGCTCGATAACGGCCGATCTGCGGTCGCGCTGGGCGGGGTCAGTCACGGGACGCCCATCGCAAAGCCTGAGAGAGTCACACACAGTGTGAAACTACAAACTGTCAGAGTGAGAGTTAAAAATTCGGATCCTGTCAACGACGAACACAAAAACAATCAACTGTCACTCGTCCTCTTCATAACTGAACACACTCGCATTTACTCTCATACTTTCTCTCCTCTCTCTCTTTCTCTCTCACCACACCGGCGGTATTACTGTAGTGTCTGATGTGGTCTCTCTCACCTCATGTAACCATCTCTTTTCCTCTTTTCTCTGCACCGTCTTTGCCTTTTTATCTTCTCTTTCTTCTTGCTTTTTCTCACCTCGTGTCTCTTTTCTTTATTTTATATTCCCTTTCATTGATTTTCATTGATTTTTACACCCCCCCCCTCCTTTTCCTCACTTCCTTTTGCTGTTTTTGAACTTAGTCATTTCCTCCTTTCATCTCTACCTTTACTGATCTCTCTCTCTCTCTCTCTCTCTCCTCTGCTTGTCGTTCGGATGACCTCTTTTTCCTCTTCCTTTTTGTTTTCTCACATTTTAAAATAAGAAATTCATCGATATTAAACGATCTGCCCGTCTGTCTCCATCCAGGTGAGCAGAAGCGTTACCAGGTGGTGATCCACGGCATCGAACCGCTGCTGGAGACTCCTCTGCAGTGGCTCAGCGAACACCTTAGCCACCCTGACAACTTCCTGCACATCTGTATCATCCCAACCCCCACCGACTGAGGCCGAGCCCACCGCACCGCACCGCGCCTCGCCGTCAGCGTGACCAACCAAACCAACCGACCAACCAGCTGACCCCACCCCCCGCCGGCCCGGCCGGGGTAACTGCAGAAAACGGTAGCGCCCGACGGTGGAAACTGTGAACTAACCAGACTCTTTAACAAGAAGAGGAAGAGAATTTTAAATAAATGAAGATGAACTAAAGATGTGAAGGAGGTGTTTAACAAACCTCCTTCTCCATCTTGTTGTCTATTTATATTTCTACTCCTCCTACCACTACTACTCCTCTTTTCCTCTCTGAAAAACTTTACAAGGGTGCGAGGATGACAAGACATTTCTGTCGGTGGTTGGAGGGTCTCTCCTTTTTCTACTCTTTCTCCTCCTCCTCTCTGAAACAAACATCTCCACAGGAGGAGAGGAGGTGAACGGATTCCTCGTTTTTTCCATCCTGCCATACGTCTTCTTCCTCGTCCAAGTCCGAGATAAAGACTGTCCTGCTGACAGGGACTTTGTGGGGGGGAGAGGCGTATCCAGTCCTGCTGAAGTTGCCTTAGTTACCACGTTCATGCGTTTATCTGCATCGCCCTGCAAAAAAAAAAAAAAACGACACACACAAAGTTCCTCTGAGTTTACATCACAGCCTGCAAACATTGTCGTCATCTCCAGGAACCTCTGGTGGTTTGGTTTGGACTTTTGCTTGCTTCATTTGACAAAGTGAGCTGGAATAAGAAGCGGACGGGACGTTCCAGAGCTCTGAGGGACTCTAACCGATCCCCGGCACACTTTGGGTCTGGTTTGGACGGAGCGTCCGGTGCCACTGTTTCAGATAATGATCCGATTTTGAGTTATTCTGTAGGAGCAATGCAGTGTAACTCGTGTTTTTTAATCATTTTTCATCTTCAACTTAATGAGAAATTAAAGTTTCATATAACTCAGTCTGTATTAATGGTTAATGCTCCTCTGCGGGTGATTGGATGAACTAAAAAAATGACAGTCTGCACTTTTTCTTGTTTTCTTGGGATCGTTTGAGCGGGAAGCATCTATTAACGGAGCCAAGGCAATTTGGTTCATGGGAAGAAAGAAAAAAAAAACTCCACACGTGTTTCCAATAGCAGGTGTTGATTTCTCTGCATCAATACAACACAGTTTAGCGGTTTTACTGTCTGTTTTTGTCCGATTCTGGCAACCAGTCTATTTGAACGTGATAATGAGGCAGCAGCGTGAAGCATTTCTGCAGGCTGTCAGGTTTTAGTTCGTCAGGACAGAAACAAAAGTGGCAGAAGCGTAGATGGTTTTTGACAGAACACTAACTTTAGTTGACGCCTGCCCTGATTAGATTATTTGCTGGATGTTGAGACCATAAATTCATCGATAACTCTTTTTTTTTTTTTTTTTTTAAGCAAAGTTTGTACCGTGTGTCAGCGTCTTTTTTTTTTTTTTTACATGTGTTCATACTGAAATAAAATCACACTTCAAGCATTCAACCGTCATCCCGAATGACTTCAAATAAAAGTGAGTTGATTCAAATATTGCATGTCAGAGAATCTTGTTATTCACGGAGATGACTGATGGACGAAGACGTCATTCATTTGTTTTCTTTTTGTTTTTTTTTTACTTTCCAGGTAAACTTCTCATTTAAATATTCCTGCGTCCGCGACAAGTCTGCGTCAGATAAACCTCAGTGAGCTTCACTTTCCAGCAAGGTGAAGGTGAAAATGAAATTGAAAATGTCACCTTCCTTATTTATTAAAGCCGCGTGTCATGTAAAAGTTTTCAGTTCTGGTAACAATGCGTTTACCTGAGTTTCAGTACCGATACAAAAAAAAACAATACAATGCTGATGTCATACCCTGGTGACTCTTATTTATTTGGCAGAATAACAAGTTTCTCAGAAGCAGCCACAGAAGGATTTTGCGTAAATGCAACTTTCCATATTACAAAAAAAGAAACACAAACATTAAAACACACCAGCAGAATGACAGAACATTCTGAATCAGCTGAGAGGGAAGACGGAAAGTATTCAGACAGACAGACAGAAAGCAGGTTTCCATCCAGATGTACAAATTTTAACTAAATTTGAAAACCTGCACACAAAACAACAATTTGAAATATGTAAACAGTAGTGGTTGGCGCTAATGCTACACTTCTAGAAGAAGAAGGTGAACACGACGTAGTTAAAAGCGTCGTTAAACCCTCAAATGATAGAAAAGAGATGTTGAAAACATGATGGAAATACGACGTTTCTGTTTGTTTCATGTGTTAATGTGAGGAAGGTTACGGTCTCCTCATTACTCCTCACTGATCGGGTGTTTGCAACTGAAGCTTCAGTGCATGTTTAAGTCACATGCTTCATGTATGTCGTGATTTACTCGCCGAATCTGCCTCCGTTGCACTTTGTCACACAAACTTCTCCACCTCAGCCAAATGTTTGTGGATATTTTATTTCTTTTTTTTTTGTTTTTTTCTGAAACATTGTGTAACTGTGAGCTCAGATTACCAGGGGAGTGGAGCCAGTGTCGTGCCAGAACAGGAGCTGGCAATGAAACCGCGCTCAGCAGCCTTTTACAAGAGTAAATCTGGGACTGACTTTGAGCTCGGTGAAATAAAAGGCTGAAAGAGAGACGCCGAGCTGGGCTGACTGCTGTTGGACTAGTCAGTAATATTAGCTGGCTGCTATGTCTGCTGTTGTGATCTATAATAATGTAATCACAACAAATACACATGTACAGCTGTCCATATTTACCACAGTGTTCTTGCACCCTCTCAAACTGGAGGCGTTAAATCGCAAAAAAATACCAATTTCTACGCACTTTAAAAGGAACTCATCACCATAAACTGTTTTCCTGTCGCTCTGCACGTTATTGTTTTACCCCCTGAGGACGGCGTTAGTCTGGCGCTCAGCTTCGTGGGTGAAAGTCGTTGACTGCTTTCTGGGTTTGAAGCGGCAGACAAGACAAAAAAAAAAAGAAGAAGAAAAGTCAGCTTCCTTCCCCTCTGGTGTTTTATCGTCTTTTCACTTTATCCACCTCATAAAGAACATCTCTCTCTTATGTGTTTTACTGCTGACACTCGCCCTCCCTCTCTCTCTTCATCTCTCCTGGTTAATTATCTGTTGGCATTCCACCCGCTGCTAATGAGACCACTAAACTGTCCTGTCAGACAGGCCTCAGGGCTGCTCTGTCACTCTATGTATGTGTGTGTGTGTGTGTGTGTGTGTGTGTGTGTGTGTGTGTGTGTGTGTGTGTTTGTCTCGATGTGAGCAAGCCCGGCTTCGCGGAATTAAACTCTGCAGTGTGTGATTTGTGTGTGTACATAATTACAGACATCATTT